>CAWLCU010000689.1:17500-22500 GCA_963855975.1 Andrena chrysosceles | reverse complement strand
CGCGGTCGTCGCGCTCGTTTTCGAGAAAAAAGAGAAAAACACCTTTCGGTCCGAAATATTTCCAAGTCCCGTCAGATCTCAAAGTCCACCGGCACCATCGTCCAAAAGCCAAACTCGTCCGATCGCCAAAACAATTATAGATCCTTGTTCCTCGTTGCATTCCGAACGTATTACATTAATGGTTCGACCGCGGTCGTCGCGCTCGTTTTCGAGAAAAAAGAGAAAAACACCTTTCGGTCCGAAATATTTCCAAGTCCCGTCAGATCTCAAAGTCCACCGGCACCATCGTCCAAAAGCCAAACTCGTCCGATCGCCAAAACAATTATAGATCCTTGTTCCTCGTTGCATTGCGAACGTATTACATTAATGTTTCGACCGCGGTCGTCGCGCTCGTTTTCGAGAAAAACGAGAAAAACACCTTTCGGTCCGAAATATTTCCAAGTCCCGTCAGATCTCAAAGTCCACCGGCACCATCGTCCAAAAGCCAAACTCGTCCGATCGCCAAAACAATTATAGATCCTTGTTCCTCGTTGCATTCCGAACGTATTACATTAATGGTTCGACCGCGGTCGTCGCGCTCGTTTTCGAGAAAAACGAGAAAAACACCTTTCGGTCCGAAATATTTCCAAGTCCCGTCAGATCTCAAAGTCCACCGGCACCATCGTCCAAAAGCCAAACTCGTCCGATCGCCAAAACAATTATAGATCCTTGTTCCTCGTTGCATTGCGAACGTATTACATTAATGGTTCGACCGCGGTCGTCGCGCTCGTTTTCGAGAAAAAAGAGAAAAACACCTTTCGGTCCGAAATATTTCCAAGTCCCGTCAGATCTCAAAGTCCACCGGCACCATCGTCCAAAAGCCAAACTCGTCCGATCGCCAAAACAATTATAGATCCTTGTTCCTCGTTGCATTCCGAACGTATTACATTAATGGTTCGACCGCGGTCGTCGCGCTCGTTTTCGAGAAAAAAGAGAAAAACACCTTTCGGTCCGAAATATTTCCAAGTCCCGTCAGATCTCAAAGTCCACCGGCACCATCGTCCAAAAGCCAAACTCGTCCGATCGCCAAAACAATTATAGATCCTTGTTCCTCGTTGCATTCCGAACGTATTACATTAATGGTTCGACCGCGGTCGTCGCGCTCGTTTTCGAGAAAAAAGAGAAAAACACCTTTCGGTCCGAAATATTTCCAAGTCCCGTCAGATCTCAAAGTCCACCGGCACCATCGTCCAAAAGCCAAACTCGTCCGATCGCCAAAACAATTATAGATCCTTGTTCCTCGTTGCATTCCGAACGTATTACATTAATGGTTCGACCGCGGTCGTCGCGCTCGTTTTCGAGAAAAACGAGAAAAACACCTTTCGGTCCGAAATATTTCCAAGTCCCGTCAGATCTCAAAGTCCACCGGCACCATCGTCCAAAAGCCAAACTCGTCCGATCGCCAAAACAATTATAGATCCTTGTTCCTCGTTGCATTGCGAACGTATTACATTAATGGTTCGACCGCGGTCGTCGCGCTCGTTTTCGAGAAAAAAGAGAAAAACACCTTTCGGTCCGAAATATTTCCAAGTCCCGTCAGATCTCAAAGTCCACCGGCACCATCGTCCAAAAGCCAAACTCGTCCGATCGCCAAAACAATTATAGATCCTTGTTCCTCGTTGCATTCCGAACGTATTACATTAATGGTTCGACCGCGGTCGTCGCGCTCGTTTTCGAGAAAAAAGAGAAAAACACCTTTCGGTCCGAAATATTTCCAAGTCCCGTCAGATCTCAAAGTCCACCGGCACCATCGTCCAAAAGCCAAACTCGTCCGATCGCCAAAACAATTATAGATCCTTGTTCCTCGTTGCATTGCGAACGTATTACATTAATGTTTCGACCGCGGTCGTCGCGCTCGTTTTCGAGAAAAACGAGAAAAACACCTTTCGGTCCGAAATATTTCCAAGTCCCGTCAGATCTCAAAGTCCACCGGCACCATCGTCCAAAAGCCAAACTCGTCCGATCGCCAAAACAATTATAGATCCTTGTTCCTCGTTGCATTCCGAACGTATTACATTAATGGTTCGACCGCGGTCGTCGCGCTCGTTTTCGAGAAAAACGAGAAAAACACCTTTCGGTCCGAAATATTTCCAAGTCCCGTCAGATCTCAAAGTCCACCGGCACCATCGTCCAAAAGCCAAACTCGTCCGATCGCCAAAACAATTATAGATCCTTGTTCCTCGTTGCATTGCGAACGTATTACATTAATGGTTCGACCGCGGTCGTCGCGCTCGTTTTCGAGAAAAAAGAGAAAAACACCTTTCGGTCCGAAATATTTCCAAGTCCCGTCAGATCTCAAAGTCCACCGGCACCATCGTCCAAAAGCCAAACTCGTCCGATCGCCAAAACAATTATAGATCCTTGTTCCTCGTTGCATTCCGAACGTATTACATTAATGGTTCGACCGCGGTCGTCGCGCTCGTTTTCGAGAAAAAAGAGAAAAACACCTTTCGGTCCGAAATATTTCCAAGTCCCGTCAGATCTCAAAGTCCACCGGCACCATCGTCCAAAAGCCAAACTCGTCCGATCGCCAAAACAATTATAGATCCTTGTTCCTCGTTGCATTCCGAACGTATTACATTAATGGTTCGACCGCGGTCGTCGCGCTCGTTTTCGAGAAAAAAGAGAAAAACACCTTTCGGTCCGAAATATTTCCAAGTCCCGTCAGATCTCAAAGTCCACCGGCACCATCGTCCAAAAGCCAAACTCGTCCGATCGCCAAAACAATTATAGATCCTTGTTCCTCGTTGCATTCCGAACGTATTACATTAATGGTTCGACCGCGGTCGTCGCGCTCGTTTTCGAGAAAAACGAGAAAAACACCTTTCGGTCCGAAATATTTCCAAGTCCCGTCAGATCTCAAAGTCCACCGGCACCATCGTCCAAAAGCCAAACTCGTCCGATCGCCAAAACAATTATAGATCCTTGTTCCTCGTTGCATTGCGAACGTATTACATTAATGTTTCGACCGCGGTCGTCGCGCTCGTTTTCGAGAAAAACGAGAAAAACACCTTTCGGTCCGAAATATTTCCAAGTCCCGTCAGATCTCAAAGTCCACCGGCACCATCGTCCAAAAGCCAAACTCGTCCGATCGCCAAAACAATTATAGATCCTTGTTCCTCGTTGCATTCCGAACGTATTACATTAATGGTTCGACCGCGGTCGTCGCGCTCGTTTTCGAGAAAAACGAGAAAAACACCTTTCGGTCCGAAATATTTCCAAGTCCCGTCAGATCTCAAAGTCCACCGGCACCATCGTCCAAAAGCCAAACTCGTCCGATCGCCAAAACAATTATAGATCCTTGTTCCTCGTTGCATTGCGAACGTATTACATTAATGGTTCGACCGCGGTCGTCGCGCTCGTTTTCGAGAAAAAAGAGAAAAACACCTTTCGGTCCGAAATATTTCCAAGTCCCGTCAGATCTCAAAGTCCACCGGCACCATCGTCCAAAAGCCAAACTCGTCCGATCGCCAAAACAATTATAGATCCTTGTTCCTCGTTGCATTGCGAACGTATTACATTAATGTTTCGACCGCGGTCGTCGCGCTCGTTTTCGAGAAAAAAGAGAAAAACACCTTTCGGTCCGAAATATTTCCAAGTCCCGTCAGATCTCAAAGTCCACCGGCACCATCGTCCAAAAGCCAAACTCGTCCGATCGCCAAAACAATTATAGATCCTTGTTCCTCGTTGCATTCCGAACGTATTACATTAATGGTTCGACCGCGGTCGTCGCGCTCGTTTTCGAGAAAAAAGAGAAAAACACCTTTCGGTCCGAAATATTTCCAAGTCCCGTCAGATCTCAAAGTCCACCGGCACCATCGTCCAAAAGCCAAACTCGTCCGATCGCCAAAACAATTATAGATCCTTGTTCCTCGTTGCATTGCGAACGTATTACATTAATGTTTCGACCGCGGTCGTCGCGCTCGTTTACGAGAAAAACGAGAAAAACACCTTTCGGTCCGAAATATTTCCAAGTCCCGTCAGATCTCAAAGTCCACCGGCACCATCGTCCAAAAGCCAAACTCGTCCGATCGCCAAAACAATTATAGATCCTTGTTCCTCGTTGCATTCCGAACGTATTACATTAATGGTTCGACCGCGGTCGTCGCGCTCGTTTTCGAGAAAAACGAGAAAAACACCTTTCGGTCCGAAATATTTCCAAGTCCCGTCAGATCTCAAAGTCCACCGGCACCATCGTCCAAAAGCCAAACTCGTCCGATCGCCAAAACAATTATAGATCCTTGTTCCTCGTTGCATTGCGAACGTATTACATTAATGGTTCGACCGCGGTCGTCGCGCTCGTTTTCGAGAAAAAAGAGAAAAACACCTTTCGGTCCGAAATATTTCCAAGTCCCGTCAGATCTCAAAGTCCACCGGCACCATCGTCCAAAAGCCAAACTCGTCCGATCGCCAAAACAATTATAGATCCTTGTTCCTCGTTGCATTCCGAACGTATTACATTAATGGTTCGACCGCGGTCGTCGCGCTCGTTTTCGAGAAAAAAGAGAAAAACACCTTTCGGTCCGAAATATTTCCAAGTCCCGTCAGATCTCAAAGTCCACCGGCACCATCGTCCAAAAGCCAAACTCGTCCGATCGCCAAAACAATTATAGATCCTTGTTCCTCGTTGCATTCCGAACGTATTACATTAATGGTTCGACCGCGGTCGTCGCGCTCGTTTTCGAGAAAAAAGAGAAAAACACCTTTCGGTCCGAAATATTTCCAAGTCCCGTCAGATCTCAAAGTCCACCGGCACCATCGTCCAAAAGCCAAACTCGTCCGATCGCCAAAACAATTATAGATCCTTGTTCCTCGTTGCATTGCGAACGTATTACATTAATGTTTCGACCGCGGTCGTCGCGCTCGTTTTCGAGAAAAACGAGAAAAACACCTTTCGGTCCGAAATATTTCCAAGTCCCGTCAGATCTCAAAGTCCACCGGCACCATCGTCCAAAAGCCAA
>CAWLCU010000689.1:2500-7500 GCA_963855975.1 Andrena chrysosceles | reverse complement strand
ACCATGAAGGCCGCATGGGAGGGACAAGACTGTTGCAAGTATCGCTTCAGAATGGACCGGAGCGTCAGACGACACTCCGGTCCTTAATTTGCTTTAATAGCAAATAGCCGCCATGCTACCATAAACCGTACCCCAATCGTGAAGAGGGCATGATTGGGTACGACAAAGATAGAAGTTGGAGTTGGAGTTGTGCTTCATAAAAACAAAGGGGGCCTTTGGCCCTGGCACTTTGTTGAAGCAATACGCCGGTGGAAATTCAAAGTCCCCGAGCACAGAAGTTCGCCACTGTGAACAACAGGGGCAGGCGAACGGCATGGTGGCACACCGTGGGAGATGGGTACCCACGGTAAAAGCAGCAAGAAACCGCCGAGACGTAAAAGTCGTCCGGCGGTAAAGCAATACGCCGCTGGGATTACAGGTCGTCCCGCGGAAAAGCAACACGCCGCTGGAACTTGGTAGTTCACAGCGGCAAGCAACACGCCGCTGGAACCTGGTGGTTCACAGCGGCAAGCAACACGCCGCTGGAACTTGGTGGTTCACAGCGGCAAGCAACACGCCGCTGGGGCTCGACATCCGGTGGCGGTGGGCAATACGCTGCCGAGACACCGGGGATTCGTTCTGTAGGTTGGACGAGGCCCCACTGTGTCTGGCGCCAAGACCAGTTGCCGCCGTGAATGTCAGAGGCCCCGGAGCAAGGCAATACGCCGTTGGGAGTTACAGGTCGTCCCACGGAAAAGCAATACGCTGCTGGAACTTAATGGTTCATAGCGGCAAGCAGTACGCCGCTGGAACTTAACGGTTCATAGCGGCAAGCAATACGCCGCTGGAACTTAACGGTTCACAGCGGCAAGCAATACGCCTCTGGGGCTGTGGCGACGGGCAGTACGCCGCCAGGACTTGGGGAATCGCACTGTCGGCTGTGCGAGGCCCCACTGAGTCCGGTGGCGAGGTGTTGTAGTCGTGGGCGCCAAGCAACCGGGGGCAAGGCAACAAGTCGATGGGTCGAATAGATCGTCCCTCGGCGAAGTGAGGCAGGGCAAAGCAATACGCCGCTGGGACTTAGTAACCCTTGGTGACATGCAATACGCCGCCAGGACTTGGGGAATCGCACTGTCGGCTGTGCGAGGCTCCACTGAGTCCGGTGGTGAGGCAAAAATGCTGCCGCGGGTACAAGTAAAGCAACACGCCGCTGGGACTTAACCCATGACAGCATGCAATACGCTGCTAGGACTCCGGGGATTCGTCCTGTAGGTTGGACGAGACCCCATCGAGTCCGGCAGCGAGGCAAATATGCTGCCGAGGACACTGGGTCTCAGGGCAATACGCCTCTGGGTCTTGGCAACCCGGAGGCGACGAAACAGCACGCCGCTGGAACCAGGGGATTCGCCCTGTGGGCTGGGCGAGGCTCCACAAGGGACCAGCGGCGGAAGCAATACGCCGCTGTATCGACACGAACCGGCATAGCGATACGCCGATGAATCGATGCGAACCGGAAAAGCAACACGCCGCGGGACTAGGTCCCCCGCGGTAAAGCACGCGGCTAGGGGATACGAGCCTAGCAAGCAAAATAAGGTCATCTCCGCCACCATTGGGCGGAGGGTGCTGAAGAGCGTGGGTACCAGGTGCCGGGGAACCCCCTGGGGGCACAATGCGAATACACAGCCTCTGGTGCCTCAAGTCACGATCAATGCCTTCGCGACTGGCGCTGAAAGTTACGACTTGCCCGCAAGGGCTCTAGAGTTTACGAAATTGATCGTGGCGGCCCACCCGCCCCACAACCCTATCCCACAAATTCCTTTCTGCCGCAACATCCCAAGCCTCCGACTGGGCTCTCCACCTCCTTCCTTCCCTCGCTTGACGTAAAGCGAGATAAGGGAAAGAGCCTACATGCGACCTCCGGGCCCGACGCCTCCCTATCAGGAGACGATGGAACCGGGGCCGCTCCTTACTAATGATTCTGTCATACTTTCAGGCACACTCAATAAAAATCATGATGGCACGCCCAGGTTCAAAATCGTCCGGAGGTAAACTCGCTCCCCATTCGGATCTCCGGGTGGGAGCTGGACTTGAGCGAGTCATCGTGGAGTGTCGGCGGAGCTCCCGGATTACCAGCGACCTTCTCTGCACAGAGAGGTCGATGATGGACGCACCCGCTGTCGAGTCGCGGAGCCGCCCGGTAACGCGCTCGGTAACGCGGGAGGCTCAGTCCAGGGGCTCCGCCTATCGGGCTGCGCCCGGGCGTGCGTCCTCTACAACCGCGCCGACGGCGGTGCAGTCCCAACAGGTTCTCGGTCTTCATACCGTCCAGATCGCGCTCGAAATGCGTGTGAAGCGGCCCAGGTGCGGGCGAGAAAGCCCGACTGAGCAAAACGTAGGAAACGCAGCAGCTGCGCAGGTAGGCACTAGCCCCGCGAGTAGACCCGAGACCGCGATTGATACCGCGTCCGCGCCCGCGAACAGGACGGCGTGTAGAAAAGCGTCATTGCTCACGCCCGTCGTACCCGAAGTAGAGTTAGATCCTGTTGAGGTAGGACCCCACTCGAACGAAGCGAACAGCGAAAGGCCTTCAAGGCACGCGACTCCTTCCGCGCACGCGAACGCGACCATGGGTGTTAGAGTGTTGCAACTGAACATGCAGCGCTCTAGCAAAGTAGCCGGAGAAGTTAGGCAGCTTATGGCCAAAAAGCGCCTTGACGTCCTGCTATTACAGGAACCACACGTCAGGCGCGACGGCAAGAATTACTCTGTTGCTGGATTAGGGATACGAGCAAAGGTAGCAGCCGTGAGCTCACAAAGACCGTGGGCCGCGGTTGCCCTGTGTAATGACCTGCTCGAAATAGCGTTCGTCTCGCAGCTAAGCACGACCCACTGTGCGTGTGCGGAAGTGCTGGCTCCCGGCTTTTCGTTCTACGTTGCCTCACTGTACTTCCAGTTCAGCGACGAGATCGAGGGGCACCTCAGGCACCTCGAGACGGTGTTTCGATCGCTGAGGGGGAAGAGGCTTTTAGTTTCGATAGATGCCAACGCCCGGTCGTCCCTCTGGGGCCCGCAGAGTACAGACGATAGAGGAGCCTTACTTGAAGACCTCATACGGTCGTATGGCATAGAAGTGGTAAACGATGCGGCTCAGCCGCCCACATACTGGACGTCGGAGGGAGAATCGTACATCGATGTTACTCTGGCGTCTAACTCCATGCTGAACTCCATCAAAGGCTGGAAGGTGAGGTGCGACTGGGTCACGAGCGACCACAGAGCCGTGGACGTTAGCCTGGGGGTTCGGAGAGCCCGAGCGGCGGAGCGGGGTCCCGCTGGCACCCGGTTCGACGTGCGTCGGGCCGATTGGGGGCGGTACGCCGAAAGCCTTGCCGATCTCTCTAGATCGCGGCTTGAGGGCCTCCGGCTGGAGTCCGCGGAAGATGTTCAGGGAATGGCGAGTGCGCTCACAGGTGTCATCATCGACGCCTGCACTGCGGCCATGCCGAGAAAGAGAGTGTTTAGGAAGTCCAACCCATGGTGGACGCAAGAGCTAACCGAGCTCAAGAAGGCCGTACACAGGCAACGCCGTGAATTCCAAAAGGAGCAAGACGCGCCGGCTCGCCACCAACTTAAACTGCGGTATCGCTACTCTTTGCGAAAGTACAACAGGGTGGTGAAAAGGACGAAGCTCAAGAGCTGGCGACGGTATGTTACGTCGAACGGAAACTCGGAGCCCTGGGGTTTCGTATATAAGCTCCAGGCGAATAAACTCCAAGTAGCGAGGGTGATCAGCACCCTCCGGCGTGGTAATGGATATACATTGAGCGCGAGTGAAACCGCCAGCTCACTTCTGGACGTTCACGTCCCCGATGACCGGGAGGAAGATGACACGCCGGCGCAGCGTGTCATTAGGGAAGGCGCACGATCTGCGCCCGGCACGACGGACGCCGATCCTTTCACGGAGGCGGACGTCGTAGATGCCGTTAGGACTTTTAAAAATAACAAAGCACCAGGGACAGACCTCGTCGAGGTCTGCGCCATAAAGGCAGCAAGCAAGATAATCCCCGGTCAGCTTGTACGGCTCTTCAACGGGTGCCTTCAATGGGGTGTCTTCCCGTCAATCTGGAAGGAAGGTTCGCTTCGAATCCTTCTAAAGAGCGACGATAAGGACGAGAAGGACCCGAAATCTTACCGCCCAATTTGTCTCCTCTCCGTCATAGGAAAACTTCTCGAGAAGCTCATTAAAGAGCGATTGTTCCAGACGTCGCTGGCCCCGGGACGGATCTCGGGCCGACAGTTCGGCTTTATGCCAGAAAAGTCGACGGAGGACGCGGTTGTGGAGCTGCGCCGCACGGTCGAAGCTTTGGAGCATAGATACGTGATTGGGCTGCTCTTCGACATCGCGGGTGCCTTCGACAACGTCTGGTGGCCCCTAGTCTTAGAAAGCTTGAAAGCCCGAGACTGCCCACGAAACGTCTTCGAAGTAATAACAAGTTACTTTGAAGATCGTTGGGTTAAGATCTCGATAGGTAGCGTAGAGGTATCCAAGCAGGCGACAAGGGGATGCCCACAAGGCTCTGTTCTTGGTCCTGCCTGCTGGAACCTAATGTTTGATGATCTCCTGAGATCCCTTCAGGACTCAGTCGAGGGACGGTTCGTCGCGTATGCAGACGACCTTATTGTAGTTGTTAGTGCAAATGATAGGCGCACGCTGGAGATCGAAAGTCAAAGAGTAGTTGACCAGATCGTCCAGTGGTGCAAGGCAGCGAAGTTAGAGATCTCAGCCCGCAAAACTGAAGCAATCGTGCTCAGAAGCGGCTGGATCGATAGGGCCCCGATAGGTAGACGGGGAGGAGCGCGCCCCGATCGAAAACGAAAGGCTGCCCGAGCGAAAAAGGCAGACCTTGCGAGTAGGCCACCGACCATCCGAATAGGGGAAAACAATATTAAATTCAAGCCCGCGGTGCGATATCTTGGCGTCTACTTCGATAGTGGCATGCGAGTTCACACTCACTGCCAATACC
>CAWLCU010000688.1:3162500-3655000 GCA_963855975.1 Andrena chrysosceles | reverse complement strand
TCAGAAAAGGAACGGAATCAATCACGCTCAACACTGCAATGTGAAATATGTAAACGCTATGGACATACGAAGGAATGATGCTATTCTCGAAATTTTCGGGACGGGCAACCAGGGAAACTACCACCACGAGTAAACAACATAGAAGAAGAGAACCCACAGGAGAACGCGAAGGAGAACCACGAATATTTTGCACCTCCGGAAGATTACGGCATATACGAGCAAAACTCAGAGGAATGGAAAGATCCGGAAGACTCTTACTTGACACCGGAGCAGGAATAAACTTAGTAAAATCAAACATAATAACTGCAGGAGCAAAAAGAGTTTCTGTGAGGAAAACATTTTCAATGGGTAAAGACAAACATATTTCTACAGAATGTGTAACATTGACAGGTTTGGAGACAGAACATACGTTTTACGTGATCCCTGACAATTTTCCACTGAAAGAAGACGGTATAATTGGCATACAGTTTCTCGAAAAATACAAATTCGAAATTAATAACACTAGGTTAAAGTTGAACGGCACGGAGATAAAATTATTCTCAGAACCAAAAATCCTACCGCTTTCACATTTTACAACAAGCGCAATAATTGACGGCAAATTAGAACGCGTGACATTCATTAACACTGAAAACGAAGAATTAGAGCCACCTCAAATCCTTGATATCGATCCACCAGACGCCAATGATAGACTTCGGCTTTTGAAACACAGCATTCGCACAAATCACATAGAACCGCAACTCCGTAAAACCATAGAGAAAATAATATTTGGCTATTCGGACATTTTCACGCTAGAATCAGACCCTTTACCTTGCACTCGGTTAACCGAACATGAGATTATTTTAAAAGACCCAAAACCAATAAACGTTAGAAGCTATAGACCACCGGAATGCCATAAAAATGAGATCAAACGTCAAATTGAACCAAGCGACTCGCCTTTTAATTCACCTCTATGGGTAGTGCCTAAAAAACTTGACGCTTCAGGCAAACGTAAATGGAGAATTGTAATTGACTTTCGGAAATTAAATGAACAAACTGAGCAAGACGCGTACCCGTTACCAAATATTGATGATATTCTCGACCACCTAGGTAAATCAAAATTCTTTTCCGCTTTAGACTTGAGTTCTGGATTCCATCAAATTTTAATGGAACCAAATTCAAAGAAATATACAGGTTTTAGTACTCCCGACGGACACTTTCAGTACAGGCGCATGCCATTCGGGCTTAAAAACGCACCCGCTAGATTTCAACGTATGATGAATAACGCGCTACAAGGACTGATAGGCAAACATTGCTTCGTTTACCTTGACGATATAATCATTTTCGGCACTACCATAGAAGAACACAATCGAAATTTAGCCATAGTTTTCCAACGTTTACGGGAAACCGAACTGAAATTGCAACCAGATAAATGCGAATACTTGAAACCAGAGTTAGAATATTTAGGACACTTGATCACAGCTGAAGGTATACGACCGAACCCCTCGAAACTGGAAGCTGTAAAGAATTTCAAGATGCCTGGAAACGTCACAGAAGTGAAAGGTTTTCTTGGCCTTACGGGCTATTACAGAAAATTCATCCGGAACTTTGCTAAAATTTCTAAACCGTTGACAGAATTGACCAAGAATGACGTACCATTTCATTGGACAGACAAACAGCAAACTGCTTTTGACATTCTTAAAGGTAAATTACTTGAAGAACCAATATTAAAGCGACCAGATTTCTTACAACCATTCACTCTTACAACCGATGCTTCCAATGAAGGAATAGGAGCCATACTTTCACAAAACGGACACCCGTGCTGTTACATTTCCCGAACACTCATACCCGCTGAAACAAATTATACGACTACGGAAAAGGAACTACTTGCAATTGTATGGGCAGTAAGGAGATTAAGGCAATACCTATTAGGAAGAAAGTTTACAATCCTCACTGATCACAAAGCGCTAGTCTGGTTGTTTAACGTAAAAGACCCATCGTCCCGTCTGGCGAGATGGAGACTGAAGTTCGAAGAATATGAATATGAAATAAAATATATAAAGGGAAAGGAAAACACCGCCGCTGATGCTCTATCGAGAGTGCTCCCGCTAGGAAATTACGAAAAAGAAGAATTGTTAGAAGAACTAGACGAACTCATCCGAGACCAGGAACATTTACCCCAACAGATTCCTAGTGAATCCTCGATAGAACCAGGAACCAGTCAGAATACCCTTTATGATGATTTCAAGAATTGGGTTCTTACAGCCAACAGTAAAGGAATAACGATCAAAGAGATGACCCCACCTGACTGGATCCAGCTTAGCAGATCTACACTAGGAGACTTCAACGAAGAGCAATGGGTTAATAATCTAAACACTTTCATTCAAGAAATATTGGACAGATTGCGTCAAAATAATATGAAGATACAGTTGAATGATAACACCTTCAATTCTACAGAGAAATTATTCATTCAAAATTTCTTATCTGTCATTGTTAATCGAATACCGAATATCCAAATTTCATTTTGTCCAAATTCATATCGAGAACTCCAACCCAACGAAATTACAAAAATACTATACGAAAATCATAACGCATACTCCACACAGCATTTCGGAGAAAATAAAACCATAGAACGAATCAAGCAAAGATATTACTGGAAAAACATGGACGAAGACATCGCTAATTTCATCAAGAGATGTAAAACTTGCCAAATACAGAAACTCACACGCGTACGGCCAACAGAACTACCTGTTATTCCTGACACTCCTACGGAAGCGAACGAGAAAATAGCCATGGACATTTTCGGCCCACTTAGAAAAACACATAGCAAAAATGAGTATATCCTTTCCATTCAGGATATGCTAACAAAATATTTGATACTCATCCCGCTTCGCAACACACGCGCAGAGACAATCATCGAAAATCTACTAATTCATTACACTTACATCTTCTCGTCACCTAAACATATTTTAACCGATCAGGGAAGCAACTTCATTTGCGGACTAATGCAACAGTTCGAACGCGAGTTTCAAATTCGACACATCCGTACCACTGTGTTCCATCCACAATCGAATGGGGGATTGGAACGAGCTCACGCAGTAGTGAAAGATCTCATTAAGACTTGCATGAATGATAGACAGAATGAATGGGACGAAAATCTTTCTCTCATCTGCATGGGTTATAACACCTCAGTTCATGAAGCAACCGGTTACACACCGTTCGAACTAACCTTTGGAAGAAAGGCGAATTTACCAGCAACCATCGCTACTACATCACCCCTCAGTCAAGATAAACTCATACAAATGTGGAAAGAACGATACCAAAGATACTTAACGAACGCACGAAGCAACATCCTTAAAAGCAAAGAAAAGAACAGAGCCACGCAAGAACGTCGTATTATCAAAACACAAACCATATTCCAAGTAGACGATAAAGTATTAGTTTCAAACGATCATAAAACGGACAAGCTTGCACCCAACTGGCTGGGCCCTGCTAAAATTTTGGAAGTTAACACCCCAAATTATTTGATACAGTATTTCGACACAAATCGCACCGTCACTGTGCATGGCAATAGATTAAAATTGTTTCTGCACTAAAATTACAGGATGACTGCCGCACACCGTTTACTTTGGATCGTTCCCTTGGTGTTGGGTTTTCACGTAAAAGATCTCGGACATAACAACATTTACATAGAGAAGCTTCACTCCGCATCCGTATATCACTCCTCATGGATCCTTCTTTTTGCCCTAGACACTTCCAACATTCACACACGACTCGAACAGATCACCAACATGCTCGAAGAAACACGCACGATATGCAACCGGGCGTGCGACCACATCCACGAAATAGCGGCACTCTCGCAACAACTGCAACATGCTCTCCAGGACGAAAATCAATTAGTAGCCCTCATCCACCTAGAGGACAATCAACGTCGACGGCGACGCAGAGGTGCGTTCGACTTCATCGGTCACGTTAGCAAGTCCCTCTGTGGAACTCTCGACTCTGACGACCTCGAGATGATCAACAATAATCTTGACAAGATTTTTGCGAACGAGAACAAATTGGCCAGTGCTATCCGCAATCAAAGCACCATACTACGTGGCATCGGGAGGAAGGAGTTACAGACGGAACTCATGATGATGTACAACACCAGTGCCAATCAATTAAAAAATATGCAGACCATCGCTAATACCGATCGGAAACGTATCCACCTTAACAGCCAATTGATTATGCTCTCTGCACTCTTGGATGAATTAGTCCGCGACATCGGGACGCTCTAAACGGCCATCGCTATGGGACATAAAGGTATCGTACATCCAGACGTATTATCACCTAAAGACGTTATTCACAGTATGCAGGTTATGGAAGAAGAGACCAGAATACGGTACCCACTCGTCCTGAACGAATCGATTTACAACCTATTGATCCAGATCTCCAAAGTCACCATTGGAAGCCTCAAGAAACAGCTCATCTACAAAATCGATGTGCCTGTACTCGAGAAGGACGACTGGGCAATCAAACCCTATACCGCAGAAAACTGGAGATTTCTTCACGTCCATTACTGTGACCCATGACCTGGTATTGATGCACAGAGACAAGTACATACTACTCGACAAGGACTATCTTTTACAACATTGCATACACGCACACTCACGATACTACTGTAGACAGACACAGCCTGCAACCCTTTCCTACCAAATCCACAATTGTGAGAGTGAAATTCTCAAAATAACACCATCCCAGGATATTTCTAAGTCTTGCAACGCACGGTCCTTTCGCATAAAAGAACTTTTATATAAACAACTAACCACGCCTGATCTTTATCTAGTAGTTCCGGAAAAGCCGATCGTATTACAAACGCTCTGCAGAAACTACTCTACGCTAGAGTTGACCAACCCGACGATCCTCTCCAGTTCTGAGGACTGTACTCTAATCGGAGATGCTACGCTTATGAAAATTGGAGGCAGTAACGTCACCTACACTGTCGAGACCAGATACAAACCTATCAACATCAGCTACACGATCAGCGAACGTGAGTCCATCTACCACCAGCTTCACGATCTGCCGTCCCAGTACGCGGAGGATGCCGTTCAAGCCTACGGAACAACCCTTGACAAACTGGATGATGTGTTAGCATCAATACAAACCGAACATCGCATCCGATCCTGGGCATCAGTCGGATGGACCGCCCTACAGTGGATCTCGTACACATGTTCAGCCCTTGTCTTAATTTATCTATTGAAACGAATTGGCTTATTTTCCTGCATTTCTAGACTTATTCCAAAAACTATTTGTTTTCGCATATTTAGCCCCACTCTCAATAATCAAACTCGTTTTATACACAATCCGACACAAACACCGGATAATAACTCTATTGTATTATTTACACGCGAACCAAATGAAACACTTGTAAGATCAATCACACCACTAGACATTAGACGTAAAAAAAAACAAGTTGTAAAATTTGAGGAACAAATTTAATCTAACAAGGGGGGTGTCATGTGCGTAAGAACCCCACTACAGGTGTGTCCCCCGCCAGGTGTACCTACCTGTGCTGCATGGCAACCGCATTGTATAAAAGGGCAGGGACGATACGAATAAAGAGTCAGTCAATTAATCAGTCTTCCTTATATAAGAAGTTGCGATCCCGTGACACTGCATATCTCAAATATCTATGTTGGATGCTCTCCAACGATTTGATGCGACATCTGTGGTACGGATTCCAAAGATTAGAACAATATTCCAAATGAGGGAGAACAAGGGTGGTTTAAAGAGTGTGGAACGTCTTTGGATTCCTAAAATCAACGGTAGCTCTCATTAAAAAACCAAGGGCTCTAGAGGCTGTGCCTCCAATATGAGCATAGTGTTTTTTAAAATCCGCTGAGGCAGAGAAAATAACTCCTAGCTCGCGAATGGAATCCACAGAATCAAGAAGCTTCCCATCAATGTCGTACTGAAACTGAATCTTAATATGCAAACTGCGGTGGAATCGCATCACATGGCATTTAGAGAGGATCAACTGCATACGATTCGTGAGACACCACAAGGCAACATTAGATAGGTCCTCCTGTAAAAGCTGTGCATCCATAGGGGACCGAATAGAGCGATATATTTTTAAGTCATCAGCAAACAGTAGAAATTTGCTATGCACGATTACCTCAGAGATGCCATTGATAAAAAGATTAAACAGTATCGGACCAAGATGAGAGCCTTGAGGAACACCGGATGTAACATCAAATCTGGTAGAGAGAACATTAAAGCATTTTACAGACATCGTCCTGCCGTGGAGATAACTGGCCAACCAAGCCAACGCAGTACTACTAATTCCAATCGATGCAAACTTTCTAGTTAAGATAGAATTGCTGACTGTATCAAAAGCTTTGCTGAAGTCGGTGTAGACAGCATTAACCTGACTACCCACTTCCAGTTCGTGTGAGATGTAATGGTGATAGAGCATGAGATTTGTGGAGGTAGATCGTCCAGAGACAAAACCATGCTGTTCATTAATTACGGTATTCATTGACAGGGAGGCCAGTTTGTCCGCAATTATGGAATCGAATATTTTGGCTATAACATTCAATATAGAAATAGGCCTGTAGTTGGAGATTAATATTTTGTCACCAGATTTAAATATCGGGACAACTAAACTAGATTTCCATCTGGTGGGAAATACACCCGATTGTAAAGACAAATTGAAAATGCGCCACAAAATTCTGGCAAAGATAAACTTACAAGACTTAAAGAATACTGGTGGGATGGCATCATCCCCAGCGCCTTTGTTCACCTCCAAGGAATTAAGTTTCGCGAATACTTCACCAATGCTAATAGTAAAATTAGTGAGATCTAACGTAGAGGTATCGTTAAATGTACTAGAACAGTCGCGTGCAGCTTGAAAAGATGACTTGAAGTGAGTCGCAAAACCGTTAGCAATTTGAATAGGATTTGTCAATGTTTGATCCTTAAGCATCATGGTACTAGGTAATCTATTGGAAGATCTTGTTGAAATTCCAAAAGCTCTTCAGATTATCAGGTATGGCAACTTCATCCTCATTGGTGTATCTAAGCCAACACGCACGAATGACTGATTTACTTTCAGCTCTAAGTTTGGAAAAAGCTAAGTAGTCGCAGAAACGATTGCTATGCTTGGTAAACCTTGTGCGCAAGTTTTTTTAGCCCTGATTAGTTTAATAGCGTACTTTGAGTACCAACTAGGATACGATGACCTTATAACAGTATATTGCGGAACAAAAGCACCGATAATGTCGTTCAAGTATGCATACAGAGTGTCGACTGCCGAATCTACGCACGGTACATCGAGAACGCAATCCGAATTTACATGATTAAGGTGATTTATTATCCAGACGTAATCGGCGGCATTAAAGTTGGTTCGGGTAGTAACAATAGGATTACTGATACGCGACGAAACGGAATGCGACAAGACTACCTCCAATTGAAGGGGTGGATGGTACGAATCGTTAGATAAGAGTGGTTCCACGGCTCTAGAAGTACTGATAGACCTATCATTAGTAAACTTTAAGTCTAAAATGGAATCGTAACAATTGGGAGTAACATTGTGTTGGAGCAGACCCGCCATGTTAAAAAAGTCGCACAAAATTCTAGCAGAACCGAGCATGGATGAATTCACGGAAATCACATCAAGTAACCCGTCCGCGTTTTCAATTAAAAAAACACGAGGAAGGTTATAATTGCCAATTAGGTAAATACAGGTGTCCTGATACGAAGTTGACAGTTGATTCGCGACGGTTCTACCGTAGTCCGCGAATAAATCTGAGTTAGAGGCTGGAGGTATGTAAACAGAGCCGAAGATGTACGAAACGACGCTAATCCGAACCAAAACATATAGTTGTTCAATATGCTTAAATTCGGTCACAATTAACTGACTGCGATAAGTATTACGGACAGCAATCAGAACACCGCCTCCGCGCGCGCAATGACTAGTCATACAGTTTCTATCAAGTCTATAGACTAAGAAATTGGTAAAAATACTGTCAATCTCCATAAAGTTGTCGTTTAACCACGTTTCCACTAGAATAATTATGTCGTAAATTGAGGAACTAAGAGCACAACGTAAGTCACTTAATTTTGTCCTGAGACCGCGCACATTTTGAAAGTACACCAAAGGGTTACGTATTAGTTTGTTTGTTTTGTCGATAAGTTTATTTAACTCTGCTCCGACAGCACGCAGGTGATTACGTTTCCGAAGAGTAAGATCTTTGTGGATAAAACAGGGCCGTTGTACTTCCTCTTGTTTCTCAATACTGACAGGACATCTGATCTAGAAGGAAGAGTAACACGAACAGGCCTGTGTTTATTCGGGATCTTTCTTCCAAGTCTGGTGACGTTTGACACTGACAACACAGCTGGTTGAATCTGTGTTCAAATCTCATTCACAGAGTCGATATCAAAAGATGAATCCCTAGAGGAAGTTGGTGATAAGGATGAGGATGCTTCTTCTTCCAGGTTGAAGAGAATAATATTCCTAGATCTATTTTCTCTTTCCTTCAAAATCCGAATTCTGCACAGAGGAGGCTGAAGACTCACTTAACTTTGACTCCAGTTTCGTCACTCTGTCTGATAAACTATTGACGATCGCATCAAGTTTCTCGATGTGAGACGAAAAGAGACATTTTAACTCGGCGACGAGATCATCCTTTAATTTCGAAATCTCCAATCTAATCAAGTCACCAACATTATTAGACGCTGTTGGAGATTTCCAAGAAGAAGAACCCCTCGAAGATGAAGATAGTGAAGTCGCACAATTTAAGAGTTGACCGTTTGCATGGGGATTACCGGTTTTGGGCGCACATGCTGGATGACATGATATACCACACGAGGAACATGAAATTGGATTGACTACCATAGTAGAGCATCCCTTGCAGGTCTTCTTTCCCATTGTAGATAAAAGAACAAGATAGGCAGAACAAAACACCAGCCGAATTAAATGGAGAAAAAGCACGACACGTAATTTAAAATTGCGGTTAGGCACCAAACTAGAATACGTTAATCGAGCGCTAGTAAACACGTCCGTCCTCTAGTGAGACTGAATACTTAAGCTTCTTTGTCGTGGAGCGTGGCGACCAGCTTGCTTTCCTTACCGATGGGCACTTGCTCGCGCACAGGACAGAACGGAAGGTCCGGTGTGCTCGTCGTGAATGTCTCGTGGATACTCCGGATCCACTTCCAGCAGGTAGCCCTCGCCCCCATCGTCCTTCGGCAACGAGTTCACGTCCAAAGCGTCCATCGCCTTGCCCAACTCGACCACTGCCGCCTCGTCCAACCATCGGAATCCGCCGTACGGCATCGCCTGCAACATCGTCCATCCGTACAGGTTGTTCACGTCGAAGTACATCAAGTACGTGGATGGATGCGACGCGTCGTACATGGACGTCGGCAGGTACTTGTTGTTGGCGCGAGCGTACCTGTGCAAGCTCTGGCTCAGGCCCCCGCGTATACCACGCTCCACGAACAACAGCATGTCCACATCGGTGAGCAGTTCCTATTTGATGCGCGTGTATTTCAACATCGCGTCCCACGTCAACGCCGGTAACGTACAGTAATTCAAGGGGTCCAGTTCGTAGCTCGCGATAGAGTCGATACGAAAGTTTTCGAACACGTCGGCGAGCAACAGCACGTCAGTCTTCAAATACAAATCACTGTACTCGCCTAATGTCTGTATACGAAAACTGGTCCACACGTTCGTCGCGTGCGCATAATCAGACTCCGACACTTCACTACCGTTCAACCGATTGTAGAACGCGTCACGAGGCGATAGTCGCGTGTCGTTCAACTTGTCATACGACGCCACGTAATCGTACGGGAAGACCCCCTTTCATGTGAGGAGATCGAATTGTTCGTCCGGGAGATGTTGGAACTCGCGGTTGAAAAACGTCAATCGCTCTTTCCCGAGATCCGACGCGAGTTTCTGCAGACTCGTGACCAAGAACTTGAACGAATCGACGAATCGAAACTTCGACATTTTTCGCCAGTCCTTGCGTTCGCCCTTAAGCTCCTCCACGTCCTTCGTAAACGAGATGTACCGTTTTTTCGTTATCGGTGGGAAGTAGGTATACTATGAGAGTTCTGGACCCCAGTGCGAGGAGGTGCGGTGGTGCGAAGGGGGTACCGCGTGGGCAAGGGGAGGGTGGTGGGGGTACCACGCTCTTCGACGAGATGTGTGAGGGGGATGACGTCACAGGGTGAGGGGGGATTTCAAAATTTTCAAAATGGCGTCGCGCGCATTTCGCATTGGCGCCACCTGGTGGATGTTTAAGGTACTTTGGGCACGCGTCGCCGCCGCGCACTCTCCGTACGCATGCGGGGGCCGGTGCGCAGGCGCGAACGCGACCGATTCGTGGAAATTCGCGTCTTCGATGATGATTTCTGAGAAAAGAGGGTGAACTATTATTTCTGAGAAAAGATAGGGAGTCATGGCGTGCGACAGGATTGCACGTTCTTCATGGCGTGTGTTTATGTTTGAATCGTGGGATCGATACAGCATCGTGCAATGATGTAAACAGAGCGATAATTATTGTAAATCAATCGTTGCGATAACCCGTGGAATAAACACGACATTGCACCGCGCCATGTCGTGTGTTTATATTTGAGCAGGATTGAACGCGTTTTGATATTTGAATCGTGGGACCGATACATCGGACGTGTAATGATATATAAACATATAGCAATAATTATTTGGGGTAGAATTCCGAGTATTCTCACGATCGAGAACAGGACGACGTCTCAAGTCAAGCGTCGTGGGAGCGTGTAAGGGTGAAAAGAATTCGTACATAGCCCCGCGACCATCTGGTTTACATTAGACCAGTGTCAGAACCACCCATATTGCCTATCCGGAAACGGTATTAACATTCGCCAAGACCAGGCCTCTGAGAAGTACCCTCGAGAAAACTCGATGCCCCTGAAGAAATGAATTAGGCGTTGCGTTCGCGTAAGCAACCCATGTAAACCTAAAGCGATAATTATTCGTGGTCACGTTCCGAGTATTTTCACGATCGAGAATAGGGCGACGTTTTAAGTACCATTCTCGATGGGGCTACAAGTCAAGGGTCGTGGGAGTGGGTCCGGACATTCCACAGATTGCATATTCGGAAACACTATTGGCACTCGCTAAGACTATGCCTCTAAGAATTAATATAAGGATATGTAAGAAGGATATTATAAATGATGCGTTACAGGTATTGATGTGAAAGTCATTCATTTATTATTGTAGCCTTATCGATTGCAAGGAATATGGATATTTCTGGGCAGACAAGGTTTATTCGAATTAGGAAGGAATACATGGTTTGGTTGACAGGATGGGGCTACAAATTTCAAAGGTCAGACGTTGCGTCTCGATGCATTTATACAATTTTCAAAGATACTATTGTGCAAACGGCACTTGACTTTACTCTAATGAGGCGTCCAGGAGTTACTCTGTACTCTCCCGCTCGATTGGCGTCCAGGTATTGTCGCCGAACTCTCCATATCGAACAGGCGTCCAGGAATATTCGCCCGTACTCTCCTCTCTCAACGATTGAGTATTTAAGAAGGGGCCTTTGTACTTTCGCGACTCTACTCTACTGAGGCGTCCAGGAGTTACTCTGTACTCTCCCGCTCGATTGACGTCCAGGTATTGTCGCCGAACTCTCCATATCGAACAGGTGTCCAGGAATATTCGCCCGTACTCGCCTCTCTCAACGATTAGGTATTTAAGAAGGGGCCTTTGTACTTTCGCGACTCTACTCTACTGAGGCGTCCAGGAGTTACTCTGTACTCTCCCGCTCGATTGACGTCCAGGTATTGTCGCCGAACTCTCCATATCGAACAGGTGTCCAGGAATATTCGCCCGTACTCGCCTCTCTCAACGATTAGGTATTTAAGAAGGGGCCTTTGTACTTTCGCGACTCTACTCTACTGAGGCGTCCAGGAGATACTCCGTACTCTCCCGCTCGGTTGGCGTCCGGGTATGATCGCTGTACTCTCCATACCGAACAGGCGTCCAGGAATATTCTCCCGTACTCTCCTCTCATTTCTAATGAGATGCTCTGCACTCTCTCGACCGATAGGCGTCCAGGTATTATCGCCGTACTCTCCATATCGATCGAGCGTCCAGGAACAGACTCTAGTGCCTAGTCCCTCCAGCAGGCGTCCAGGTATTATCGCCGAACTCTCCTGCCGGAGTCCCTAAGCTGTCTGAGAGCGGCCGTGTGTCGTACCTCGTGCTCTCTCTCAGAACAGCGAAGAAGAAAATGCCATTGCGGGCCACTAATTTATACCCAATCGTTGCTATCCGCGGCCGCAGAAATCAACAGATGCGTTGTCAAGTGCGAGCCTCGCGAGACGCGGTTCCGCGCCCGCACGTCTCTCCTCACGGGCGGCCTACAAGCGTGTTCTCGAAACGTCTGGATGGTCAGCGTTTCTCAAACTTCCTATTCTGCATGCTACATTATTAAAATATATGTACATACTACAGTGGCGCGTGGTTTATACCACGCAGCATGGATTGTAATCCTAACGCCAACAATTCACAGTCAATCAAAGAATGTTGCTCGAAGTGTTCGCTTTCGGAAATTAATTTCACATAATTCGTTGGTGTCGTAGCGGTACGCAGAACGTCTACGAAGGTAGCATATTTACTGCTTGCAGAGTACATATTTTCTGTCAACCAGGAGAACATATGTTGAATGCAATGTTTGTACGCGAATAGTTTACACACCGTGACTTCAATCATATACAGGGTCATCGTTTAATCCTGCAACCCGCGCGCGCGCGAACTTGTAAAATGGCAACACTGCCTCACGGACGCATTCCACGACAACCATGCACTGGCCCAGCGCAGAGCTGCCTGCGACCGTTGGACAAGAGTGATGCCCGAGCTTCGAAAATTTTAGCGTCGCAAAGAGCTAGGTATTAAGAATTTCCCGACCCAGGTAATCGAGCCGCGCGCTCCGCTTTTATGATCGGTCTACCACTCGCACCCCAGATCACTGTAATGAGGTTTGAAAAAAATGTCAACTGATCTCGTACCCGTCTCAATTTCAAAAATTTTAGCTACGACAGCGTTGACGGTTCCTTGTACGAAGAGATTTTTCGCCACCTGCTTGTAAAAATCACAGTAATGGCACATCGTTCCAAAAAATGACATTAACGGAAGCCGGTATAGGCGTGGCGTTGTGTAGCTAAAACATTCTAACACAAAAATTCTGGAAAAAAAATCAAACAACGCTACAATCAAAGACATGTTGCATTAGTTACCCCTTACGTCTGATCTAGGTATGCACCGCATTAAGGATAAAATCATAAAAAAGAAAACCAGAACAATAGATTCTGAGGTCTGCAGAACTAACACATAATTGAATAAAAATTTAATATCTCAATTCATAAATGTAATGATACAGAGACAACTAGCGTATTGTTTATTAACTCCACGAATTTTAAAACCAGCGTTAGATACATTATCAAATAAACAGTTTTCAACAGCTTTTTAAACAATTATGGTTAAAAAATTGATAAAAGAAAAATTAAGTAAACGTAAAATATGTAAAATTATCCATCATTAAGAGGGAATAATTTTTCCTCATTTTTCGGCGCAAATTGCATTCTGATATCTCTTACAGTTCAAAAGTTATACGAAAAAGGTCCCAAATTTTTCAACCGGGGCCGCGAAATGCTGAATAGTTCTTTGCAACGTTAATTTGAAAGAGACCAGCCCAAAATTCTCGAAGCTCGGGCGTCACTGCTGTCCAGCGGTCGCTAGCAGCTCTCCGAACGCCGGGACGGTTCATGGTTGTAGTGGAATGCGTCCGTGAGGCGGTGTTGCCATTTTACAAGTTCGCGCGCGCGCGGGTTGCAGTATTAAGCGATAACCCTGTATATGACACCGCGATTATCGGTGATTTTAATAAGTTGATCGGCATGCATACGCGTGAATTCTAGTCGTAAATGGTCAATTGTGATTGGGGTTTGGGTTGATGTTGCGATGCTGCGTAATCGTTGGAGTATGTCCGCCTCGTTTTGCAGCAGTAGCATCCACGTAGACATTGAAAAGCACAACTCGCTACCTTTGTTGTCGGCTATGGCGATCTCAACGTTGCACGAATCCATGCCAATACGAATTCCAACAGTTAGACGTTTATAAGCTGTTGCGGTCAACGGGTAATCACGCCCCAGGATCCGTACGATTGGGGGTTTTGGTGTTTTCAATGTTTTTGGCCTTGCAACTCCAGAACTGTAAGAAATATGTATACGATATTAATACTTCGTTCATTTGCGTTCACAGTGAATAAAGTAGGTGTAAAGTGTATAGTAACGTATACATACCTCATATTGGATTGTTGTCGTTGTCGTTTATTTGGAAGACCACCATCGTTATCGGATGCGCAGGATGAATCGTTTAAGCTGCGTTTGTACATTTTGATATGCACGACGTATGATTCTCATCAGCGGAAAAAATGACGTGAACGATACTTGTTAGCACTCGAGCGTACGTGGTGTAATGAAGTCCACAGGACTGACCCACGTCATTTTATACTGATTCACGTACACGTACATGTCAATGTGTGAACGGTGACAGTGATGGTGACGGTCAAGACGTGTATGTTTACCGCACAAGGGTTAGACAATACGTGACAAATTCAAATGACGTGCATGACAAATTCAAGGAGCATGCATGCCACAGAAGAGGCAGAGACAATTCGCGATGCGAATCATAAAAGTATGAGTCATAAAAGTATACTATAAGCTGGAATAATTAGTTTCATATTATAAAATCATCGAGGAATAAGAAGGATGCGAAGAAACTGTGACGTAGACATCCCGACCATGCCTCAAGACTACCCTACTTGAAAACTATTCCTACTCTGCAATGCATTGGAACATCGTTCTAGGTTGGGGAAACGAAATGTATATAAGGGTGTCGATCACCGCCGCACGGACCAGTGCAGTTAATACAAGCACTTTTTCCAAAAATAAACCATGGGCTCAATAAACAGAATCAATGCATTTGAGATGCAGCGATGCATTGTAAGTGCAGTTTTGTGAGAATTGAATTGGTGCGCGTATTCCCTTCGACGATATTCTAATGAATTTGTGCGTTTGTTATAGCAACAGCATGGTGATATCGAACATGCGTGGCACGTCAAGGGGGATGAGTTGACGGAAAAAATTGTAAGTATAGTTTTGTGTAAATTGAATTGGTGTGTTTATTCAATTAGGCAATCTTCTAACAAAGTTATGCGTTTGTTTCAGAATTTACTCGATAATCTGGTGAGTGCGTGGCACGTGGAGCGGCGGGAAGCCATTCGATATCTCGTAAGTGTTGTTTCCCAAAAAAATATTGGTGCGCGTACACTATTCAACAGTGTTGTAATCGAATCGTGTGTTTGTTGCAGCATGAACGAGAGATCCAAATGGCGGAATGGAGTGAGGATTACCTCGGGACGGTCGGGCGCCTCGTAAGTGACGTTTCGGAAAAATTATTCTGATACGCGTACACCAATCGATGATGTTTTAATCGATTTACACGTTTGTTTCAGCGTCGAGCTGACATCGAGGTCCGGGCGCGCGATGGTGATCGCGACGTTCTCATCCCGCTACTCGTAAGTGACGTTTCGTAAAATTATATTAATACGCGTACACCATTCAACGATGTTTTAATCGAGTCATGTGTTTGTTTCAACATCGCCAGTACCCGACGAGGCGTATCTGCCGCGAATTACGACGGAAAATTCGATCGGTCCGGCGTAAGTGGCGTGAGAGCATTGTGGAGGAGTAGTTTTCGTCGTCCAAAGACGAGTTTTGGGATCTCCCCCTATTACTATTTACGGACTGAGTACAAACGAATTTGAATTGTTTGATGTTTCGCGTGCTATTACCAACGTTTTATATAATAATAATAATTTGGTGTTTTCTTTGTGTGTTGCAGAACGTAACATCACACTGAATTTTTTTTTCAAATAAAGTATTTTTAAAATAAAGTTGTTACATGGGCCCTTCGGGTCCATCCCGTGCTCGCTGTCCACGCGTCGCTTTCTTTCGACATCGGCGATTCAGCGGAATCGCACCGCGAACGACAGTCCGGTCGCCGAACCCGGGACTTATCGTTGTCGCAGCACAACGTGACCGTTGACGGCCCGGGTCTCGATATTTCCTAATAAGGAGCGATCGACAGGTGTCGACGGGGCAGTTCCCCCCATTTTTAGGGATTGTTCGAGGCTCGGCCCGCAACAAGCGGACACTCAATCAGCATTCGGGTTCTGGAGTTCGTCTTGATGACACACATACGTGCGGTAGAGACTCCACGATCTCGTCTCAGTAATTCGTTTTCGAGAGCTCATGCTAGGAAGTTGCGACGAGCCAGCGGGCCGTCTAGATTCGCGACCTCGCCTCCACGAGGATACCGCGTGAACCCGTCCGGACGGTCGAGATCAGCCCCGGATAACTCCTTCCGATATACCGAGAACGGCCTGGCCGGGAGAGCCCTTGAGCGCGATACGAACCGCCGTTGACTCCGCGAAGACGTGCGACGGAACGAGATAGAGACAAGCGACGGACTTCGATTTCGCCGACTTCCGTGTGCTACCAAAGAGCACAGCGAGCGACCACGACCTGCGCTAGGTTGAGCGACCTAGAGAGCGCACGACACGAGAAACGGCAAGCGTGTCTACACCCGAGCGCACAGCGATAACAGGGACGGAGCGCCGTCCCTAGGGTATGTCCAAATCGTTATTTTAATCTTTTCTTAGAGAATATATATTTCATTTCATTGTTTTCTCATGAATTCCGGGTAACCATTGATTTGACCCCTTTTCTCCTTATCCTTCCATGGTAAGTATAGTCAAGGCGTGCTTTAGCACCTTAAAAGAGTAAGAACCCTGTGAATCATCCTAGCCGCTCAGGGCGATTCGCAAAACTCCCTTCAGGACGTAACAGTGGTGTCGAAGATAGCTTCGCGAGGGAGTTGTTTTGTACGGATTTTAAAGAATCTACGGGGGGCACTTCGGCGAATTGCTCTAGGCGAGAGAATTTCTTTTCGCTCAGCTAATTCTAAATTACGTTCGATGTCCGTATCTAATGATTTCGCTCCGCGCATGGGAATTGTGGCGTGCGGCCTGAATTTGCTGATAGTGGTGTTTCGCACTTACAGTACGTAGATCAGGTGCTGCATCGCTCGTCGATTTATGAGAGGTAGACTGTCCTGGCGGCGTCCTCTACTGGCGTCCGTCGTTACTGCGGAGTGGCTGCCCCTCTGGTTAAGGGGTCGTTGTCTCCGCTGAGTCCTGTTGTCACCGTTGATCAGGCTTGGTCCTTACGTTAGCAGGATCCCACCGCTGCCACCAATTGTTGTGCCAAGGCGCCTGGGGTCGAGATTCTGGGTGCGAATCTCGGGGTGCTCTTGGGCGTCCTTCGCGATCGTCCTCCACGGGCTCCGGAGGTTCGGGTGATTATGCCGGGACGGGAGGATTCGGTTGAGAACCCGGAGGTAGGAGATCGTTGCAGGTTAAAGAGTTGGAACTCACCGTAAGGTTAACAAGTTTATTCAGTCCCGATCTGGGTGAGAGTGACACTGTGCCTAGGTTGGCGTGAGTCTCGTATAAAGTCAGGTGATGTTCCCGTAACAAAGCTTTATCAAGTCTGAGCTCGCATTGCTTGTACATCGTTATTATACTTTAGTCGGGACGAAGCGGGGACCATCGGGGTCTCCGCCTTTGGCCTGGTTTTGGTGATTTCGCCATATGCTGACGGTCTTTGTGCGCTACCGAAATCCCTTACGCGGTTGTGCCGGATTTCGGCCGCTCGATTGTGGCAATCGGTATGTGCGGGGTGTCGACACGTTTAGGTGTCGACCCGGGCACAACAAAGTGTACAACCAATATGATGAAACATTTGAAAGTGCACAATATTTATAAAGACTCACAAAATGATACAATTAATAGCCATCACGTTAACACACCATATACAGATGATAATAGCACGAAACAAAAAATTGATGAATTAATTTTAAACTTAATCGTGACAGATTTTCAACCATTCTCGATTGTTGAGGATAAGGGTTTCACACAATTAATGAAATACCTTGATCCCAAATACGTCTTATCTTCTGCGAAAACTTTAAAGAAACTATTAACTGAGAAATATGAAAAACAAAAGGAGGAAGTAAAGAAAGAGCTGCATGATGTTGAGCATGTGTGCGTAACCACCGATACATGGACGAGCATAAACAATGACAGTTTCTTTACTGTAGCGAGCACAACGTCGATTTGATAGAGGTTGTAAAGCTCCTCGACGAAATGTCACTATCTCTTGCAACGTCTTAAGGTAGGATTTCCAAGACACGATTCGCCGCGGCGGCGGATCGCGGCGGCGAATCCTAAGCACCGCTCTTATGGAGAAGCGTGTATCCGTTTTCCTAGGCGCGTTTTCCAACCGCTCTGTCAGTGTGTCTGTCTCGGCAGCTACCTAGGCTACTCGAGACGCAACACAATGGGATGAGTGTCTATCCGCCATTATGGCGGAATCTCCTGGCGGGCGGCGAATCGCGGCGGCCAAAACCTTGACTGCTCCAAACTGAGTCTAGCGGAGACCGCCGCGCGATCCATTTCCACAGTGGGATAGAATCCCAAGAAATAAGGAAACTAGTTGAAATCCAAAAGTTATGGGATTATGTTTTCTTTATATATTTCTTGCAAACTAATAATATGAGCACCTAAAAAGGGGAAAAATATCATGGCGGCTACTTCTGATCTGTGTGTAAACACGTGTCAAAGTTTGTATGTTTTTATTTTGTGCAAAATTTTAAATCGAAGCGAATGTGGAGAAAAAATTGTAGTAGATATCTATTGTAGTAGATAGTTTTCAAGGTATCTTCGCCAAAAAAAGACAAAGAACTTTTTTTATAAAGTAGCTTGATATGATTCGGCATTTTAATTGGAAAAAAATGGCATGTTGACTTTTTTCTATACTCTTAATATTGACGCCCATTGTGCGTTGGAACATAGGGGGCTCAGAGCTCAGCGAGAATTTATTCGTTGTTTCTGACCCGTAATTTCATATTTCCCAAAGGATGGTTCAATAACATCTGTTTGCTATTATGTCAAAAGGGCAATCATGACCGTCGTGCCGTCTTTAAGAATTGTAGGCATTTTTCAATCTGAGTTAATCCGTATATTGCTCTCCGGTGGGTAGTATGTACAGGCGATGGCTTCGGACCTGCGCGTGCCGTTGTTAACCGCCAACGCGAGGGACAGTACGGTTATAAACCGCGACCCTGTCGAGGCGCTCTGACCGATCAGCCAGAATATATTTTTGCCACCAAATGTGGGGTTTCCCCCCTTGATTTCGTAAAGAGGGAAAAGATTCCTCCTCCGCCGCCGAATTCACAGGGGTAAATCCCCCCTCTTTGAGGAACGGTGTTTCCAATGTGTGATTTATAATTAAATTTCAACAACAATTACCTTCATCTCACTTTCTCTTCTTTATACGTTAAAATGAAAAATGTAAAATAGTTGAAAGCTGAAACATTGTACTGTATGAACTTCTGGTATCGGTATATGTATGTTCAATGTACATACCTGACTTGTCATTGTATGTACATTGAACCTGACTTGTCATTGTATACTTTGTAGACTAGATCGTCCCAATTTTTTATAATAGATATTTTTCAATTATTGTTTTTTTATGATACCCTATACCACGTTACCCTCCCGGCTTCCCCTTCCCCTACTTTCTATTATTTTTAAAAAAATGTTATACATATAGTATGTAATGTAAATGATATTATTAAAAAAAAAATAGAACAATAATGAATAAAATTTTTTAAAATTTTCCTTTTCTTTCAAGCATTGAATAGGGAATTATCGGCCAAAAAATATGTCGCTTTGAATAGTCACTTGTTTACTCATTCTTAAATTTGGAACAATACGCCATCTTCTTCTAACTAACAATTGATAATTTACAACAATGCTATCTATGTATCAGATGATACACTATTTACTTTACCCGAATCTCTTTTAACTTTTTGCATGAGGGATCGGCGAAAAATAGTGACGCGCACTATAGTGCGCGTACTCCGCCTCCCGGTAAACCTAGAAATAGAATATACCTGAAGGATGCCATAAATGCAGTTACTTCATTGGCTTTGGGTTAGGACCTCTCCGAAACTTTGCTAGTACGACACTCGTTTCTGTGACTTCGGAGTGGAAGCATCTCTCCAAAATCGTGATTCGAAACGCACTAGTTGGTATCGAATTAGTGTAAAACAAAATTCATAAAACGAAATCTTCTCGTTAGTCGTGTTAACCTGAAATCGCGACGTGTTGTGTGTTTTAACGGTATTTAAATTCGTAAAATGAATAGACAATTACTGTTACTAACATTGTTAGAGGAAGAAGAAGACGATGAACTTCTTCGCACACTATACGGAAAAAGAAAAAGGAAACAAGTGAAAAACATGTATAAGAACAGAAATGCCGAGGGTTTTTGCAATATATTAATTGAAAATCATTTGTGCGGTGACGACGTAACTCACAGAAAATTCTTCAGGCTAAGCAACGAACAAGTCCAGTTCGTTTTGAATCTTGTTGGAAATGCTTTAGAAAAACCCTCCTGTGACAGAGTCAAACAGCCAATTTCTCCGAAAGCCAAGTTGCTTCTGACATTAAGGTGAGTTAATTTTTCCAGAAATATATTTTATTTCATCGTAACGTAATTTCATTAAAGCGGTTGTGTTTTTTAGTGCATTTATATACAAAGTATCTATGGTCTTATAGTAATTACCCCACGTCTACTGATTATCACATACGTTGTACGCTCTTGCTTCACTCTCTCCACATTTTTCTGCATGGGCATCCGGAGGAGGGTGCAAAAGGGGCAGTTGCCCCCCTGGTTCTTGACAAAAGATCGCTTATTTTTAAAAATTGATCTTTATTAAGTTTGTACTTAAAAACTGAATATTTGTAAATTTTGGATTTAAAATTTTAATTAAACTGGCAGTACAAACTGAGTTCAAAAAAGCAAGCGGGCTACTTGCTTTTTCATTACTATATATTTCTTCACCGCCACCTCAGAATTGCCCCCTCCTCGAAAAAAGTCTACGGACGCCCTTGCTTTCTCGTACATTCTCTGTTCGCTCTTGTACATTCGATCCTTCCTCATCGGATGTTTTGATCTGCTCTCAATCTTTCTTTCTCTCTCCCTCTCTATCGCTTTCCGTTCGCCAATTACCCTATCACGCTCACGGTCCTGGCTCACGTCCCACTCGCACTTGTTATCATTCGCTACTGGTTCGTATTCCCTCGCTTTTCTCTTTCTTTCCTTCCGTTTCACTCATTGTGGCTTTGTTCCATAGGCACGTTTTTTTTATCGTGGAGAAATCTTCATAGATACCCCGGACACCTGGGGATGGGAAACCGAGGTATTGTCTCGCTCTTGCCGACGAAAACCTCATGGTGAACCCCCCCCCCCCCCCCCGCGATTCGGGGGGTCTCATCACGGATACTGTACGCTACCATTGCAATACGCGAAAACACATGTAGCTCGTACTGATGTGTCAAGACCATTAATCAATTTTAACACAGAATCCTTTGTTTCCGCAATTATGTGTGGCGGAAATTTTTTAGTCGCTAGCCCCATACTTTTAAAAAATGTGAATGTGAAGTCGCAATTCTCTTTCAATTATTTGTTGATACTACCCATTACTTTTTTCCTTCCGAAGGCTCTTTATCTAAAACATCCAGTACAGTATTGGAATCATTTCTGTGCCTTTTTGGCAATGCTACTGGATGTACTGCCGAATCTTCTTTTCCGCGAAACAGGAATATTGCCCTCTGAGTGTGTTTCTACATACAACACCTTCCCAGCTTACTGAAGTTTCTATAAGTAGTAGGGCTAGGCCGATTCCAACCCAAATTTGAGTTTCAAGGCCACGATAAGGATTTGTCTCTGACCTTGAAATCCAAATTTGAGTTTCCAGACCGCAGGAAATCCAACGCGCGGCTGGGCACGGATGGGCGGCTGTCGCGGCAGCGGGTCGCGACGGATGACGTCACAGAGATGACGGAGTGGTGGGGGGTATTTTGATTTTGGCTTTACTGTCGACCCTCTACCGCACTTGATGCGTCGCCCCATTTTCATATGTGCATCACAAATGTTCCTCCATCTTTTTTTACAATCACCAGCTGAAATAATTACATTATATATTGTTTACAGGTTTCTAGCTACTGGAGAATCGTTCTCTTTCGCGTTCAGAATATCGCCGAGCTATATTAGCGTTATCGTACGGGACGTACTTAGCCAACTGGCGGAAAAATTAGTCCCGATTTTTTTGCCAGTGCCCACTGTGGACGATTTAAAAAAAATTAGTCTCGATTTCGAGAGTAAATGGAATTATCCCAATTGTGTTGGGGCAATTGACGGAAAACATATACACGTCAGGTGCCCACAAAACAGTGGTTCCATGTATTTCAACTATAAAAACTATTTTTCAATAGTTTTGCTTGCGTTGGTTGACGCAAATTACAAATTTACCGTAATCGATGTTGGGTCTTACGGCAAGGAGGGGGACAGCGGAATTTTTGAAAAATCAGCCATGGGCCGTAATATTCGATCCGGGGAATTTAACTTTCCCGATGAACAACAGTAGTATAGCTATGACAGTTCTAACCCAAATTTGAGTTTGAAGGCCATTTCCCCCACACCTCCCCCGACCTTGAAACTCAAATTTGAGTTTCAAGGTCGCAGGAAATCCATCGCAGCGGACGACGCGACGGGCAACCGGGCGGCGGATGACGTCATACAGATGGGCGGAGTGGTGGGGGGTATTAGCGCGAGACCAGATATCGAATCAATCGATAACCGAATCCGCATCGAGGAGGAACCGCGGGTGAATTGCTGCTACTATCGGGCGTGGTATCGTCACAGTCGGTAAGGAAGGAAATATTAATTTAAGATATTAATATAAATGAAAAAACAGAATCTCGGGCGACGGGGCTCGAACCCAAGACCTCCGCGGTACGAGTCAGCCGCCTAACCAACTCCCCCAACGCCGACGCTCTAACATTAGTCTTTAATAAATGGTACATATACAGAGCGTCACCAAGCATAATACATTATTTTTTCATCGGACGATGTCGGACGATCTCGGGTGTGATCGCTTTAACCTCGATTAGAACGTCTTCGGAGGGTCGGAAAGAGAGAGCAATATTTTATAGCTAAATTCGAGAGAGGGAAAGAGACAGCGCTACATAGCGATACAAACACATTTTATTCTAAAGCTAACAGTATTCTAAAGCGTTCCGATTTAACGTCGTTGCATATCGTGTGTAATTTGAATCTCCTGGAACAGTCGTGCAGGATGGCGACATTTGGCAGCGCGAATCATAGAAAGAATTATGCGGCGTCAGCATAAACTTTTTTCCATACCAATATGTGATGGAAAGTTTTCCCCAACACAGAGAAATAATAATAATTTTTTAATCACCGATATAGCAAACTGTTATGTAGCAAACAGACATATTTTTTCGAACCATTATGTAGCGAGCATTCTAAAGCTAACAGTATTTCAAAGCGTTCCGATTTAACGTCGCGGCGTATCGCGAGATTTCGCGAAATCTGACTCTTCTGGAGCAGCCGCGCTAGATGACGTCATTTGGCAGCGTGAAGAACAAAATACAATACATGTAGAAACGTCGAATCTTAAAATTATGCGGCATCAGCAGAAAAAACCTTTTCCATATCAACAGACATTTTTTCCCAACGCAGAGAAATAATAATTTTAATCCCCTCCCTCACCGATCTACCGAACCAATATGTAGCAAACACACACTCTAAAGCTAACAATTTTTATAAATGTTTTTCAATCTTAACATCGCAGCGTATCGCGCGATCACGTGTAATTTGAATCCCCCGTGATGGGACCGCCGTGCAAGATTACATCATTTGGTGGCGTAACGAACGCACGAATCATAAAAAGAATTATGTGGTGTCAGCAGAAATTGGTGACGTGAGAAGGAGGAAGACGGATAAGTAAATAGAGAAATAATATGTTTAAGAAATTTAATTACAATTAAAAGAATATAAAAATATAAACAGAAATGGAATATAATTAAACATTTTTTTCCTACGAGCATCCGCTAAAATATCATTGATGACAGATGATACCAGTTTGCAATCTACAAGATAATCCTCGATGTAGTATTCGCTATCACATATTATTTTAGCAGCACGACGCGTATATAATGTTTCGCAGGCAGCGTCGCTCTGTTACAACACAGTAACAAAAGTTTTAAAGTTTGTCCTCACATCTTCTGCAGTTTGATACAGCCGCGGATACACATAGCTTACACATGACTTAAGATTAAATAAAAATGATACTGTACGCAGTTTGAAATACAGCGACTTATTACGTAGTATCGTCTTTAGAATTGGAGGCGAGAATCATAGAAAGAATTATGCAGAGTCGATAGAAATTGATGACAAGTGAAGGAGGGAGACAGACAAGCAAATAGATTACAATATTTGTAAAATGATTACATATTGTTCAATTAATTAAACAATAGAAATATAAAAATAGAATATAAATAGTGTATCAGCAGAACCATCTCTCTCTCTCTCTCTCTCTCTCTCTCTCTCTCTCTCTCTCTCTCTCTGTCTCTCAATCTCTCGTTCTTTCTCCTTCACTTTTTCTCTTCTTCACATCTTTCGCAAGACAACATGAACATTCTCGAACAGCTGATGGACTTCCTATTTACTTTTCGCGACATCATACAATACATACTCTTCCACACAACACCTCGTCTACATTCATACGCACTCACGCTCTCGTGACCGACCCGAGTGCTCAGTTACACAGAACAGTAATAACTCAACAACATTCGCCGAAAGTGTTACGTATCTATTGTATCGCCTCAATCTCTAAATAAACCGCCCGATTCTCAACATCTTTGAGTTCTCTCCATACAAATAGAATATAAAAAATACAATATAAAAAAGACAAAAATATAATAATAATAATAAAAATAATAATTTAATTTATTGCCCACTTTTGCGTTACAATTTAACGATGAAATAATCTTTCCATTTCATTCCCATGATTGTGTCAGTGTAAGTCCCACCCTTCTAATGTATCCTGCTGTGTCTTAACAATTTTTTCTATTTTACAAGTGTTTCCTAATCTATTCTATGTTGTATAATATTCTTTTATCACTTTCCTGTTCTTCCCATGTTTTCCTTCTCCCTATTATCTCCCATAGAATAGCCAAGTTTTTCCCTTCTCCTCTAATTACCTCTTTCCAATTCCTAAATACAACACAATATAAATATAAAAGAAAATACAATTAAATAAGAAGTATAATAAAAAAGAATATAATAAAATAAAAGTAAATACAATTAAAGAAGAAATATAATAAAAAGAATATAATAATATAATAAAAGAAAATAAAATAATAAAAAAAGAAAATACAATTAAATATCAAATATAATATAAAAAAGAAAAAATATAAAAATAGAATATAAATAGAATATAAATAGAATATAAAAATACGAAATAAAAAAATAAAAATATAAAAACTCAATTCAATATAAAAATACAATATAAAAAAAATAATATAATAAAAGAAAATAAAATAATAAAAAAAGAAAATACAATTAAATATTAAATATAATATAAAAAAGAAAAAATATAAAAATAGAATATAAATAGAATATAAAAAATAAGAAATAAAAAAAATAAAAAATATAAAAATTCAATATAAAAGTGCATTATAAAAAAAATATAATAATAATAATAATAATTTAATTTATTGCCCACATTCGCGTAACAATTTAACGATCATATACTCTTTCCATTTCATTCCCGTGATTGTGTCAGTGTAAGTCCTACCCTTCTAATGTATCCTGCTGTGTCTTAACCAATTTTTCTATTTTACAAGTGTTTCCTAATCTATTTTATGTTGCATAATCATCTTTTATCACTTTCCTCTTCCTCCCATCTTTTCCTTCTCCCTATTATCTCCTGTAGAATAGCCAAGTTTATCCTTTCTCATCTAATTACCTCTTTCCAATTGCTGCCATTCTCTCCACTTACTTCACATGCTTCAATCACGTGTTTCACTGTTTCTTCCTCTTTCTTACAAAGCCTACATATCCTTTCATCTTTCGATATCCAATATTTACATGTCCTCGTTTCACTACCTTGTATGAATCTTCCTATCCATTCTAATTCTCCTCTCCTTTTTTTCTTCTTCCCTCATAAGTATTTCGACTTATCTCCTGGTTTGCTTGCCACCTCTCTTAAGGGGGAACACCACTGTGACGGCCGGAAAAATGAGCCCATTTTTAAGATTTTTTTAAGGGACAACTTACAGTTTTATTATAAAATTGTTATTACCTATCTTTAGTACAATGTCTTAAGAGACTATAAAAAAAAAGTAATAGAAAAACATGCATAGATTTCCATATACAGTTAATCTCCTACATCCCACACAAGAAAACATAGGTCGCTTATCGAAACGTTATCTTTGGAACGGCAACTCTGAAATCATTTTTTTTTTTAATATAATCGGTATGAGTGTAGTTTCCGTTGTACGTACCGATTTTTTAAAAAAATTATTTTTGTAAAAATGGTGCGCTTGGGAAGAAAAAGTTTCGAAAATTCGCAAAAAAATGGATAGTCTTTCGAGCGTATTTAAAAAAATATGTTTTCGATCAAAAAATCGGTACGTACAACTGAAGTTGAACATACTCTTGTTTTAAAGATCCTATCAAAATTTCAAGTCGATCGGATAAAAATTGACAGAGCTATTGATTCGATCAGTTAGAAAAATGTCGTTTCGAGAAAATCGCGTTTAAAGTTTGCACGGGAAAAATCACACTTCCGTTCGTGACGTTCACTGTCACTCGAATGCCCGATCAACGGTTGCATTTCTTCGATTCTCGAACGAACAGCGTACCGTGCGTAAAAACGGGAAAAACCCAAAATTTATAACCTTTAACAATGTGGGGGAACAGTGGGTAAGAAAAATGTCGGCGCGCTATTTGCCGCTAACATAGCGCGCTCGGAACGGCATCGTGACGCGTCTCACAAAATGCACTGTATCTTCGTCAATTCTTCGAATATCAACTTGAAATTTTCAGAGAGTATTTTTGAAGAGTTAAACATTAAGAAAGTGAAGAAAAAAAAAATCGAAATTTTTTCAACTTTCACAGTGGTGTTCCCCCTTAATTCTCTTAGGAACTTTGACTCTTTTATTTTCATCTCTCTTTCTTGTTCTTGGATGTATATACTTATCTGCTCTACTTTCGATCACACTTCTTCACCAATAAAATATAAAAATACAATTGAAAAATAAAATAAAATAAAATAATAATAAAATAAAATAAAAGAAAATACAATTAAATACGAAAATAAAATACAGTACAATACAATATAAAAAACAATAAAATACAATTAAATAAGAAATATAATGTAAAAGAATAAAATAAAATAATAAATATAATATAAAAAGAAAAAAAAACATAAAAATAGAATATAAAAGAATATAATATAAAAAAGAAAAAATATAAAAATACAATAAAAATATAAGATAAAATACAATACAATATAAAAAAAATATAAATGAATATAAATGAAATTAAAAATATAAAAATATAAAAATACAATTAAAATAGATAATAAAATACAATGCAATATAAAACTCAATAAAAATATAAAAGAAAATAAAAAAAATATATATATATATGAATATAAAAATATGAATTAAAAAATAAAAATATAAAAATTCAATATAAAAAATACATTATAAAAAGAAAAAATATAATAATAATAATAATAATAATAATTTAATTTGTTACCCACTTTTGTGTTACAATTTAACGATCATATACTCTTTCCATTTCATTCCCATGATTGTGTCAGTGTAAGTCCCACCCTTCTAATGTATCCTGCTGTGCCTTAACAATTTTTTCTATTTTACAAGTGTTTCCTAATCTATTCTATGTTGTATAATATTCTTTTATCACTTTCCTGTTCTTCCCATCTTTTCCTCCTCCCTATTATCTCCTATAGAATAACCAAGTTTGTCCCATCTCCTCTAATTACCTCTTTCCAATTGCTGCCACTCTCTCCACTTACTTCACATGCTTCAATCACGTGTTTCACTGTTTCTTCCTCTTTCTTACAAACCATACATATCCTTTCTTCTTTCTTCTTTCGATAGCCAGCCACGGAGACCTCTCCAGACCTGACCCACGCCTGAAAATTTTTTATACCTAGCCGAGTGAGGAAATGACCTTGGCCCAACCCCGAAAATTTTTTCCAAACCAATATGTGATCGAATTTTCCCCCCAACACAGAGAAATAATAATTTATTTTTATCGGATGATGTTTCGGATAATGTCGGGAAAGATCGACATTTTACAAACCACGTATTCGGAGGAAGGAAAGAGAGAGCATTACATTAAAATCTAAATTCGTGGAGGGAAAGAGAGAGCAATACTTAGCGTCGCAGCGTCTCGCGCGATCGTGTGTAATTTGACTCCTCTGGAGCAGCCGCGTGCGATGACGTCATTCAACGGCGCGAAGAAGGCTCGAACGAAATAGAATTATGCAGTGTCTGCAAATGTTAGAATTATGTGGCGAAAGGAGAAGGAAGACGGGTAAATAAAATGTAGAAATAATATAAGTTTAAGAAATATATATTGTTATAGAAAAAAAATAAATATACAACTAAATAGAAATATAATAAAAAAGGAATATAATAATAAAATATAATAAAATAACATGGAATAAATATAAGAATATGAATAATATAAGAATATGAAGAAGAATATGAATAAAAGTATGAATAATAATAATATAAAATAGAAAAAATAGTAAAAATAGAAAAAAATAGAAAAAAATAGAAAAAATAGAAAAAATATATACAAATGAAATTAACTAAACAAATTAAAATCTATATAAATTAATCTCTCCGCGCTGCGTTGGCGGTGGCGCGAGCAAGATCCGGGAGCATGTCCCGCAAACGCTCTATCTGGGGCGGTGGTGGCAGCGGTGGCAGGTTCTAAAACATGTGAACGCAAATATAATATTAATACATTCCGCACAATATCCTATCACAATATCCTATCACAATATCACTTACCAGCAAGCCATCAATGGCTGCAGCGATGTTGTCGCTGTCATCGCTGTCATCGGTGTCATCGGTGTCGGAGGATGAGGAGTCCTCGATGCTGTCCTCACCACCACCACCACCACCGACTGCTCCCTGCAAATCCTAGAACATAGAAACCTTGATATAATATTCCCGTGTTAAACGTAAAAAAAACGTACAAAACATTGTTATGTACATACCTCCTGATTATTCCCCCACATCTCCTGGTCCTCGTCGGGCGCAATCCTGAATATTCTCATTATTTTTGGTTGGAACTATTGCCTTTAAAGAGACTGTTGCCGTCAAAGAGTTGAAGACAACTGGTCTCGCTGCATCTCCAGGCTCTTGCATTTAAAATCTTATCATGAAATCGAGAAGTGCGTAGCTTTGCAAAAGTAAGATGCTGTTGTTCTCCACATTCATTTTCGCTGACCAGCCTCTCCTTCTAAACACGCATCTTCTTTCCCTTCTTCTTTGGACACACCAAGCGACTAGACCAAATCACTTTGATCATGTATCGAACGGGTATTGAACAGCTTTGAACATGTATCAAACGGGTATCGAACGTGAATCGAACGTGAATCGTACCACTCTGAACGTGAATCGTACCACTCTGAACGTGAATCGTACCACTCTGAACGTGAATCGTACCACTCTGAACGTGAATCGTACCACTCTGAACGTGAATCGTACCACTCTGAACGTGAATCGTACCACTCTGAACGTGAATCGTACCACTCTGAACGTGAATCGTACCACTTCGAACATGCATCGAACGTCAATCGTACCACTTCGAACGTGTATAGAACGTGTATTGGACATGTAATGAACCACTTCGAACATGTATCGAACGTCAATCGCGCCACTTCGAACGTGTATAGAACGTATATTGGACATGTAATGAACTACTTCGAACATGTAATGAACCACTTCGAACATGTAATGAACCACTTCGAACATGTAATGAACCACTTCGAACATGTATCGAACGTCAATCGCACCTCATCGAACGTGTATAGAACGTGTATTGGACATGTAATGAACCACTTCGAACATGTAATGAACCACTTCGAACATGTATCGAACGTCAATCGTACCTCTTCGAACGTGTATAAAACGTATATTGGACATGTAATGAACTACTTCGAACATGTAATGAACCACTTCGAACATGTATCGAACGTCAATCGTACCTCTTCGAACGTGTATGGTACCACTTCGAACGTGCATTGGACGACGCGTCACGGTCTTCGTATTACAAAGATACACAGCGTGCTTCAATTCGCTCAATCTCCATGGCTCCGCGATTACATCGAACTCAATACACGGTTTTGAACAAGCGCGACAATTGACTTTGAAAAAAATTTGTACAAATTGATGAACAACGCGGTATTCGGTAAAACTATGGAAAATGTATGAAACCATGTGGATGTAAAACTTTTGATACATCGGGAAGGGCGATATGGCGCGTTGTTCATCAATTTGTACAAATTTTTTTCAAAGTCAATTGTCGCGCTTGTTCAAAACCGTGTATTGAGTTCGATGTAATCGCGGAGCCATGGAGATTGAGCGAATTGAAGCACGCTGTGTATCTTTGTAATACGAAGACCGTGACGCGTCGTCCAATGCACGTTCGAAGTGGTACCATACACGTTCGAAGAGGTACGATTGACGTTCGATACATGTTCGAAGTGGTTCATTACATGTTCGAAGTAGTTCATTACATGTCCAATATACGTTTTATACACGTTCGAAGAGGTACGATTGACGTTCGATACATGTTCGAAGTGGTTCATTACATTATTATTATTATTATTATTATTAATAAACGGGGGAACCCTTTAGAATACAGAGATAAATTACAATATGGCAAAAAAAAAGATATATAGAAAACTAGTAACAGAAAAAATAAAAATAAAGTAAATTAAATAATATAGAAATAAACTCTAGCAATTAAGTAACAATTATACAGCAAAAACAACAACAACAAGTAAACAAGTAAACAGTCTGCAATATAACAATGACTTAGTGCTAAACGTGTGTATTACGTTAATGGTATACACCTCAGCAGTTGAGTCCTAAACGTTGTGAGTGATGATAAGAAGAGATCAATGTCCTTAGGGCATTGGTTCAACATACACATGGCCCGATTTATGGGATCGTTGGAATAATAATTATAAGTTGGGACACCTGATACAAAAAGGGGTCTTGCTCTCAACGTCCGCTGTGGAGCGTTAAAACAAATCAATGATACAAGCTCTGGGCATTTAATTTGTCCATGGAGGACCTTGTAGAGGAACATTAAGTCCGCGATGTCCCGGCGATCGCGAAGCGTAGAAAGCCTCGATATTAGCAAGGCAGGACTATAATCGTGATCATTAAACCGCATAGGACTACCTGAGACCCTCATTGCTAACCTTAAAAATTTATGCTGGACCAGTTCAATCGAGCCTACGTACTGTTTGTGTCTGGGGTTCCATATCACCGACGCATATTCTACTAGTGGTCTCACAAGTGCAACATAAAGCAACTTAAGTGTCCTGATCTTCCTAAAGTGCTTGCCAAAGCGGGCGATAAACCCAAGGGTTTTCATTGCTTTACACGTGATACTGCGATAGTGATTACGGAAATCCAGACACGCAGTAAATGCAACACCTAGATCTAACACTTCATCTACCTCGGACAAAGTTGTGTCACACAGCAAGTAATTAGAGGGAATGCCACAGATAGCCCTATGGGACCTCAAAAATACACATTTCCCAGTGTTCAGTCGCATTCTATTGATGGAGCACCACCGCTCAAACCCCGCCAGATCTTCCTGCAACAGGTTTACGTCGGAAGCACTATTTATAGTTCGAAAAATCTTAAGATCATCAGCATACATGAGGAATCTACTATGCTGGAATACCGAGCCGAGATCATTGATGAAAATCAGGAACAGGAGAGGACCAAGATGCGATCCCTGAGGAACACCAGAGGTCACGTTGACCGGGTTAGAAATTTGATCTTGAACCTTGATAACCTGCACCCGACCCCTCAGATAACTAGCAATCCACTCAAGGAGCGAACCACCGATCCCTACTGCAGACAGTTTCGAATGCAGGATACAGTGATCCACAGAGTCAAAAGCTTTTCGAAAATCAGTATAAACAGTATCTACCTGACTACTCGCATCAAGCGCAGCCGAGGCGAAGCAGTGGTACGCCGCCAAATTTGAAATCGTAGACCGACCGGGGACAAATCCGTGTTGCTCATCACAAATAACGTTGGAGAGGCAGGGAGTTAAATGTTCCGTTATTAATTCCTCGAAAACCTTAGGCATAACGGACAATTTACATATGGGACGATAGTTTTTGACGTCCGTGCGATCTCCCGCCTTGAAAACCGGGGTGACCAATGAGGTCTTCCACACATCAGGAAAAGTCCCCAAGGCTAGAGATGAATTGAAAATCCCATTGAAAACTCCTTTAAAAATAACGGAGGGATTCCGTCATAACCTGGACCCTTTGATGTATCAAGTGTCCGAAGTTTAGAATAAATTTGTCCGATGGAGATGGAAATCGTGTGCATATTAACATCGCTGCCAGAGGACATACCGGGAGTAGTAGCAGGCGGGCCTCCATAGCGAGGACTATAAACAGAGCCAAAGAAATCAGCAAATAGATTCGCTACTGCTACTTGTGACGAAGCAGAAACATCGTCGAGGTGAACCTTATTGGGGATACCATGCACACCGCGCCTTGTGTTTACAAATTTCCAAAAATTTGATACATCATCACCCACAGCGTTCTCGACGCTATAGATATAAGAACTGTAATCACGCGCTATGGCATGCTTACATTTCGAGCGAAGGTTTGAAAAATGTAAATAGTCGCTATAATAACAAGAACGCTTAAAAACTCTGTGAGCAACCTTCTTCTGTCGTATCAGAGACTTTAGACCAGGGGAAAACCACCGCGGGAACGTGGAGCAGACAACGGAGCGTACAGGAATATATGCGTCGATTGCACGATTGATATGACTATATAAACTTTCGAGGGCAGCTCCAGGATCTACATCACCAGTTTCCTTGTCCCAATCCACCGAGTTAAGGTATTCTAGCACACGGGGGAAATCCCCATGCTTAAAGTCTATAAATTTAATGTTTTTACCCGCGAGGTCATGACACATGTCCAATCCTTTCAGCGTTACATATAAGGGTGGATGATATGAGTCTGGTTCAATGAGGACGTCGATGGCCCGTTCAACAGTTACAGAAGGGCGACTGACAAAGATAAGATCGAGCATAGCGTCAAAATCATTAAAAACGTTGTTGATTTGCGTGAGGTTGCAGTAACCCACACATCCGAGGAGGAGATCTATGGCTGCTGATTCACGAGACGAGATACCCGATCTTCTATAACATGCTTGACCCCCACCATTGAACCAAACCGCGTGAGGGAGATTGAAATCGCCGCACAAGCAAAACTCATCATCACTATACATATGAAATAACTCAAATACAATGTCTGCGTAATTGGCATACAGCGATGTCATGGATGTAGGCGGAATATACGTGGCCCCCAATAACAAGAATTTATTTTTATATAGGTGAACTCTGACAAACAGTTGTTCAATATCGGAAGAGCTAACAGTAACTGGGCACGATGAGATCGTGTTCTTGACAGCAATGAGAGTGCCACCCCCTCTTGAGTAATGACTAGTTCGCTGTGATCTATCACACCTATAAATATTGTAATTCTGCAGCCCTAGTTCATCTGAAGAAATCGCCGGGGTGATCCAGGTCTCGACAAAAATAATTACATCATACGACACCGCCGATACCAATACGGAATTAGCAAGAAAATCTAATTTAGTACGCAGACCACGGACATTTTGGACATACACTGAAGGGTTCCTTCCTAGTTTTTTTGTGAAGGGACATTCTGAGGTCTTCCAGATACAATTTTAGGGAAACCATGTACATATCTTATTGTCTTCTGGGTTTCACCCGTCGCATTTAGTTCCCGGAGTTTTTCCCTTAGCTTAGTGAGGGACGTCCTTTGTTGCTTGGTCAAATCATCCGAGATCTTGAACGGGCCCTTGTATCGATGTTTCTCCCGAAGTAGTTTTTTCACGTCAGCAGAAGAATCTAGGCGGACGCAGAGGGGCCTACTTGTAGTCTTGCCCAATTTCCCCAGACGACGAGTAGATAGGGACTGAGTGCAGCTGGGGCAGATCACTCCTATGACTTCCTGTGCAACCTTGACATCGGCTGCCCTTTGTAGCTCCATTGAGGGTTCGCGAGACTCAGGCACACCAAAAATTATAACGTTCTTCGACCTGTGCTCTCTTCAACTCCTCCATGAAATCGTCCATTGTTGGTACGGGCAACTGGTCATTGGCGATAGATGTTTTCGCCTCAAGTGCATTGACACGATCGGTCAATGAGGTAATGTCAGCCTTCATACTAGATAATTCAGCCCTTATACCCGCGAGTATGACCTCCTGGAATCTTTCTAACTTTGCATCTATTACCTCACTGACAATGGCCCGAATGTTCTCGACTGATGATATGACCGTTGATGTTGGGTGACACGCCACAGTCGGCACAGTAGATAGCGGCTGCACCGACGGTACAATGGTTGGACTAACGGCCTTTTGAGTTGTTGAAGAGTAAGCGGAACATATCAAATTCTTCCCATCAATCAAACTATGGCCGGACCTCGCAACACACGAGGGGCCTGGATGAAAGCACCACCCACAGCTAGTACATGTGATAGGATTGGCAACATTAGAACCACAACCTTTGCATTTTGTTTGGCCGCCCGTCATTTCAAACACACCGTGAGGTACTTAAAAGCTGACTTAAAACACAACTCCTAACAGAACCAGATAAGAGTGATAGATTCACCTCCACTTAGGCAATGCTTAATCAGTATAGTTCTTAGTTCGCGTAGGAATCAAGAAATTACACGAAAAATGTAACGGAACAAACACTTCCAAAGTCCCACGGTCAAGCACGTGCTAACGCTCACCAAGCCAAAACAAAACACGACCTGTCACCTCGGCGACTGAGAGCAGACTACATGTTCGAAGTGGTTCATTACATGTCCAATACACGTTCTATACACGTTCGATGAGGTGCGATTGACGTTCGATACATGTTCGAAGTGGTTCATTACATGTTCGAAGTGGTTCATTACATGTTCGAAGTGGTTCATTACATGTTCGAAGTAGTTCATTACATGTCCAATATACGTTCTATACACGTTCGAAGTGGCGCGATTGACGTTCGATACATGTTCGAAGTGGTTCATTACATGTCCAATACACGTTCTATACACGTTCGAAGTGGTACGATTGACGTTCGATGCATGTTCGAAGTGGTACGATTCACGTTCAGAGTGGTACGATTCACGTTCAGAGTGGTACGATTCACGTTCAGAGTGGTACGATTCACGTTCAGAGTGGTACGATTCACGTTCGATTCACGTTCGATACCCGTTTGATACATGTTCAAAGCTGTTCAATACCCGTTCGATACATGATCAAAGTGATTTGGTCTAGTCGCTTGGTGTGTCCAAAGAAGAAGGGAAAGAAGATGCGTGTTTAGAAGGAGAGGCTGGTCAGCGAAAATGAATGTGGAGAACAACAGCATCTTACTTTTGCAAAGCTACGCACTTCTCGATTTCATGATAAGATTTTAAATGCAAGAGCCTGGAGATGCAGCGAGACCAGTTGTCTTCAACTCTTTGACGGCAACAGTCTCTTTAAAGGCAATAGTTCCAACCAAAAATAATGAGAATATTCAGGATTGCGCCCGACGAGGACCAGGAGATGTGGGGGAATAATCAGGAGGTATGTACATAACAATGTTTTGTACGTTTTTTTTACGTTTAACACGGGAATATTATATCAAGGTTTCTATGTTCTAGGATTTGCAGGGAGCAGTCGGTGGTGGTGGTGGTGGTGAGGACAGCATCGAGGACTCCTCATCCTCCGACACCGATGACACCGATGACAGCGATGACAGCGACAACATCGCTGCAGCCATTGATGGCATGCTGGTAAGTGATATTGTGATAGGATATTGTGATAGGATATTGTGCGGAATGTATTAATATTATATTTGCGTTCACATGTTTTAGAACCTGCCACCGCTGCCACCACCGCCCCAGATAGAGCGTTTGCGGGACATGCTCCCGGATCTTGCTCGCGCCACCGCCAACGCAGCGCGGAGAGATTAATTTATATAGATTTTAATTTGTTTAGTTAATTTCATTTGTATATATTTTTTCTATTTTTTCTATTTTTTTCTATTTTTTTCTATTTTTACTATTTTTTCTATTTTATATTATTATTATTCATACTTTTATTCATATTCTTCTTCATATTCTTATATTATTCATATTCTTATATTTATTCCATGTTATTTTATTATATTTTATTATTATATTCCTTTTTTATTATATTTCTATTTAGTTGTATATTTATTTTTTTTCTATAACAATATATATTTCTTAAACTTATATTATTTCTACATTTTATTTACCCGTCTTCCTTCTCCTTTCGCCACATAATTCTAACATTTGCAGACACTGCATAATTCTATTTCGTTCGAGCCTTCTTCGCGCCGTTGAATGACGTCATCGCACGCGGCTGCTCCAGAGGAGTCAAATTACACACGATCGCGCGAGACGCTGCGACGCTAAGTATTGGTCTCTCTTTCCCTCCACGAATTTAGATTTTAATGTAATGCTCTCTCTTTCCTTCCTCCGAATACGTGGTTTGTAAAATGTCGATCTTTCCCGACATTATCCGAAACATCATCCGATAAAAATAAATTATTATTTCTCTGTGTTGGGGGAAAATTCGATCACATATTGGTTTGGAAAAAATTTTCGGGGTTGGGCCAAGGTCATTTCCTCACTCGGCTAGGTATAAAAAATTTTCGGGCGTGGGTCAGGTCTGGAGAGGTCTCCGTGGCTGGCTATCGAAAGAAGAAAGAAGAAAGGATATGTATGGTTTGTAAGAAAGAGGAAGAAACAGTGAAACACGTGATTGAAGCATGTGAAGTAAGTGGAGAGAGTGGCAGCAATTGGAAAGAGGTAATTAGAGGAGATGGGACAAACTTGGTTATTCTATAGGAGATAATAGGGAGGAGGAAAAGATGGGAAGAACAGGAAAGTGATAAAAGAATATTATACAACATAGAATAGATTAGGAAACACTTGTAAAATAGAAAAAATTGTTAAGGCACAGCAGGATACATTAGAAGGGTGGGACTTACACTGACACAATCATGGGAATGAAATGGAAAGAGTATATGATCGTTAAATTGTAACACAAAAGTGGGTAACAAATTAAATTATTATTATTATTATTATTATTATATTTTTTCTTTTTATAATGTATTTTTTATATTGAATTTTTATATTTTTATTTTTTAATTCATATTTTTATATTCATATATATATATATTTTTTTTATTTTCTTTTATATTTTTATTGAGTTTTATATTGCATTGTATTTTATTATCTATTTTAATTGTATTTTTATATTTTTATATTTTTAATTTCATTTATATTCATTTATATTTTTTTTATATTGTATTGTATTTTATCTTATATTTTTATTGTATTTTTATATTTTTTCTTTTTTATATTATATTCTTTTATATTCTATTTTTATGTTTTTTTTTCTTTTTATATTATATTTATTATTTTATTTTATTCTTTTACATTATATTTCTTATTTAATTGTATTTTATTGTTTTTTATATTGTATTGTACTGTATTTTATTTTCGTATTTAATTGTATTTTCTTTTATTTTATTTTATTATTATTTTATTTTATTTTATTTTTCAATTGTATTTTTATATTTTATTGGTGAAGAAGTGTGATCGAAAGTAGAGCAGATAAGTATATACATCCAAGAACAAGAAAGAGAGATGAAAATAAAAGAGTCAAAGTTCCTAAGAGAATTAAGGGGGAACACCACTGTGAAAGTTGAAAAAATTTCGATTTTTTTTTTCTTCACTTTCTTAATGTTTAACTCTTCAAAAATACTCTCTGAAAATTTCAAGTTGATATTCGAAGAATTGACGAAGATACAGTGCATTTTGTGAGACGCGTCACGATGCCGTTCCGAGCGCGCTATGTTAGCGGCAAATAGCGCGCCGACATTTTTCTTACCCACTGTTCCCCCACATTGTTAAAGGTTATAAATTTTGGGTTTTTCCCGTTTTTACGCACGGTACGCTGTTCGTTCGAGAATCGAAGAAATGCAACCGTTGATCGGGCATTCGAGTGACAGTGAACGTCACGAACGGAAGTGTGATTTTTCCCGTGCAAACTTTAAACGCGATTTTCTCGAAACGACATTTTTCTAACTGATCGAATCAATAGCTCTGTCAATTTTTATCCGATCGACTTGAAATTTTGATAGGATCTTTAAAACAAGAGTATGTTCAACTTCAGTTGTACGTACCGATTTTTTGATCGAAAACATATTTTTTTAAATACGCTCGAAAGACTATCCATTTTTTTGCGAATTTTCGAAACTTTTTCTTCCCAAGCGCACCATTTTTACAAAAATAATTTTTTTAAAAAATCGGTACGTACAACGGAAACTACACTCATACCGATTATATTAAAAAAAATTGATTTCAGAGTTGCCGTTCCAAAGATAACGTTTCGATAAGCGACCTATGTTTTCTTGTGTGGGATGTAGGAGATTAACTGTATATGGAAATCTATGCATGTTTTTCTATTACTTTTTTTTTTATAGTCTCTTAAGACATTGTACTAAAGATAGGTAATAACAATTTTATAATAAAACTGTAAGTTGTCCCTTAAAAAAATCTTAAAAATGGGCTCATTTTTCCGGCCGTCACAGTGGTGTTCCCCCTTAAGAGAGGTGGCAAGCAAACCAGGAGATAAGTCGAAATACTTATGAGGGAAGAAGAAAAAAAGGAGAGGAGAATTAGAATGGATAGGAAGATTCATACAAGGTAGTGAAACGAGGACATGTAAATATTGGATATCGAAAGATGAAAGGATATGTAGGCTTTGTAAGAAAGAGGAAGAAACAGTGAAACACGTGATTGAAGCATGTGAAGTAAGTGGAGAGAATGGCAGCAATTGGAAAGAGGTAATTAGATGAGAAAGGATAAACTTGGCTATTCTACAGGAGATAATAGGGAGAAGGAAAATATGGGAGGAAGAGGAAAGTGATAAAAGATGATTATGCAACATAAAATAGATTAGGAAACACTTGTAAAATAGAAAAAATTGTTAAGACACAGCAGGATACATTAGAAGGGTGGGACTTACACTGACACAATCATGGGAATGAAATGGAAAGATTATTTCATCGTTAAATTGTAACGCAAAAGTGGGCAATAAATTAAATTATTATTTTTATTATTATTATTATATTTTTGTCTTTTTTATATTGTATTTTTTATATTCTATTTGTATGGAGAGAACTCAAAGATGTTGAGAATCGGGCGGTTTATTTAGAGATTGAGGCGATACAATAGATACGTAACACTTTCGGCGAATGTTGTTGAGTTATTACTGTTCTGTGTAACTGAGCACTCGGGTCGGTCACGAGAGCGTGAGTGCGTATGAATGTAGACGAGGTGTTGTGTGGAAGAGTATGTATTGTATGATGTCGCGAAAAGTAAATAGGAAGTCCATCAGCTGTTCGAGAATGTTCATGTTGTCTTGCGAAAGATGTGAAGAAGAGAAAAAGTGAAGGAGAAAGAACGAGAGATTGAGAGACAGAGAGAGAGAGAGAGAGAGAGAGAGAGAGAGAGATGGTTCTGCTGATACACTATTTAGATTCTATTTTTATATTTCTATTGTTTAATTAATTGAACAATATGTAATCATTTTACAAATATTGTAATCTATTTGCTTGTCTGTCTCCCTCCTTCACTTGTCATCAATTTCTATCGACTCTGCATAATTCTTTCTATGATTCTCGCCTCCAATTCTAAAGACGATACTACGTAATAAGTCGCTGTATTTCAAACTGCGTACAGTATCATTTTTATTTAATCTTAAGTCATGTGTAAGCTATGTGTATCCGCGGCTGTATCAAACTGCAGAAGATGTGAGGACAAACTTTAAAACTTTTGTTACTGTGTTGTAACAGAGCGACGCTGCCTGCGAAACATTATATACGCGTCGTGCTGCTAAAATAATATGTGATAGCGAATACTACATCGAGGATTATCTTGTAGATTGCAAACTGGTATCATCTGTCATCAATGATATTTTAGCGGATGCTCGTAGGAAAAAAATGTTTAATTATATTCCATTTCTGTTTATATTTTTATATTCTTTTAATTGTAATTAAATTTCTTAAACATATTATTTCTCTATTTACTTATCCGTCTTCCTCCTTCTCACGTCACCAATTTCTGCTGACACCACATAATTCTTTTTATGATTCGTGCGTTCGTTACGCCACCAAATGATGTAATCTTGCACGGCGGTCCCATCACGGGGGATTCAAATTACACGTGATCGCGCGATACGCTGCGATGTTAAGATTGAAAAACATTTATAAAAATTGTTAGCTTTAGAGTGTGTGTTTGCTACATATTGGTTCGGTAGATCGGTGAGGGAGGGGATTAAAATTATTATTTCTCTGCGTTGGGAAAAAATGTCTGTTGATATGGAAAAGGTTTTTTCTGCTGATGCCGCATAATTTTAAGATTCGACGTTTCTACATGTATTGTATTTTGTTCTTCACGCTGCCAAATGACATCATCTAGCGCGGCTGCTCCAGAAGAGTCAGATTTCGCGAAATCTCGCGATACGCCGCGACGTTAAATCGGAACGCTTTGAAATACTGTTAGCTTTAGAATGCTCGCTACATAATGGTTCGAAAAAATATGTCTGTTTGCTACATAACAGTTTGCTATATCGGTGATTAAAAAATTATTATTATTTCTCTGTGTTGGGGAAAACTTTCCATCACATATTGGTATGGAAAAAAGTTTATGCTGACGCCGCATAATTCTTTCTATGATTCGCGCTGCCAAATGTCGCCATCCTGCACGACTGTTCCAGGAGATTCAAATTACACACGATATGCAGCGACGTTAAATCGGAACGCTTTAGAATACTGTTAGCTATAGAATAAAATGTGTTTGTATCGCTATGTAGCGCTGTCTCTTTCCCTCTCTCGAATTTAGCTATAAAATATTGCTCTCTCTTTCCGACCCTCCGAAGACGTTCTAATCGAGGTTAAAGCGATCACACCCGAGATCGTCCGACATCGTCCGATGAAAAAATAATGTATTATGCTTGGTGACGCTCTGTATATGTACCATTTATTAAAGACTAATGTTAGAGCGTCGGCGTTGGGGGAGTTGGTTAGGCGGCTGACTCGTACCGCGGAGGTCTTGGGTTCGAGCCCCATCGCCCGAGATTCTGTTTTTTCATTTATATTAATATCTTAAATTAATATTTCCTTCCTTACCGACTGTGACGATACCACGCCCGATAGTAGCAGCAATTCACCCGCGGTTCCTCCTCGATGCGGATTCGGTTATCGATTGATTCGATATCTGGTCTCGCGCTAATACCCCCCACCACTCCGCCCATCTGTATGACGTCATCCGCCGCCCGGTTGCCCGTCGCGTCGTCCGCTGCGATGGATTTCCTGCGACCTTGAAACTCAAATTTGAGTTTCAAGGTCGGGGGAGAGGGGTGGGGGAAATGGCCTTCAAACTCAAATTTGGGTTAGAACTGTCATAGCTATACTACTAACAACCCCTACCGGGATCGAACGTGATAGTTCCTCGCACAATTCTTGGCGATGAGGCGTTTCGATTGACCCATCGTATGATGAAACCGTTCCCAAAAAATCAAGCATGTAATGATAGAAGGAAAAGAATTTTCAATTATAGGCTGTGCAGAGCACGCAGGGTCTCAGAAAATGCGTTTGGCATTTTGTGCCAAACATTTCGCATATTTTACTCCCCCATATCAGTCTTGCCGGAGACGACTGATAAAATTACAATCGTAACATGTTGCTTACACAACATGTTGCGCGATGAAAGTATTAAAAAAAATGGTAACGCATTACGCAATGAGGCTCAGGAGCAGTGCATGGCAACCGACAACATGCCACCATTGGCTGGAGCTGGAGGGTATGGAAACGCCGAAGGATTTGACGTACGAAATCGCTTTGCTGCATACTTCAGTTCTCCGGAGGGGGCCGTAGAGTGGCAGGAGGACTTTGTTTGAGAAGACGAACGGGGCTGACGGCGGGCGTACGACGCGTTGCGGACACTATTCCGTGCGGCCGATGCCATGAGTGAGAAAACCGAAGCGCGAGCGAGAGGGAACGAAACAGTTGCCACGAAGTTGCCGTCGACTCTTTCGTTCTCTCACTCTCGACCGAAGGATTCCAAGAAATGGTGGGTTTAATCACCGGGCGTACTATGCATGGTAAAAACGGGGGCTATAACGAGTATTTACTGTATAGAGAAGCTACATATTGATGTACTTACTTATTTCAAATTCGACTTATTTCACTTTGCGTCGATGAGAGTACGCCGAGTACGGCAACGTACCGCAGACAGTTACCCCACTGAACGCAGTGAAATTGTTGCGATAACGTTTGTTTTTCAATTACTGTCACGCCACCATGCGCCAATTAATGTCATGCCAATCTCTCGAATCTAAAAACGAGCGTTGGCTACATTTTAATTGGGAAGGAGGAAAACACGTTTGGCAAAGTATGAGCAAAGATAGCTTTGATAAATTGCTTGACATACTGGAATCAGATTAAACTACGGAAAAGCAGTAAGCTTTATACAACGTTCAGCAGTAATCTTAAGGTACTTTTTATTTTTTAAATTAAAACTATATTCTGTTTGTGTATTAAAAATTAATTAGTTTAATTATTGTGTATACATTGGATAGTTGGCTTAGTTATAATTTATCTGAAAATCATTTGTATGTCCTATGAAAGGTTGATTAGAAAGTACCGTGAACATTGGCAGGTTTCGAAACATTTTGTTATATAATGTAAAAATTAACATGTTCAGATTTGCTTTAAGTATCCTATCATAACATTACATCTTTTGTGCATGCACTACAAGTGTAAAAATGCAAAAAATTTTGTCCATTTCCTTCTATAATACATTTTAAAAACCAGCCGGTACGGGGTAACATTAGCACATCATATAAATAGCATAAACAGACCAAGTTTTACTAATCCGAAGTCATTAAGATACATTGACACTTAAATTTGTTTACTTTATTTTACTTTTTACATCTTAAATAAAATCTAATTGTAGCATTGGCACATGGTATAAATAGCATTAACAGGTTAATTTTTACTAATCTGAAGACAGTAACATAAATTAATAATACGTAACAAAGTTACCTGTAATGAAATCTCGATCTCGAATACGAATTTATATGTTCATGCGTATAGCTGCCAATGTAACCCCGGCGTATGCCAATGTTATCCCGTGCTGCCAATGTTCCCCCAGTTTACGGAACCATATCAGAGCGAGTTTGAGAGCCAGTTATATTAACGACACAACCAAATTGTATACTAAAAACTAATTTTTGAACGCCCATTCGGAATTATTCAATTGTTAAGTCACTATTCGTTTTTTAAAAATTATTTTCTGTTTATTTTAATTAATTGTTGTTCATTTTAAATAATACTTTAGGTGTTTGCCACTGGAATATCTTTTCGAGCAATAGCCTTCAATTTTTGTCAAGGAGCAGCAACTATAAATAATATTGTCCAACAAACATGTCACGAGTATGCAAGTGCCACCCACTAAAACTTGAAAACAAACAAGACAAAACGGTATGCAAGACCGAATAGACAAGTTATGGGCAATGGACATTCGCAACGCATTCGCAGACTGGTTGTTTTCGCCTCTTGGGGAAGTCCATTGGCAATGTGAAGCCATAACAAAATAATATTTTATTATTTCAAATATATATGTATATGTGTGTGTATATCATATTCTGATGTATAATATTTTCTGATTTTAAATCGCTACTTATTGATTTCAACGCGCTTTTGCTTACAATTCCACTTTTGTAACGGGCTAATTTTTTTGTCGTGAATGATAGGACGATTTTGAACGGCACAAATCAATTGTTCTTGTAAATCCATGTGATATATTTAATGATATACTGTACGGAAACTGTTTCCTTTCGTCCGATGTAACGCGGCAGTGTTTTGTCGTAACGTATTTGTTGGCAGGAGGGGCATTAGAAATAATGCCAGTTATATTTTTGCATCGGGGTAACACGCCGCCGGTCTGCCATGCCTTCATTAAGTGCCTCATATATAGTGAAAGAATAAATAAAAATAAATAAAATTAGGCACAGTAAAGAAATAAATATATGTAATTGAAAAATACTTTACCTTTCCTGTTTAATTTAATTAATACTTCTCCCCACACATCCACTTTCGTTCCATAATTATTATACTCCCTGTTCTTATAATCATAAAGAACAGGATAATTAGATACAGTGACTCACGAAAGTATTCGAACGCTCGCGATTAAAACTGTAAAATTACACTAAAAATATACATGTTAGATTTGTAGAAGTTATGAAACATTCATTGCACAGATGTACTGAAGCAGGGTCACAGAAATATTCCAACGGCATTAATTACCTATACGTACCTTATTTTATATTAATATTATTATTATTCGATAGAAATCCATATTTCTAAAATTTTTTGTTGTAGTATGCCCTTCGAAGTTATGTCGTAGTTTTTTAATCTCCTGTGAATTTCCACCCACAAATATTCGATAAGGTTAATGTCCAGACATTATGTGGATGGGCCAGACATTACATGTATGTAATCCATGCGGCATATTACACAATAATCATTCTTGCACAATTCTGGCCGTAATGCTTGCGGTAAAATTCCCCACTAACCCCAATTTGGTAGCACTTTCTTCTAAATTGTTTATTAAAATATTTAAAAATTGATGTGCATCTAAAATGCCATCTATAAAAACGAGATTTCTAGTGCTGTTTGCAACCATAGACCCCCATAACATCAAGGAACCACCGCAGTACTTTACAGTAGGGCGTAAATTTGTAGTATTCATTTCAAATTGGGGTTTGTGGGGAATTTTTATTTATAGCAAGACAACGACCGCAAGCATTACGGCCAGAATTGTGCAAGAATAATTATTGTATAATATGCCTCATGGATTACATACATGTCATACATCCCCATAATGTCTGGACATTAACTTCATCGAATATTTGTAGGCTGAAATTCACAGGACATTAAAAAAGTACGACGTACTTCGAAAGACATAGTACAACAAAAGATTTTAGAAGTATGGAATTCTATCGAATCTAAAATAACTGAAAAGCTAGTGCACAGCATGCGACAACGTCGAAAAAACGTAATATTAATATAAAATAAGGTGCGTATAGGTAATTAATGCCGATGGAATACTTTCGTGACCCTGCTTCAGTACATCTGTGCAATGAATGTTTCATAACTTCTACAAATCTAACCTGTATATTTTTATTGTTTACAGTTTTATTCTTTAGGTATATCTTTTTTTTACGGGTGGACAAACCAAGCTTTTGTTGGACAAATGTCGGCAAACGAATGCCATCATTATTATATAAAAATTCGCAATTGGGGGTGCCAACTTCACAGACCTCGAATCATCGTCTCATTTCGTCCTCGAGACTCTATATGTAAATATGTATATGTACATACTGTATTGTACAGGGTGATTCTGAAGCGACGCCTGTCAAAGAGATACCGGCTGACACCACGCAGGCAGGTCAACCTCCGGTGATGCCGCACCGAATTTTATGGCTTTCGACCCTCGAAGGATTTGGAATACCATTAAAAGTGGAAAAATCCAAGTTCCATATGTCTCATCAGATCTCTGCGAAAACGGTGCCAATCGATTCGCTATGTTTCGCCGATGAAACTAACACCAAGAACGACGTAATTCGGAGCATAATGAAGGAAATTAGTTGAAAAATTCGTTTGCATAATTTCAAGCTATCTTCGTTAAAAATAGCCCGATTTACATGACATTTGGTATGATTTTCATTGGAAAAACGTAAGGAAGCCATCGGTGTCATTTCCATAGAGATACGATAAAGAATAATGAATCTGATTTTTCTGAAACAGGTATACCGACCTTAGAATAGACCCTTTCAAGTGCTCGAACCCAGCGGGTCCTTTAACGCGGGACCAGAGGTCTCCTCGCCGCGGAGACGGGCCGCGATTCACCGTCGCGATTTCGCCGCCGCGGCGAAATCGTGTCTTGGAAATCCTACCTTTACGGTTACAAGAGATCACTGTCTTAAATTATAGACGATTGGCTTCCGTTCAATAAATTGAGGTACACTTCGTTTAACAGTTTAACAATGTAAAAAATACTTTATTGATTTTTGAGAAAGCCCTGGTCTATACTCGTGTACAAAATATGACTTCGTGTGTCTATGTTTGAATTCTGTTGGCTTCTGACCCGGAGGAGCCTGACTTCACGCAGGAAGACGCTAGAACCTCCTTCAGAGGGTGTGTCTTTGGAACAAGAGGTGGTTAAGACTATTGGCTATTGGTGAAACGTGATGTGGAAATGGTTCGTGAAAAAAGCAGTGGAAAGGGAAATCTTAACGAAAATATTTCCCATGAGCCGATCGTCGTGCGGCCATCTGTTTATTATCCTGGCTGTCCGGAAACCCTCGGCCGTGACTCGAGTAGAGCGCCTGAATTTTCACGCTAAGTACGGTGACGCCGGGTATTTACAACCCTCGTATCAGGTCTACGAGGCGCGGACTGACAAACCGATTGTCTGAAAAATGTGGCGCCGTAAAGGACAAGGCCTCCTTGTGCGTCCTTGGTGGTCCGGTAAAACTAACGCTCAACATTTACAATTACGTGTTATTTAATTAATCCTGATTTTGATATGAAATCATATACCATTGAAACAGTTAAAATGACAGAACGTCACACGGCTGCTGCAATTTCTGGTTATTTAGATAGAGCATTCGAAGAATGGGATGTACAGAACAAAATTGTTGCAGTGGTCACAGATAATGCTGCCAATATGATTGCCGGTGTAAAACAGCTTCAAAAACCAACTCTCGGTATATCGTGTTTTGCTCACACGCTAAATCTTGTTGTTAAAAAATCCTTAAATGCTATTGGTGACATACGTATTCTCCGTGAAAAATGTCGACGTATGGTGACATATTTTAAGCAAACTTCATTGGCAAAAGATAAATTAACCGAAGTGCAAAATATATTAGGTTTACCGAATCATAAACTAAAAATGGAAGTAGACACTCGGTGGAATTCCACATACGAAATGCTTAATAGATTAAATGAGCAAAAACAGACAGTAGTATTAGCACTGTCGTCCTTAAAAATTAATTTTGATAAATTGCTTGATGTTGAGTGGGAGGCAATAGACAAAATTTTACCTATTTTAAAGCCATTTCTTTTTGCAGCCGAAGAAGTCAGTGCGGAGAAAGGAGTAACCATCTTAAAAATTATTCTGATTAAAAACCAATTACTTACTTTTCTACACATTATTCCTGATGAACATAGTATCAAAGAACAGCTCCGTGTTGAATTGATATCTCAATTAAATAAATATTTCGGCGATATTGAATTAAATGAGACATATACTATTGCTACATTGCTAGACCCACGGTTTCGTGAATTATCGTTCTCAAACGATGCGATTTGCACAGTGGTACGGAACAATTTAATAAGGGTAGCAAATGTTAGTACCTCACATTCCTGCTCTGTGTTGCCAATATCACCATGTGAAATGAATTCAGAAACAACTTCCGAAACGACGACGACCGAAAAAACTGAATCAAATTTTTGGACTACCTTCGATAATTCCGTGGCACAGAAAAATAGAATAGTCTCAGTACAAAATAGTATACATTTAGAGTTAGATAATTATTTAAAAGAGCCTATTTTGGAAAGAAGAAAAGATCCACTGATCTATTGGAAAAATAACGTGATGAAGTATACAGCAAAATGTCCATCTTATTGTTAGCCAAAAAATATTTTTGCATAATGGCAACTTCTGTACCGGCGGAACGCGTATTTTCAAAAGCCGGAGGATTATTATGTAAAAAGAGAAACAGACTGAAAGACACTACAGTTGATAAAATATTATTTCTTAATTCTTTATTATAATATGACATTATTAATATCTATTGTTATTGATTTCGATGTATTATAACATTACCTAAGAATAAAAAAATTATGATCAATGAATTATTGAATGCTACAACTTCTCTGATTTAGATATTCATATTATGTACATTCAGTAATACGGTTTTATGAACAATATAGAGCAAAACTTTAGTATCACTACCTAAGTATTATCGTTTAGGGATGAAAATAAGTATGTACTTTAATTTAATATTATGCCGTTGTTATTTTAACAGTTTTAAATATCAGATCAATATAAACGTTTCGTTGAAATGTTAAATGAGTATCCAAAACTTCGAAAGATATGAAACGGGTATTGCAATTTTCATAGAGGTATCAAATAGGTATCAAAACTTTCGTGAGGTATCAAACGGGTATCGATACTTTCATAGAAGTATCAAACGGGTATCGATACTTTCCTAGAAGTATCAAACGGGTATCGACACTTTCCTAGAAGTATCAAACGGGTATCGATACTTTCATAGAAGTATCAAACGGGTATCAATATTTGTGATGCCCTACGTCGTAGATACTATTCGATACCGCATCATAATTTCCGGCTGGTATCGATAGTATTGATTTGGTATCGGTCCGATCACTGACTGCAGGGGCTCGACCTCAATTCGTTACGTTCGGCCCAGGATTCGTACCTTTTTCCGGTAAAAGCCATAAAAATCGGGTGAGGCACTGCGAAGGGCAGCCCTCGCCACGGAGTACCAGGTCGCATCTCCTTGACGAACGTCCGGCGACTCCTGCCCGAGAGGAATACGATTTACTTTAATTATAGCACATGTGTGTTTAGTAATAAAGTGTTTCTATCGTCTCCTGAATTCAACAACTGGCATCGAGACATCTGCGCTTCTACAATCCACCGACAATACTCCTCGTGGAGAGACACAGTAAGAAAAGGGGTAGCCCGCTGTCGACGCATGGTCCTCTCGAGTATAAACATGAGCTTCGATATCAAAACAAAACCATGCGTTGACGTATTTCATGCGAGAGAAGGTGGGCATTGGGGAGGAGGTATTGCTGTGAAGAGGGCCTCTTCAAGGGTGCAGCCGTTTGTGAGTTGTTACGTATGTGGAATTTTCCCATACGCCGCTCTCAACCGTTTTTCAAGCTCGCGTCTACGATTGGAGAACGCCCTAAAATCCTTTTTGTTTATCACATACCACTTATGGGGGTCATGATCTCGACCATCTGGATCACGATCATGGGAACGGGAGTGACACGACGACGACCCCGAAAGATCTCCTTATATGGAAACTTCTAACGAACCCCCACTCATTTTCGGGACTATATAAACCCTTTGGTTTCATCCCTCGTTGGTTCAAAGCTATAGAGTCACGCGTAAAGTCACGTCGTGTCACGCTCGTACAGAGTCGGTTATATCCAGCAAGATCGGGCTAAAGTCTCCATCAGAATCATATTTAACCTCATAGAATCCGCGAGTTCGGTTCATATTCTATTTGGCACTTTGTAATAGCCACTCTTACGCCCCGCATCGCCAGTGCGTTAACACCGTGCAACTATTGGTAACATACACATCTTATTTAATATTTAATCGCGACACTTACATTTGTACAATAACTAATTATTGAATATACGAATGGTGTTCACGTGTAAATCGAGTTGATTCGTTAAACCCATCTCTTACCCAGCGATCCTTATAATATTAGTAGCACTCACCCACTGATACAACTTTACCGCTCGAGTTGTATCAAATATTAATTAAGAGTTACGAGGCATTACTAATATTTCCCGCGACTCCCTGATTTCGCATCAGGTTGGTTCGCAACCCTTTACCAAAACAAGCCATCTTCTCCAACCCAGTGGCTCCCCGATTTCGCATCAGGTTCGTCCGCGTGTGACTCCATTCCTAGCGGCTCCCTGATTTCGCATCAGATTCGTCCGCGCCCCTAACTAACACACTCATAAACCGTATTCCTTGGGAAATACACTTCTCGCCGGCCTCTCGCGTTGCTGTAGCCCCGGCTCGTAACAGAGTGATGCAAATCCGATTGGTTCTGATACAATCTGCTCCCTATGGTTGAAATTTAGTCTAGCAACTTTCACTCCTCCGAACCTAACCAATCCAACTTGCATCCCTCCCAGAAGAACCGGCCATCCGTGCGTAGAAGCAAGTGCGAAATAAAAGTAACTATGCGCTTCTCGATACCGCAGATGTACCTACCTAAGTAGCATTTCTGACGGAAAAGAATTGTCCAGCCTTTGGGCCTGGCGTAGACCTTTCGCAGGTAGGTATCTATTTCAACAGGCAGTGCCACCCGTGGCGCCAGTAAGACCGTCCCCGGTCCTTGCTATTCCAGAGGAGTTTCTTGCAGTGAAAATCAGTAAATTTGCAAGCGCAGTAGCTCAAAAACCAGTGGAAATCAAGTGTATACATTGAAGCTTATTGAATTTGTCTTGGAACGCACTATCAACTCAGGACTTCAAAAAAAATAGTTCCATTTGAAAAACCGGACTTGACCATCGTATTTTTTAAAATAATAATCGAAAGAAAAATTCGTCCGGAGTAGGTATACTAAGCCGATTCTGACCCAACGCGTGGCGAGGGGGTGAAGCGGGGCGAGGGGAACCGCAGCGGAGGCGGGGGGGAGGCGAGGGGGAAGTATTTTGAACATCTCTCTCTCTCTCTCTCTCTCTCTGTCACACGTTGTCGGAGGTCAGAAAAAACATACGGTGGTACCACGACGACGACGCGTAGAAGATGATGCAAGTTGAAACCTGCATTTTCGTATCGCGTAATCCGAGAATAATGCGCAGCAGCATCGGCGCGCACAATCTCGTGACCGCGAAATTCAAAGCGGACAGCGGCGACGTGTGAACACGAAGCGTGAGAGAGGTACGATATTTTGAACATCTCTCTCTCTGTCACACGTTGTCGGAGGTCAGAAAAAACATACGCTGGTACCACGACGACGCGTAGAAGATGAAATGTAAATCCTATAGTGTGTTATGGCGCGATAATCGCGTCAAAAACATATCACTGTAACGATAGAAGGTTGTATTTAAACATTTGGCGGATCGTAGCTTCGGCCATGTAGATGGTGGAACTGCCATCCGATATTTTGGCAATTCCTTGACTGTTGATTCGCGTGAAGTCGATGCGTAAATGATCGACGACGATAGGGTCTTGATGCGATGGAGCTTTGTCGTTCCGGAAACGTCCAAGTATCTCCGGTCCTTGCTGCAGTAGAAGGTTCCACGTAGACATGGGGAAACACAGTTCGTTGAATTTGTTGTCGACTATGGCGATGTCAACGCAGCACGAATCCCGATCGATACGAATTCCAATTGCGATGCGTTTGTAGGTAGTCAAGGTCAGTGGGTAATCACGTCCCATGATTCGTACGACGGCTTTCTTCGACGATGGTGCAGATTTATCGCTGTAAGAAACACGCACAGAGTTGATGAATCGAACGGTTTCGTGTAAATCGACAAGTATGCAAAAGTGTACTACGTACCTTATATTCGAACGACGCTGTGCGGTAGAAAAATTCGTATCGTTGCAGCGGCTGAGGTGGTTCTCGTCCATGTAGGAAGCAGCGGTGCAATGTCGGTTGAACATTTTGAATATACGCTACAACCGAGTCTGTTGAACGGTTATGGATACTAACTGTGTAAGCGCGAACGTACGCGATGTACTGTGGTCCGCAAGACCGATCGGTACCTCTTTTATAGTGTTTTACACTCCCACATGTGTACACGAATACTTGTATGGTGGGGAATAGTGAAGTTGTACACAGTATGAAAAAAGGAAAAGAAATAGTAAAAACGTGATGACGGGGAAAAACAGTGCAAGAAGAAGTGTACAGTGAGAAGAGTATAATGAGAAGAAAATATAGATGGAAGAAGCAAGTATCGATGTATAAAGTAAGTAAGTAAAATAAAAATATATATCGTGGGAACCTATCGACAGTACCATGGTATGTAGATATGGGAAGCATACGGAAGCACAGTTATATGTCAACGAAGAAGACGACGAAGAAGGACAGGTGTTGGTGCGAGGGTGTGGAAGCATACGTGAGCACAGTTCTGTGTCAACGAAGAAGAAGGAGAAGGACAGTGCCTGTATAGTGCAGAAGGATCGAGATATTCGCATGGTCAATGATGACTGGATCATCCCTACTCGTAGACCGTCCCTACCATGCGCCATGCTTATCGCAGTCCTTAAAAAATACGAGCGCGTCGCCGCGACGACTCATTACAAGTGCGAATCAGGAAGCTGTTCATCGTCAGGAACCAGTTGCAGGACTATATGGCAAGTATTAGTTGGTCGTAACGCTTACGAAGTTCGATATGTGATAGATATCGTACACTGTGTTTTTACTGTTTCAGCGAATAAGGAGAAAGCGTTTCAGAGTAGAGGAACGATCTGTCACGGAGATCCAAATGTTTCGAGGTTGCTGTGGTACAGGTACGTGTACATAAAAATAATAGTGAAAAATAGAGAGAAGGAGTATAAAGAAGTATGCTACGTAACAATAATAATGGTTTCTCTTCTTCGTTACATGTGCAACCGAGGATTCTGTTGAGGGTACCGGTGCTGTAGGTGACTCCGTTGACAGAAATCATCCCGCTACGAGGAAGCCGTCGTCCCTTCACGAGGAAGCCGCTGTCCCTTCCCGAGGAAGCCGCCGTCCCTTCCCGAGGAAGCCGTAGTCCCTTCCCGAGGAAGTCGTCGTCCCTTCCCGAGGAAGCCGCCGTCCCTCCACGAGGAAGCCGCCGTCCCGTCCCGAGGAAGCCGCTGTCCGTCCACGAGGAAGCCGCCGTCCCTTCCCGAGGAAGTCGTCGTCCCTTCCCAAGGAAGCCGCTGTCCCTTCACGAGGAAGCCGCCTTCCCTTCACGAAGTGTGTGTGTATGTGTAGTGATAGTAACTACGAATATACGTCTAGAACAACGATACTCTTCACCTATTATCACTATTGTGTGTAGTAATCGTAGCAATAGCGATAACTGATAAAGAAGATCGTTGGTTGTGCTAACAGCGATACGATATGTATGGACGGTAACGAGGAAGCTGTCGTCGTCCCTCAACGAGGAAGCTACCGTCCCTCCACGAGGAAGCCGTCGTCCCTGTCGAAGAGTGTACGTGTATGTGTGCGCGTAGAGTAGTTTGTTTTTTACGTCGATGCGAGTAGTGATACTGCGATCGTGACCGAAATTTTCACCGACCGAAACACACGTACGTATCTCACTCCTGAGTAACGGACATATATGAAAGTGTCTTTGCGCCATGAGTGAGATACGTATTGGTGATAATACCAATCACACGGAATATCAGTGACAATCGTGTTCGTAGTCGACGAAGGTGTCAGGAACAGGATCGACGACCCACACATACACTAATCCGTTTTGATTCACTGACATATATATTGAAATGTTTCAGGGTCAAAACGAATGAGTGTGTGTGTGTGATACTGCACAAGATCACGGATATACGTCTGGTGTGGGAACTCTATATCGATAGTAGCGGGTATGTCCTATCGCAATCTTTGTGTAGCTTTAATCACAGCGGCTGTGTATAAGACATCTCTGCTACTATCACACACACAAGTGTCGGAAGAACAGTGACAAACATTTCCGTAGTCGACGAAGGTGTAATGAACATGCTCGACGACGAGGATACTGTGCGTGCTGACGACCCATACGTACATACATGTATCTACCCCGATCCACTGACATGGATTGAAATGCCTTTGGTTCCTGGTAGATGAATGTGTGTGTGATACATCACAACTACACGGATACACGTTTTGGATATGTGCACCAAGCAGCGATAGTGACGGAGACAATACTACTGGGACTAGAAGAGTGTACAGAATCGAATACTCTAGTCTACGTAGTATTGTTGTCGTTGCTATTAGTCTACGAAAGCATCGACGGAGAGAGAGAGGGAAAGAGAACTAGAGACAGTAAGATGTGTAGAGAATAAACGAAAAAAAAATCTCGCGTCGCGTTAGTACTAGAAAGTGATTGTATCGCAGCTAGTACATAAGGTTAGAGTATATGAATACTTATGTGACGCATCGTTGTTAGAGGAGGAGGATGAGGAGGAGTAGAAAAATAAAAAAAATTGTTTTTATACGTATAGCAAGTGTGTGTGTGTGTGTGTGTGTGAGATTTCATTCACTATATTTCAGGAAAAAATACGTATCATCGACGTTGTAGGATGTGGAGGAGGGTAACAAAGATATACTTCGTCTACGAGCAATAGTATTTTTTTGTTTTATTCATATAAATTAGTTTTGTATAAGGTATATGAAACATAGGAATATTAATAAGCGTCTATGATGTACGAGGAGGATAAAACCATACTGCACGCGCTCAGTAGCATCTGGAAACAACGACAGAAAGAAACGGTTAGCGGATCGTAGGTTTGTTTTCACATATACTATATATATATATAGAAACTTGCCACTCACCGTAAAATTTATCACCGCATATACTATTGCCCGGCCGAAAGAAGATCCCTAGCAGGCGGTCTCGGGCGATGCAGTCCGCCGATGTGACGATTGGTCGACTCACCTATTTGGGCACACTTTTAAAGACGGGACACACATATTTTGGTTATTGGCTGAAGTAGGCACATACATTGTCGCACCGCGCGACGAGGAGAGCGAACAAAACACATCGAGATCGAGTGGGATAGAGCGATCTGACCGACGTACGCCAAAGCAATAGCGTAGGCATCTTTAACGGTTAACAATTAACATATAATAACATAAAAATTTCCTTATTTTTCACAATATATTCGGGAACGTATTATCCCGATACCAACCCAATGATAATACTTTCCTGAACATATTGTGAAAAATACGGATAATTTTATGTTATTATATATTAATGGTTAACCGTTAAAGATGCCTACGCTATTGCTTTGGCGTTCGTCGGTCAGATCGCTCTATCCCACTCGATCTCGATGTGTTTTGTTCGCTCTCTTCGTCGCGCGGTGCGACAATGTATGTGCCTACTTCAGCCAATAGCCAAAATACGTGTGCCCCGTCTTTAAAAGTGTGCCCAAATAGGTGAGTCGACCAATCGTCACATCGGCGGACTGCATCGCCTGAGACCGCCTGCTGGGGATCTTCTTTCGGCCGGGCAATAGTACTTCCAAATTTTTTGCTCGTTTTCCACCGCGCACATACAACCGTCGCCGCCGCCGCCGCCTTTGTGGAAAGCGCATCGTACGATGTTCCTTCCAGGCATTGTTTTGAGTGTAGGAACGACCGTGCCAGGCAAAACACCACCACAATAGTCGTCAACGTCGGAGCCATCCTCGTCGGTGTCGTCGTCGTCGTCCGAGTCGATGTCGTTCTTACTCTTCTTCTTCTTCTTCTCGTACATCTCGACGATATCCACGATGGTTGGGTTTGTTCCTAGGAGCAGTTGCGACAACCATGTCTTCTTTTCCACGCCCTTGACGAACACCACGTCAACGGTAGCGAGCTCGCGGGTAAGCAGTTCCGGAAGCCTGTGGTACGGAACCCAGCCGTCGGACCAGCGAAGCCCGTGATGATGCGCCGTGAGCCAGGACGCTTGACGCTTCTCGAACGACGACAGGCGAGCGTAGGAGCGCGGTGGTTCGAAGATCCAATGACAGATGGTCGTTTCCGTGTCGCGATTGTTTGCGAGAATCGCGATCTATTTGGCGACGAACGCGTTGTGTTCGGTCTTGAAGCCTTGCAGGTCGACCACGACGGATAACATTGTTAGTACGCAGTAGTATGTAGTACAACAACAACAACAACAACAACTGTCACCGGCGGCTGCAGATGAGCGACTGACGTTTTTCATCATCACGAATCACCTGATTTATCGCACCACGTTCGTCAAAGGGTTGTATTGGACTATGCGATCGTGTATGATGATACAGTAGGCGGTGGTGTTAGCGGGTATGTTCTCTTTGCACTCGAAGTCGATTCGCACGTCCACCGTCGCGCTCTTCACCGACTCGTTCTGTCGAGAACAATCTATGATCGCGATAGGGGCGTATCGCAAAAATTCGACCGTGTTTAGCAACGGTTCGCCGTGGCCGTAGTACGAACTGGTAAATTTCGCGTACATATCGTACAGGAGCGCGTATTTGGATTTATCAAAATCCAGGTTCAGGTCGTCGTACGGATACGTCTCGGAATTCGAAAACAATCATACGTTCGCGAGTTTGCACGCGTCGAATCTGCTCGCGCTTTTCTGAAGATTGTTCTTTCGATCGGTTTGCATAGCGAATATCACGTATCGCGGTTTCTCGATCTGCGACGAGGCTTTGACGGTCCACGTGTGTTTCGTAGTCTTTTGCAGCAACGGATACTCCTACAGGTCCCACGATCGGAAACTCATCGCGATCGGTCGATCGCTTTGCAGGAGACGTAGCATCGCGAGTTTTCGAGTGTCTTCTAACGCGACGTGCGGCATACGCCATTGTATCTTGCGTATCTCCAGTTTCGGTAGTATCGCGGAGGACAGAGCGGCCGCGTACATCGCGTTCATATCAAGTCGCGCGTGAATCAGTATCAACTCGTGTCGCGCGTGCATCAGGATGCGTCTGTAATCTTCGCAGAATCCCAGTAACGTGTTCATGGGTACGCGGAAATTGAACGACGCGCTACTAAAAATGTCGCGGTCGTGCGCGATGTTATGGTCCCAACCGGCGATCATCAGCGCTTTGCTCCTGTCTACAGACAGCGACGCGTAATGTTTCAACGCGGTTGTGATTCCCGGATTCCTGGAACGATCGATCTCCACTCCGTCCAATTCGTATCGAATCGCGTCGAACATGAACGCGACGCAGTTGTTGTCCAGAAAAACTCTCGCAGAGGCTTTCGCGTCCTGTTCCGTTGTCGCGGGTGCCACCAACGGGAGACGTCCTTCGACGTAGAGATAACTTTCGCACGGGAGCGTGTACACATCTTGTTGCTGAACCTGTATTCTTATCTCATCGTTGTTGTCGAACGTCGTGTTGGCGTACGGATTGTAAGAGTGCACCTCGATCTTCGTGATACGATCGTCGAAAGTCGGTGTACTCGTCACGTCCAGTATGGTATACATCGTGTTAGACATGTGTGTATAAGTGGTATGTCAGTACGTTACGACGAATCCCAAGGATCGTAGGAAACGCGCGTTTCGACGAGTCAATGGCTTTCCGCTTGTTCCTCTTCTTCTTCCTCTTCTTGTTCCGCTCCCTGTCTTTATCAGCGTTGTCGGTGGCGGTGAAGGTGTTTTGGCGATAATGCGGTGCAGAGACCGGAGGAGCGGTAGCAGCGGTGAGCGATGACGATGAGTCGTACGCGTGATCGAACACCAACATGCTACATATGAACTCACGTTATCTTATCGCGCGAACGCCGTTGCACGTGCAAGCGTATCGTTATTTCCTCTCCGCGAAAATCTACAGGGCGATCGTATTGATCGACGATGCGTAACGTTAGATCGTGTATCGCTCGCGCTGCGACCGGCAGGTAAATGACGTGTCGCGGAGTTTCCGATATCTTATATCCCGATGGCACGCGAGGTGAAAATTCGTGAATCGTGTGTACCGGTTTGTCGTTGCTGTACGCACCGGTAGTAACGTTGCACGTTACTCTGATCACGTTAACGGTTATAATGTTCACGGGTTCGTCGGACTCGTGCCACGTTCTCGGCAATAAGACACGCGTCTGGGAAAACCCCAGCAACGAGCCCACGTTGTTCGGTTTCGTAAAGTCCACGAAGAACGAGCAGCGCAGTTCGCTTTTCATGGTGTTGTTTTTAGCTCGTAGCACTAGTGGATACTCGTCGGAGTCGGAGTCATCGGAGTCGTTCTCGTTGGCACCGCGTCTTCGAGGATATCGCTCGAGCAATTGTTGCTTCAGGTACTTGGCGATAGCGTCTAATTCGTAGGAACCGTGGGGGATCGTAAGCTATTCGCGAGCGGCATCGACGCTGGGTAGCGCGGTGTTCGTGTTTGGGACGAAGTAGAATTTATCGTTGCTCGCGTCGATGTTCGATATTTATTTATTTATTTATTTACTTAATCATACGGTACAAGACCATTAGTAACATCACAAGATACCTGCACGAGTGTACAGACAATGATAGATATAAACATACAGAAAGAAAATAACGATAAGACTATCTGAATTCAGCGCGATATATCAAACGAGGATAATACTGAACGCTTGAAGGCCTCGACAGAGGTACCAAAGAGGCTAATGTTCCCAGCCACTTTGTTTCCACTCGAACATATTCTTGACATTGGGTCAATAAGATGCAGGTTAGTTCTATAAAATTTGACCTGAAAAAGCGGACAATTTCGCAGTGGCCTGGGCATAATGCTAAAGCTAATTAACCCCAACAAGTGTGGACAGTTAATATGTCCATTGAGGATCCTGAACAAAAAGGTTAGATCTGCTAATAGAAAGCGCTGCCGCATAGTCACAAAATTGAAAATTTTCATTGCTGGTCCGTAGTCATGATCAAATCTGTGCATAGGATGTCCGAGGCGATACGACGCAAAGCGCAAAATCTATGCTGAACCCTTTCTAGAGCGCGGGCTAGGTACTCCTGGTGTGGAGACCAGATCACAGACGCATACTCCATAAAGGGCCCAACCAACGCATCATAGAGCAACTTAAAGGTCCGCCTATCGACGAATCCTTGCGTATGCCTTATAATAAACCCTAGCTGTCTAGAGGCCGCATTAGTTACTCTACTGACATGAATCGCAAAAGAGAACGCTGCACAATAAGATACTCCTAAGTCGCACACACTCTCTATCCGTGATATTTGCGCCGTGTTAAGAAAGTATAGAGCATTAAACTTACTGGATGATCGGGAGATACTCATCACATGGCACTTCGAAAGATTTAAATAGAGCCTATTACTGGTGCACCAATCAGTAAGCCGGTCAAGGTCACGTTGAAGATTCAAAGTATCTTCTATAGAGGCAATACGAGCAAATAGCTTAAGATCATCCGCGAAAAGCAAAGGAATAGCAAAATTAAAAACATTCGCAAGATCATTAATATATATGCAAAAGAGCAATGGACCTAAATGCGACCCTTGAGGCACTCCCGATGATGCTACTATGGGCTGAGATAGGCAACCACGAACCCTTATCACTTGGGAGCGACCAGTCAGGTAACTACCCAACCACCGCAACAGCACACCTTGAAATCCAAAGGCCTTCAGTTTATCTAGCAAGATATTATGGTCAACAGAATCGAAAGCCTTTTTAAAGTCAGTATACACCACATCCACCTGCCGACGAACATCCATCGCTGATGTGACATAATTTGAGAACACCGCGAGATTGGTCACAGTAGATCTGCCCGGAAAAAATCCATGCTGAGCTTCGGATAGGCTGCCTCTGATTAATCCCGAAAGCTTACTAGTGACAATCATCTCAAAGATCTTAGGGAAACAGCTAAGAAGAGAAATGGGTCTATAATTCAAGACATCATTTTTGCCCCCCGACTTGAAAATAGGAACAACCACCCCCGATTTCCAGGCGGTCGGGAAATTCCCAGATTCAAGTGAGAGGTTGAAGATGATCCATAGAGCCCTAGCTAAACCATATATGCATGATTTAACAAAAATGGGAGGCAGCCCATCCTCACCCGCCGATTTATTTAAGTCTAGAGCCTTGATGGCTTCAAAAATTTCTGCAAGACCAATGTTTAGGTCAGATATATGCACACCTGACTCACATGCCCGATCAGCGCTGGCGGAAGGACAAGAAGGTGATGTGTAGACCGACTTAAAGTGCTTAGCAAAAAGGTTCGCGGCTGCCTCATCCGAGTCCGAACTCTCGTCTCCAAGATGCATACCCTCCGGCAAGCCAGAGTCGCCCCTGCTGGAGTTCACGTGACCCCAGAAAGCCTTGACATTACGAGAGATGCTGCCTTCAATCCTAGCAATATGGGCAGCGTGGCTAATTTTGTACAACTCCTTGCAACGTGAGCGAAGATGAGAAAAAATTAGGAAGTCGCACTGCCTGGATGAACTCTTCCAAATACGGTGAGCTCTCTTCTTACTTGAAATGGACTGTCTGAGTTCACGCGAAAACCAGCCGGGGAATTTTGACTCAAAAACCCTGAACGTGGGTACATACATCTCTATTGCAACCCCAATCCGAGAATATAATAATTCCACGGCCCCGTCGACCGTGAGATTACCCATAGCGCAGTCCCAATCGATACAATTAAGAGCAGATACGATAGAGTCGTAATCCGCTCGGGCATAGTCTAATTTAACAATTGCCCTCGAGACAGGCCTGGCAGCGCTGCTCTGCAATTCCAACACTAGGGCGGGGTGATACAAGTCTTCTGGTAGCAGAGAATCGACTGGGGAGGATACCTTGGCCCCTGAAAAATTTTTGAAAATTAAATCTAGCGTATTTCCATAGCTGTTGCAAATTTGATTATATTGCAGACAGTTATGGCCGTTAAAACATTCTGTCAACATTGATGCCGATGTATAGGTATCCGTAGCTTCCGATTGCACGATAGGGACTAGTGCCGAATTAGGGCCGCGCTGCCAGACGGCATGCGGTAGATTGTAATCACCCGATATACATAATTCAAGAGCGCCCTCTTTGAAAAGAATTTCATCGATGCTGTTACAATGAGCCAAATAAATTGCGGAAGGCGACCCAGGCGGTATGTAAACAGCGCCGAACACATACGTAGCAGCTCCCAAAGTTACTTTGACGAAAATCTGCTCAACGTTACCGACCGATGGGTATAGCTCGATAGCGCTTAATCCCTTCCTTACGGCAATCAAGACACCCCCCCTCGGGAATGTCCACTCGTCGCTGGGCCCCTATCCTTGCGAAATATACAATAGTTACTTAAGCCTAATTCATTGGACGCTATACATTCGGACAACCACGTTTCCACAAAAATTATAATATCATAATTTACATGATGCGATGCGACCGCCTCACTCAGCGTACGAAGCTTGGTACGCAAGCCTCTTACATTCTGGTAGTACACCAGCGGGGCTACAATGAGTTTTTTGAGGCCGCTCCCTGGCCCTTTCGAGAAATACTAGGAGCACCATTTCTAAACCTGATGGTTAACGAAGGGTCATCGGACAAGCGAAGACGTTCCCGCAGTTCCTTAAGATGCCTCCTCTGTTGCTCTGTGCAGTCGAGAGAGATCCTGACCGGGCCCTTATAATTACTCTTGTGGCGGATAATTGTTCTAGCCGCCAGATCCGGAGGAAGCGTAACCTTTATCGGTCTAGCGAGACCAGAGATCCTCTTGCCTATCCTCCTCACGACCATGTTGTCGTAGCAGTTTGGCATGACAGCCTCCAAAATACCAGCCACCTTGACTCGGTCGCCGTTGGCCGTTGGAGAATTTGAGGCTGCCAACGATGTAGCGCTGGATTCCTCCACGTTGAAGAACATCAAATTGTTTTCCCTATTCTTCCTTTCGTGAACCTCCGCGACCGCAGCTTCGATCACATCTGCTCCATTGGATGCTCCATTGGATGCTGCACCATCACTCAGTTCGTTGAGCCGGGCCTCAATGCCATCCACCCGATCCGTCAAGACTCCAATGGAGGCACCGAGCTTACTAAACTCGGCTCTGTACTCACTGATCATTTCTCCCTTTAAGGCATCGAATTCCTCCCTATACTCTCTTCTGAAGTTGTCCTGCCAGTTCGAAAATTCCGCTCTAAATAGGCGTTGCATTTCCATCAGAAGAGCCTCATTTGACATGTCGGAGGAGACGACCTCTAGAGATCCCGGGTCCTCCGTGACCGAATTTGCTGATTTAGGTGAGCATGCCGATGTCTCCGTCGTCACGATGCAGTTCAGGAACTTGCCATGATCCCATGGATGGGTTGTGCGGCCGAGGCAGCCAGGATGCGCAATCATTTTACACGTCTTGCAGACCACCGGATTTGCGACCCCCGACTTGCATCCTTTGCACAATTTTTTGCTAGACTGCGACATTGCCTAAGTGTACGACCAGCTTAGGGATACACTCCAGGAAGACGAAAAGCGAGGCTCAGATGATAAATCCTCAAGATAAATCCAACCGTTAAATCGTGAGAGTTCCACGAACCGTAAACAGACTTTCGCAGTAAGATAAACAAAGCTGACAGAATAGAAACACGTCTGTACACCACGGTGACTAGATGATAACTGATATCGTGTGAAACGTCTCCAAGTCGGCGAGTCCTAGCTCGTACTGTCCGTCGCTCAAATCTAACGGTGGAAAATAATTGACCGTCAGCACGCTGCTCCGACCCGTTAACGTGAGCGTGAGCGACATCGTACTGCGGTAGGTTACGCTAGCGAGACTGAGAGAGAGAAAATGACTCGAACGTACGGTTGCGCGCGAATTTATTTAGGGTAGCGTCGAGGCCAAAATTCCAGAGCTTTTTGTCGCAGAAATTGTACGCACAAGTGACCGCAATTGGTCTGATCGAACCGTTGAAAGCGATCGTGATTGTACTTGATCGTGGTCGCGGTTGTCGTCCCCCGTCCGAAATAATCGATCAGTTCAGCGGGTGGTCGCAAATTTCCAAAACTGTCGAAATACTGCACGCGCGATCCGCGTTTCGCGTACGCCACCCAGTGCGTGCCTTCGCCGCGATTCTCGTGCAGATTCGTGATACCGCATTCGTTCGATCGTACGCGCGCGGGGAGCGTGTCGCGCATAAACACCCCCCGAAAGAACGGTACGTCGATGCACTCGCGCTCTAATTGCAGGTTAATCATAGGTGGTTGTCGTAGCTGCTGTCGGGTTATCGCCGCGAGCCTGGTCGAGCGGAGTTTTTTTTCCTCGACCGTCGTCGTCGTCTCAGGTTCATGCCGGCGCCGCGCTTGTACGGTGCCAGATACAGTCCTTTCCCATCCATCTCCCGATTATGACGCACCGTTTCTTCCAGCTGTTTTTGCGCTGCCTTCGCGTCGTTGACCGCTTTGGCGATACCCGCCGCTCCACCGGCTAATGCCCCGATAGCCGACAGAGCGGGCAGAAGAAGCGGGAGAAAGCCTCCGCGTTTCGCTACCGGTAGGATACGGCGTCGTTGTCCTCTGGACTCGCGTTTCCGTCTCGTGGTTCGTCTGCTTCTTTCTCTTCTCATACCCATACCGAGTTTGGTCTTAGCTTTCATCGCGGCCCACACTCCGGTCGCCGCTGCTTTTTCACCGAAAGTCGCGTCGTTTGCGAACACTCGTTCTCGCGCTCGTTCGGCTAGCGTTCGATCCGCCTAGTGTCGTCCCTCCAAATCCTTTCGACGAGAGTACGCAATATCGTGCTCCCGACAAGCGGCGTCCAGCGGATTTATACCTTCGTCGCCGCGAGCCAATCGCTTCGACATACGCGTCCCCGGTCCGCAGAACTTATATCCCGGAATGTGTAGCTCTATCGGTAAACGGTTTATGATCTTGTTCACGAGTCCCGATCCTATTTTCGTTGACTTCTTCTTCTTCTTCTTCTTCTTCTTCATTGTCGTTGGTCTACGCGTTGCCGACGCAACCATACACGTGAAAATGCGGATACACGGGGATGCAAGGACAGTCGTAAATCGACGGTTCTTCGATAGCGATCGATTCGAGGAACGCTACGATTTTGATTCGCTCGACAGGTGTCGCGGGTATAAATAGCGGTGACGGTACGGTTCCGGTGCGTGAGAGAGAGAGAGAGAGAGAGAGAGAGAGAGCATGTAATTCTGGAGCGAGTGTTGTCGCGCGTCGGAGGACTCGGGTACTTTCCCTACTCGGACACCGCCGAGATCGTTCCGCCGAGAGACGCTCTACCCGATTCGATCTTCGTGTTCGACGACGTGGCGTGCGACGAACAGAACGCGATCCGCGAATACTTCTCCATGGACAGGCACGCGAACGTGGACTGCTTCTACCTGTGCCAATCATACGCGCGAATAACGAAACACTTGATCAGAGACAACGTGAATTTTCTCGTGCTGTTCAAACAGGACGGGACGAACTTGCGACGCGTGTACAACGATCACGTGAACACGGACATGACATTCGAGGCGTTCAACGACTTGTGCGCGAGATGTTGGAGACGAGGCTACGATTTCGTGGTCATCGATAAGGACCGCGTCATGTACGATGGTCGGTATCGCCGAGGATTTTACGAGTTCGTGGTAGCTCGCGAACCTCAGTAGATCGCGAGTCCTTCGTCGAGCAACACGAGGATGTCTAACGGAGTAGCGACTAGTGGCGTCAACATGGAGAGAACGCAGCAACAACAACAACCACAAGAAAGGAAACAGAAACGGCGTCGTAGACAACAACCGGGAGACGGCGAGACGAAGAAGAAAATCGCTAAAATCAGCGACGCTATACGACGGAAGTACATGAGCCTGAAACTCGGTAAAATGCCGACGAAAGCTGCCGCGGAGGAGAGCGCGCGTCCGATCGTCGAACCGCTGAAACACTTGGTCGAGAACACTGCGACGTTGAAAACCAGTTCAGCGATACCATCGATCGTCAAGCGGAAGCAGCAGCAACAACAACAACAACGTTTGAAGAAGAAACACTTATCCTTTACTCCGGCCACAGCCAAAGCGACGATACGACCCGAAACGACTCCTCTTCCGGATTCGAACGACGACGATGACGACGACGACAGCGCCAACTACGAAACAACCGAGGAACACGACCCTGGCGAGATGGACGAAACGATTCGAGAATTTCTCAATCCAAAAACCCCCACCACCGCAGTCGAAAACCTCGACGCGTACACCCGAAACGTCAGCGGGCCGCTGTCGCGCGAATATCTGCGCTTGCTCTTCACCGACACCCAGAAAGTGATCGACAACGTGTACGGCGTGTACCTGGACGGCGACGAACGGCTGATGATCGGTGATTCCGCGCTCACCGTTGGCGAGAACGACGACGACGATGTTAGCGTGAAAGGCAAGCGATACGCGGGCACGCGAGGCTTGTACGAACTGCTGTTTAAGCGAGTGCCCAACGAGCATGCGTACACGAGCGACGATCTCGACGCGTATCGCGAAATCTTGTTATAGTAGCGAAATCACGCTAGGTAACAAGGGCTACAAGTACAGAACGATCGTGTCGGCGTTGATTAGCGGAGACCGCAACGTCGGTGCGATCACGTACGAAGGTCGAGGATTACCCATCGACGACGCGATGACGGTTACCGATAACGCGATCGATTACGTGTACTGGGACGATCCGAACGAATTGGTCGATAGACTACGATTGCTCGTCGCGTCGCGCGAACCCGGACACGCGGGACACGATAACGAAATCGCCTCCATCGTGGAGGAACTTCGCGAAGCCGGTCTCATCGTAAACTGATCGATCGGATCGACGACGCGTCAGTCTCGTTCGCGATCACCGTCCACCCAACATGTCGGTGAACAAGTTTAGCGCATCTTTGCACGGTAGAACCGCCGATACTGCCGGCGACAACGATCGACGCGTGGAGACGATTCGCTCGCGGAATCTGTACGTCGCGAATTACGCGCGGGAGAACGCGCTGTGTCTGGGCACCGATCGGTCAACGTTCGACGCGATGGAACGCAAGATACGCCGGGTGGCACATCCGGAGGAGGATACCGACGCTGCGACGAAACGATACGTGGACGACATGGAACGTACCGTCGGACGTGCTCTCGACACTATGGAGGAAGACATGTACGAATTGACGACGAAACGACTGGACGTTTCGACTACCGCGATAAATACCGCGATGGAAAAACGTTTTGCGCGACCTGAGGAATGACTTAAGGGGGGAGACCACTGTCTCAAATCTGAATTTTTTACATTTTCTGAAAGGCGTATGTTTCAAGAATGTTTTCTCCAAATTTGATGAAGAAATTCGCAAAATTGACGGAGATATGGTGTTTTTCGTGAAGCGGTGTCAAACGCGCGACTGAGCCACGCGGAACATTGAACGCGATTTCCTCAGAATGACATTTTTCCACCGCGTTGACAGTCTACAGAGAAAACTATACGTCCAATTGGCATGATCAAGGACATTTATTGTACGGAAAACCCGTCGCTATAGCGTGACGATCAGACATTTTCAATTTTCAACCTGCTTCTATTTTTTTTTTAGCATCATTTCCCCAATTTTGTACCCCGAAAATACGACTTTTTTCAGTGGTCCGCCATTTTGTTATTTTTTACAAATTCGACATTTTGCGATCGTCACGTAATAGAGGCAGGCTTCTAGTTTCTAAATATTATTGTTTTTTTGAATTTCGATGAACCATATGGTCTGGGGACTGTCAATGCGACTAGCATGTTTTTTCCGGAGCGCAAATTTTGACGGAGTGTATACAGAAAACGGATTTATGAATTTGATTAAAAAAAATTTTTTCTTACCCTTCGATATATACACTATTGACTATACTAAGCAATAAATTGATTTACTTGCGTTGTTTGTTTGAAATAAATTCCCGAAAATACCCTTACATTTCGGGCCGAGACAGTGGTCTCCCCCCTTAAATACCACGCTGCAACGACACTTCGATCACTTGAAGCGCGACGATGAGCAACGACGACGACGAGAAACTCCGTCAACACCGTACGTGCTTCGAATGCCTGGTACAGTATCTGCTGCTGCTGCTGGAACGTTACCTTCGCAGCCACCATCGCCATCGCTATGGACACGAGTAAGGAACGAATACAATTGGTCGACGAACTGCACGCTCCCGCGAGACGAAATTTCCCGCGAAGACGGGTATTTACTCGAGGCTACGACGATCTGTGGCAGGCGGATTTGGTGGAAATGCGCGCGTACGCGACCACAATCGCGGCTACAACTACATACTCACGATCATCGATACGTTCAGCAAGTACGCTTGGGCCGTGCCCGTGAAAACGAAAAGCAGGCGCGACGTGACCGAGGCGTTCGCGACCGTGTTGCGACGAAGCGGCAGATGTCCACGAAACCTACAAACTGACATGGGAAAGGAGTTCTACAACGCGGAGTTTCGACGATCGACGAAGACTCGCGGAATCAACCACTACTCGACGTACAGCGTGATGAAAGCGTCGATCGTCGAGCGTTTCAATCGTACGCTGAAGAATCTGATGTGGAAACGATTCTCCTTGAACGCCTCCTATCGCTGTTTGGATCTGCTGCCGACGCTCGTGCGCACCTACAATCATCGTAAACATCGTACGATCAACGCGCGACCCGTCGATGTCACCTCCGCGACTCGTTTACCGTTCGTCGCATCGTCGTCGGATGTCGAGCAACGACGACGACTACCCGCGAAATTCCACGTCGGCGACAAAGTACGCGTGAGCAAATTCAAGACGATCTTCGAGAAGGGATACACGCCGAACGCGGTACAACGAACGCAACCTGTGACGTACATTCTACGCGATTCCGCGGGAGAGCCGATCTCGGGCAGATTCTACGAGCACGAACTGCATTCGGTCGCGAATCCGGACGTCTATCTGATCGAGAAGATTATTCGTCGCAAGGGAAACCAGGTGTACGTGAAAGGGTTGGGATTCGAATCGTCCAAGAACTCGTGGATACGGAAGAAGGATGTTTTGTGACGCAACAGCGACTCTTTATTACTATTAATTAAATAACTATACATTTATATCGTTTATTTCATTATTTGTATTGTAAAAAAAATAAAGCAACAATATTACACGATACTTGTGCATTATTTACGTGAACGTGTAGTAATATATATAAGTATATTAATAAACATTTTAGGTACATCCATCCATCCATCGCATACTTTTTTTTTTTTTTTAAAGAGGGGGAAAATGCATTACGCCAGGCCTTCCCAAGTAGGGGAAATCTGCTCCCAAAACAGATGTTTCGGTTCTCCCTCCAACGATGCGCCTTAGCTGCTAAGGCCGCTAAGGTAGGACGAGTTCTGCTACCCTCTCTCCGAGGGCACAGTAACGTCGCTGGGAAGCATGTTGGGCGCTTTAGGGCGAAAGTACCAAATGTGTCAAATTTTTATAGGAAATTTCATAATGACTTAGAAATAGTAGGAAAAATTAAAATTTAAACTAGTATTTCAAAATGACGTAAAAAGAATTTAAAAAAATGTATTACATACAACGATACAGTAATACAATAATCGTAGTGATGTCTTTTCATTAGAAAAATATATTCATTTTGATAAAAATACAAGTAGTAGTTATTTTCTAAATTTTCGTACAATACATAAATACCTACATTTTATATTTTAAACAACTTTCGTACAATGCAAATGTGTTATACATTTTATTCAGTTTTATGAAAATGCAATCACTACTTATTTTATAAATTTTTGTACAATATATACATATTATATACATGTTATAGAAATATGCATTTTATACACATTTTGTGTATAATATAATTTTATTCCATAATAGTTTTGAATTAAATATCAACGCTTACAATATGAAATTTAACAAAATTAATATAAAATTCACATAATATTATACCGTTTTACTTTTTACATATATGTACATACAATAATACTTTTAGGCTTTACGTTTCCGCGAGAAACGTTTCTGCCATTTTTCCTCCGTCAGATTATAAATATTGACGTCCATGTCAGTTAAAGCATTTTAATTTAAATAACTTATGTAATTTTAAAAAAGTTACTCTGTTTTTGAAAGGTGTCCGAATATTAGTAAGAGTGACCGTATGAATCACGGTGTTGTGCGTGGGTTGTTTTGCTCTCCGATCAGCAAAACACCTGAAATCACGTAGTCTTAGTCATGCATGTGAGACTCACAGGGCAGCGTTATTTTCATCCCTTCCACGTGGTTGAGAAGCCCTATAAGTACAGGTAGGGGAGACCGGGGTAAAGTGAACCACGGGGTAAAATGAGCTTCCTTAATTTGTTCTTTAACAATATAATATATTTACAAATTCTGGTGACGTAATAAATGTACGTACTATAGCAATGATAATTATGCACATTCAGATATCGAAAATGTAAATTCATTTAAAAACTTAGAAATTAATTTTTAGAGACTTCCCTTTGTTTTTCTTTTCAATTTTGCTCTTTGGATAAAGGAGTCATAAATGTGTTACTTTAACTCCAAAATTATTCTGCGTGCTTAAAACAAGCTTATAAACATACATGTACACGCATTTGAGAAAACATTAATCCTAACATTATTAAATAATTCATTTTACATTGAGTACATATTCGGGGTAAAGTGACCGGGGTAAACTGAACTTCAATGGCTGCTAAGAACCGATGCGCAAGTGATCTGCGCAGTAGGTATCCTAACCTGTCAGGTGGCTAGGAAAAGACGCGGCGTAGTGATACACCGTGTCTTCCTATATTTTACCTATATTTTAAATTTATGTAGTCAACTGCTATTTTTGCCCAGCAATAAATGAATCTAAATAAATAGAAATTCACTTCCAGCACAAGGGGTCAAATTAACTTGATTAGGATTTTTTAAAATACTCAAACTATTTTTGTGTAAAATATATTTTATTATCACAAATGTCGCCTTAACATAATTACGTTGTAATAAATATATTGTCTTTGAATAGTTTTAAATTGCTTTAGGAATTTGGTTTAGGAACTTTGTACGTCATTAATATTCTAACTAGGGTAGATGTCCCAATTACTGACAGTGTCCCTATTACTGTCACTTTAATTATTTTACTTAATAGTGAAATAATGCGTGCAAAATCGTAAGGGAAAAAAATTTTAATGTTAAATTAGGTTTCCGTGTTAGATAATAATAGAGAAGCATTGCATACTGATATTTATAAATTAATATTAAAAGGTGAATGACAGTTTTAGGGACATTGGACTTCCTTATACTTTTTCAATTAATTAGCAATTAAAACATACTGTTTATACTATAAAAAAAATTTCTTAGATAAATGAGTTCTTAAGCATTAGTATGCTGCAACTTGGAATGATTTTGAGGCTAAATAACTTCTGAAATAATTAACGAAAGTTACGCGATGAGCTTAATGTGGCAGTAATTGGGACATCTACCCTATAGGTATAATAAAAATATAATATTAGGAACTTTGTACGTCATTAATATTCCAACTATAGGTATAATAAAAATATAATATAGTATGTAGGTATAGCTATTCGTTATAAAATATTAAAACGATAATATAATGCTTAAAAACTAATTAACGATTATGTCCTATATTTTTAACAAATGAGCCTGAATTATCTTTGGTAAGCAAATTTCACACACAAAAAATAAATGTCTTATTTGGCTCTGAACGCATTTTTCATGGCACCATGATTTACATTCCTGGCACTGAATCCATTGTTCATTGCTAACGGATTGGCTGTATAATTTTGTGCAGACCAGGCAAGCACAATCTCCATTTTCCTTATTATTCTGAAGGGTATTGTTTATTTCAGGCTTCTCTTGTTTGACTGTTGTTTTTTCTTTTTATAAATACTTTTTTTTGTTTCGGTTCTGTTTTCTTTACAACTGCACTTATTCCCTGAAGTTGTTTTAAATATATATCTGATGTTATTACGGCTGTGCTCCCTTTACGTTTAGTGGACCGTCTAACTCTATCACAATCTATCTTTGGCACTGCCAAGATATTATTAATTATATCTTTGGCACTTTCTATCGTACTTATCACAGATGTATCACTAATATTAATATTACTTGTTAAATTTTTGGATGTGCCTGGAACAGGTTCATCGTCTAATGTCCTTATATTAGTTACATCAACAAACAAATAATTGTTTGTCACTGGCAGTATATTATCACAAGTACTTTCACTACAATTTTCAATATTGCACTCCGTTGATTTTTCCACTGAAGGCTCACAGCAATCCGTTCTATCTGTCGGCATTGCTGGGGCAAAATCTTCGTCTCCAAATTTAAAGCGATTGGGAGGGTAAATCCCAGCACGCTCAAAACCACTAATACTGTTCTGGGGTACAGCTGCTCGCATATAGCTACTTCCAAGTAGTTGTCCCACTTTTCTGATAGTTATTACTTGCCCTGGATGACTTCTTAAGTACGTTGAGCACTCTTGGCTGTAAAAAGTTTTAAAAGGTTTCATGAAACTTATATCCAGAGGTTGCAATTTATGCGACGTGTGTGGCGGAAAGCATAAAATATGCACATTATTTTCTCTGGCTGCTAGGACAAGTGCTAGATTTTTTACATGCGTGACATGTCCATCCAATAATAAAAGGACTGGATCATCCTCTGTCGGTTTAGCAAACTTGCAGAAATGGTTAGACCACACTGGATAAAAAAATTCTGTTTGCATCCATCCTGACGGATGAAATACAGCCAGTGTGTCAGGAGGACAACCATCTTTCAACTCCAAATTTGTTTTTTCCTCGGAAATATCACAAGTGGTGGAATAAAATTTCCTGCAGCATTGCAGCAAAATACACATGTAGTTGTGTTAGCAAGATTTTGTGTAACAGCGCACGTCGCAGGATTGGGACACTCGCGAAAGGTTTCTTTAGTTTAATTTTAGGAGACTTTAATGGTAACGCTTATGTTTGAAATATTTACACTTTGTACATTTATATTAAAGGTTTGTTCGACACGTTTCTAATAATCGCAAGTAGTTCTAGTGCTTTAACATTACTAGTTCCTACGCGGTAGGCGATCTCTATAAAGCGGTGGCAAAGCACGTGGACTCGGCCCGAATCCAGCAAAAGCGAAGCAAGCGAAAGCGTTAGCAGTTTACAGCGTGTAGAAAGTTGGTGTTACCTCTTAGACGGCTCGTCAACTAGTAGATCGAGGAAATCGTCGTCGATTTCCTCGAATCCGCGTGCTCTCCCCCTTCCATCGATCTCCGATCGATGGAAGAGAGATGGCTCGATGCTCCACATGAGCGCGGTGGGGGGTCTTACAATAATTCGTCACGCCTGGGTTCGTTTGGACTCGGGAGATGGCGCGATAAGTACTCTTTCCTTAACAAGTTGTCTCACCCCGTTCTACTGAGACTAGTCCTCCTACTTGTCTTTTTCCTTTGTTGCTAATTAGTAGTAAGGCAAAGCGGTTTCCAACCCAGGTCCTCTGAGGGGAGCGCGGGGGCGGGGGGAAGTGAGGGCGCGCGGGGGAGCGCGGCAGAGGGAAACATGGGCGCGGGGCCTGCGGGGAGAGGAAGACCGGTTGCGCGCGCACGAGCCGCGGAGTGGGGGAAGCTGCGATGATGGAGGGGATCACTCCAGGCCGAGCCGCCGCGGAGACCGGACCCACCGCCGAAAACTTTTAAGAGGGAGTGAATGACCCCCGAGAACTTTTTCAAACCCCGATCCACCACCGGAAATTTTTTCCGAGCGAGAGAATGACCTTGGCCCACCCCCAAATATTTTTCCAAACCATTATGTGGCATGTGGCGCGAAGAACGAAATAGATTTATACAGTGTCTACAAATCTTAGAATTAGGAGGCGAGGAGGAAGACTGAATCGAACGGGTAATGAACGGCTTTGAATGGGTATTGAACAGGAATTGAACGTGTTTCGGACATGTAATGAACCACTTCGAACATGTAATGAACGTCAATCGTACCTCTTCGAAAGTGAATCGAACGGCTTTGATCGGGTATCGAACGTGTATCGAACGACTTCTGCATAAGTATCGTCTTAATCTAGCGCACATCAAACGAATGAGGTTGGATTGGGGGAGGGTGAAGAAAATTATACGCATTAAAAAAATTGATTATATTTTATTTATGAATTTCCCTGGTGTTTAGACCACCAGTTCAATATTTTAAATACATTTTGCATGGCACAGTGTTTCGCGTGTCTGCCACATCGCAGAGTATTAACTACATTTAGCTTATTTAGAGATTTGATATCCTCGTAGTCAATGTCCAGCGTCTCGATGACCGCGTCTGCTCTCGTACTTTCATCGAGGAAATCCGCAAGCCAGTCACGTTTCTGCAGCCCTTTAATATATACGACATGGCACGTGTCATCCTCTTCTTCATCGATCGCATCAGCTACAGCTTTCGAAATTAGCCGTTTAGCCATACTGTATGGAACTTCTCCATCGTCCCAGCGTAACCCATGATGTTTCGCCGTTAACCAGCGGATGGTTGATTTGTCAGATTTCGAAAGAAGATAATGCGGCATCGAACTCCCAAAAATATAGTGCGAGAGAATTGTTCCCATTCGTAGGAGAGCCACTTCCTTGACGACAAATCTTCCATCAACGATGAACCCTTGCATGTCAACGAACGTTGGTACAACCATTATCGATACAATTTGGAGGTCCACTCGCTTTCAAGACAGACGAGAGAATGCAGTCTTTCTCGTAAAACATCTCGATTTTCACGATGAAATTTTCTTGCGAATTTAGTACAGGAGAGGGCATCACGAGTTATGTCTTCGAAAACCAGACGCAGACATGGTAGCATGCTACCAAACACTATACGCTTCTTCGTTTGTGGCCCATCAAATTGCGGAAAGACCAACGAAAGTCCTCACGGCGTCCGCTTCGAGAACGTGTACGTGTACTCCAAGTCGTTGCAACAGCCGAAATATCAGTATTTGGAGAATTTATTGACTCCGATAGATGAAATTGGCTACTTTACGTTTTCAAATAACAGTGACGTCATCCCACCGTGCGAATCGCTTCCGAATTCTATTTTCATCTTTGATGACGTGGCATGCGACAAGCAAGATACGATAAGGGAATACTTTGCAATGGGGCGCCACTCGAACGTTGACTGCTTCTATCTCTGTCAGACGTATGCAAAGATACCCAAACATCTTATCCGCGACAATGCCAATCTGTTGATTCTGTTTAAGCAGGATGGTACCAACTTGAAACATGTGTACAACGATCACGTAAACACTGACATGTCTTACGAGGATTTCTGCGCTTTGTGTCGTAATTGTTGGCAACGGGAGTATGGTTACATAGTAATAGACCAGGATAGCGCGATGTCCAATGGACGTTACAGAAAGGGATTTAACGAGTTTGCCATACCGTGAGACAGTCAATTGTCGTCAACACGTCGGTGGGAAAGCAACGTCAGCGGTACAACGATGATTGATATCGATACTCTGGAGATTAAGGATCGCGAGAGAATAGCGAAGGAAATTGCAAAAACTAGCGAATCCATTCGCAAGAAACATCAGGCTTTGAAGACAGGCAAGATGGAGGAAGATGTCGCGTTGGAGAGATACTTCAAACCTATCGTCGCACCCTTAAAACATATTGTGGAAAATACCTCAGCGACAGAAGCTAGCACATCACCACCGATGAGCATAGACGTTGAAGGGAATGAAACATTAACGCCTAAAAAAATCAATCCGAAAGGGAACACATCGCGCAAGACAAAGAGGAAACGGCACATGTCGTCTGAATATTCACCCATAACCTCAACACCAGTTCAATCGAAGCATAAACGACGGAATGCTACATCAAACGTGTCTCCCGTTCCTCACACACCAATAAGTACATTTCCCAGTGTACAATTGCTCGCAACTATTGATGACGACGTTTTCGAAACTAGTCCCAATGAGTCGTTTGTAACATCTATCAGACAGCAACTTCAAACATCCGAGGGACAAGAAACGTTACGCAGTCATTTCGTTCCGCTGGGGCAAAAATACATGACCGCGATCCTAAGTGGTGATAAGGATACAACAATGGACTATGTGTACGGCGTATACTTTGGCAATAGTGGAACGATGCTTGGGGATAAGGCTTTCGATATAGACAAGGATGATAATATAATCATAGATGGTGTAAGATACGGAGGAACATCCGGTCTTTACGAACTGACTTTCAAGAGAATTCCCAATGATGCTATATACACCGATGCTGATAAACAAAAATACAAAAGTATACTGCTGGCGATGAATGCCCACAGACGCGGTCATGGTGCTAAAAATCCCATATTGAGCAACAAGGGATGCAAGTACAGACATGTAATTGCACCGCTAATCCCACGCGCATCAGTCAATAAAGCAGGGAAAGGTCTTAGGACACCACGAGCCATGGTGGTAAACGATAACAAGATCGATTACGTACACTAGGACGATCCCAACGAGCTGGTGGATCGATTGCGTTTGCTGGAAGTGTCATGTCAGGCGGGTAACAACTCTCATGATCCCGAAATTCTATCGATTGTCGAGGAACTACGCGAGGTAGGCCTCATTATATAAATTAAGCCGCACGCCAATGATGTGCACTGTATGCATCGAGATGCCGATCAACAAATTTGGGGTATCGCTCGAGAAGAGTGGAGCAGCTAGAATGGACTATTACAAATGGAGTGGTTTGCTTCGAAATTACATGCGAGATAACGCTCTTTGCGTGGTTGGTGCCGACTTTGATGCAAAATCATGCAAGATACGACGCGTAGCTCAACCGGTGGCCGACACCGATGCCGTCAATAAACTATACATGGAAAAGAACATTAAACTTTTGAGAGAGCGGCAGGAAGAATTAGAGAGGAAACTGATCGCGTTTCAAAGAGATATGCTGACGCTGCAAAACAGCGTTCAAAAGATATCGCAGGCGTCGAATTCTATCCCGCAGCAGCGCAGCGAAGGAGAATCATGCGAGGCGGATGAACTTGCCCCTGGGCCGATTGGGAGCACTTAATGCACGTGCCCGATAATTATCGCATCATTCGTATCAAAGACACCTCTGCGATCAAACATGCAGCCATTATCGAAATCCAAGAGTAAAGAAAACCACGGCCACAAGAAGCTACAACTCGTTGAGGAATTGCATGCTCCAGCTCGAAGACATTTTCCGCGGAGGCGTGTCATAGTGCATGGATACGATGATCTGTGGCAAACTGACATTGTAGAAATGCGTCCATACTCACGATTCAACCAGGTTCACCACTACATACTCACCGTCATCGATGTGTTGAGCAAGTATGCATGGGCGTTGCCGCTCAAGACTAAAAGTGGCGCTGAGGTGACCAAAGCGTTTGCAAAGATATTTAGAGATCGATATCCGAAAAATTTGCAAACCGATCAAGGAAAAGAATTTTACAACGCTGATGTGCAGAAACTCTTAGCAAAGCATAACGTTAATCATTATTCGACATATTCTGTGATGAAGGCCTCCGTCGTAGAACGTTTCAATCGAACTTTGAAAAACGATATGTGGAAACTGTTTACGCTCAATGGAACCTATAGATGGACCGATGCGCTACCAAGTCTACTCGCAGAGTATAACGCACGAAAACATAGAACCATCGGAATGCGTCCTTGCGATGTTACCCCTGCGATCGCCGATAAGCTGCTAGCCACCGTGTACAGCAACATAAAGATCGCTGCTCCAGCGAGATTCAAGTTGGGCGAGTTTGTGCGCGTGAGCAAATTTAAAACCATATTCGATAAAGGCTATACGCCGAATTGGACAACGGAGGTGCTCAAGATAGCCAAAGTACAAGCAACTATATCCCGCAACGTATCTGCTGGTCGATTCCTGTGGAAAACCTGTTGCCGGAGGATTCTATGATAACGAGCTGCAACGCGTCACCGATCCTGATGTGTATCTAGTGGAAAAAGTGTTGCGTAGAAAGGGGGATAAGGTGTACGTCAAGTGGTTTCTCGTACAATTCTCGTCAAGGGTTTGATAAATCACACAATTCTTGGATAAATAAAAATAATGTATTGTAGCATAATAATAATATATGGTTCAATAAATACAATGATACATATATGTGTGAACAATCTTTTATACAATAATTCCACCATTTATGTTGTTTTGGCTTAGCGAGCGTTAGCACGTGCCTGACCGTGGGATTTTGGAAGTTTGTTTGTGCCGTTATATCTTGTGCAATTTTACGGAATCCTGTGCTGACACAGTATTTTTCCGATAAGCCTTGGCGATTGATGAGATTTCGCACTCCTATCGTTATAATCAGTGGTACGTTAAGTCCTGGAGTTGTGTTTTAAGACGCTTTTTCTCGTATTACACGTTGCTCTCCTGTGTCTTGAAATGGCTGGTGGCCCAATAAAATGCAAAGGATGTGGGTCCCAAGTTGCCAATCCTGTCACCTGTACTGGCTGTGGGATGCGCTGCCATCCGGGCCCCTCGTGTGTTGCCAGGTCTGGCCATACTTTGCTTGATGGGAAGGTTATGAATTGTACTGCCAACTCTTCTACAATTCAAACAGCCGTTAGCCAGACCATTGTCCCGTCGGTACAGCCGTTACCTACCGTACCGAGCGTGACGCATCATCCAAACTCAGCATTGTCATCAGCTGAGAATCTTCGGGACATTATTGGCGAGTTAATGGATGCGAAGCTGGAAAAATTCCAAGAGGTCATACTGGCGGGTATTAGAGCAGAATTATCCAGCATGAGGTCGGACATTAACTCATTATCCGATCGCGTCAAGGCACTAGAGGTAAAAACATCTACCTCCTCTGATCAGCTGCCAGTGTCCTCAGCGGACGATGTCATCGAGGAGTGGAGTGATAGAGAGTACAGATCGAAGAATATTATTATTTTTGGCGTGCCTGAGCCTCGTGAACCCTCTACTGATCTCCAAAGGGCAGCCGATGTCAAATCTGCACGTGAGGTCGTGGGTGTGATCTGTCCCAACAGCATCCAGTCTTTGTCTGCTCGTCGTCTGGGGAAACTGGGCAAGTCTTCCTGCAGGCCTCTGTGTGTTCGCCTAGACTCTGCTGGTGATGTGAGAAAAATTTTACGTGAGAAACATCTTTACAAGGGCCCGTACAAAATCTCGGACGACATGACCAGGCAACAACGTGCGTCCCTCACGCAGCTTAGGGAAAAGCTCCGTGAACTCCATGAGAGTGGGGAAACCCACATGACCATTCGATACATACGGGGTTTTCCAAAAATCGTATCGGGTAGACCCCAGAATGTCTCTTCCCAAAAAAACTGAGTCCGAACCCTTTAGTGTATGTCCAGAATGTCCGTGGTTTGCGTACCAAGTTGGACTTTCTTACCAAATCCGTGCTTGCATCAGCGGTGTCGTACGATGTCATTATTTTTGTCGAGACCTGGCTCACCCCTGCGATCTCCTCAGTAGAACTTGGGCTGCAAAATTACACCGTATATAGGTGCGATAGATCTCAGCGTACTAGTCGTTTCACAAGGGGAGGCGGTGTTCTCATTGCTATCAAGAATTCGATCTCGTCGTTTCCTGTTACGGTCTGCTCTTCTGATATTGAACAATTGTTTGTTAGAGTTCACCTTCATAACAACAAATACTTGTTGCTGGGCCACGTATATACCGCCTTCATCCATGACTTCGCTATATGCCAATTACGTGGACATAGTCGTGGATCTATTTCATAAGTACAGTGAAGATACGTTTTGCTTGTGCGGTGATTTCAATCTCCCTCATGCGGTTTGGTTCAGTGATGGGGGTCAAGCGTGTTTTAGAAGGTCGGGTATTTCGTCTCATGAATCAGCAGCCATCGATCTCCTCCTTGGCTGTGTGGGTTACTGCAACCTTACTCAAGTTAACAATGTTTTTAATGTTTCTGACGCTATGCTAGATCTTATCTTTGTTAGTTGTCCTAATGTTACAGTCGACCGAGTCATCGATGTCCTCATTGAACCAGACTTATATCATCCACCCTTGTATTTAACGCTCAAAGGTTTGGACACGTGTCACGACCTCACGTTTAGAAACCTTAAATTTAGGGACTTTAAGCATGGTGATTTCCCCCGCGTGCTGGAATATCTGAACTCGGTGGATTGGGATAACGAAATTGGGCACACTGACCCTGGAGCTGCCCTGGATAGTTTATACAGGCACATCAATCATGCAATCGATGCATATGTTCCTGTCCGGGCTATGGCCCCTTCCTCGTTCCCGCGGTGGTTTTCTCCTGCCTTAAAGTCTCTGATACGACAGAAGAAGAGGGCTCATAGAGTTTTTAAGCGTTCTTGCGACTATTGCGATTATTTAATCTTTGCTAGTCTCCGCTCTAAATGTAAACATGCCTTGGCGCGCGATCACCGTATTTATATTGATAGCGTCGAGAACACGGTGTGTGACAATGTATCGAACTTTTGGAAATTCGTAAACACTAAGCGCGGTGTGCATGGTATTCCCAATGAGGTTCATCTCGACTGCGTTTCTGCCTCGTCGCACGTGGCGGTAGCGAATCTATTTGCTGATTTCTTTGGTTCTGTTTATAGTCCTCAGTATGGAGGGTCGTCTGCACTGAATCCTGGTCTATCCTCCTACAGTGATATTAACCTACACTCTATTTCCATCTCTATCGGACAAATTTATTCTAAGCTCCAGTCACTTGATACGTCAAAGGGTCCTGGTTACGATGGAATCCCTCCGTTATTTTTAAAGAAGTGTAGTTTCATTCTCGCCAGGCCCCTATGGCATATTTTCAACTCCTCTTTGGCCTTGGGGACTTTCCCGGACGTGTGGAAGTCCACATTGGTTACCCCGGTATTCAAGGCAGGCGACCGCTCAGACGTTAGAAACTATCGACCTATATGCAAATTGTCAGTTATGCCTAAGATTTTTGAGGAACTAATTACGGAGTATTTAACTCCCTGTCTCTCCAACGTCATTTGCGACGAACAACACGGATTTGTTCCTGGTCGATCGACGGTATCTAACTTGGCGGTGTACCACTGCTTCACCTCGGCCGCGCTTGATGCGGGTAGTCAAGTCGACACTGTGTATACCGATTTCCGTAAAGCCTTTGACTCGGTGGATCACCGTATCCTGCATTTAAAACTGGCTGCAATCGGGATCAACGGTTCGCTCCTTGCCTGGATTGTTAGCTACCTCGAAGGACGGGAGCAGGTAATCAGGGTGCGGGAAAGGTATTCCGACCCGATCAAAGTGACCTCGGGTGTCCCTCAAGGATCGCACCTTGGTCCTCTCCTGTTCCTTCTATTTATCAATGATCTTGGTGAAGTTTTCCAGCATAGTAGATTCCTTATGTATGCAGATGATCTAAAGATTTTTCGCACTATAAATGGAGCTTCCGACGTGAATCTGTTGCAGGCCGATCTCACGAGGTTTGAGCGGTGGTGCTCCGTCAATATGATGCGGCTAAATACAGCGAAATGTGTACTACTAAGATCTCATAGGGCTGTCTGTGGCATTCCTTCTAAGTATTTATTGTGCGACACCACATTGTCTGAGGTAGCGGAAGTCTTGGATCTTGGCGTTACATTTACGGCTGGTCTGGATTTCCGTAACCACTATCGCAAGATAACGTGTAAGGCGATGAAAACCCTTGGGTTTATCGCCCGTTTCGGAAAACACTTTAAGCAGATCAGGACAATTAAGTTGCTTTATGTTGCATTGGTTAGGCCTCAGGTAGAATATGCGTCGGTTATATGGAACCCTAGGCATAAACAATATATCGGCTTGATTGAATCAGTCCAGCACAAGTTTCTAAGGCTTGCTATGAGAGCTTCAGGTAGCCCTATGAGGTTCAACGACCATGAGTATGGTCCTCCCTTGCTAAAGACGAGGATATCTACGCTTTGCGATCGCCGTGTCATTTCGGACTTACTGTTCCTCTACAAAGTCTTCCATGGACAAACTAACTGTCAGGAACTAGTATCACGGATTTGTTTTAACGCTCCGCAACGGTCATTGCGTCCGAGACCCCTTTTTGTATCGGGTGTCCCGGAATATCGGTACTATTCTAATGATCCCGTGAATCGCGCTATGTCTATGTTAAACCAATGTCCTATGGACATTGATTTATTCCTAACCTCCCTCGCTGCGTTTAGAACTCAGCTGCTTAGGTGTATACCATTTCCTTAGTATACACTTTTAGTAATGAGTTGTTGTGTAGACTGTTATGTTTTTCGTTACTTTTCTGTTATAGTTTATTTTATATCCGTTTCTATTTGTTAGTATTTTCTCTGTTTCTTTTGTGCTATATTGTAATTAATCTTTGTATTCTAAAGGGTTCCCCCGTTTATTAATAATAATAATAATAATAATAATTTATATTTTACACAATAAATAGAATAAACACAATAATAATTTTTTTATACATTCTCAAATAATTTTATATTATACAATAAATACAATTTCTATTTTTTACAATGGGATATTATAATGACCCCAGGGCAGAGTGTCGATCGAATTGGGTACGATATGCCGCTTGTCGTCGTATGGGCTTAGAGCGATTTTAGATTCTGAAATGGTGTACACTTTATGCAATTTAGACCGTATGCATGATTGTCTGCAAACCATTTCGATCTCCCTATGCAAACACTGCGCGTAGTCGTCGAAAGTTATCGTTCTGGCTATGACGTTGGTCTTGACGCCTTTCGCCTTTTTCGTATCTTTTTTGCCGTCTACGCGAAGTGCATACATTTTCGCTCTAAGACCTACGAATTCGGTCATTATCGCACCGTTATTTTCATCCTTCATCAGCCCCGGAACCTTCTTATTTACGCGCGGCATATTATATGGATTGTCGGTAGGATAATCGCTCGTGTCGAATCTATCGATATTGTGTTTCATGGACTCGTAGATATCATCGCATTGAATGTGATAAATGAGACTATCTGTGTCGGTATATAGAATTTTACAATTTTTTCCATGCTTGGGCGACATGTACTCGTGGTGAAATTCGTACAAACAAATTTTTGATATGTCCAGAATGCACATACCCACATATATCGGCTTGTTGAATTTCACCTCGAGTTTTCGCAATTCAACAGCTATTAAATTTTCCGAAAAAACACTCCTGCTGTGGAAATTCGGTTTCGCGATCATTGCCTCTGCACCATATCGCCCTTCCCAATGTGTCAAAAGTTTTACATCCACGTGATTTCGTACATTTTCCATAGTTTTACCGAATACCGCGTTGTTCATCAATTTGTACAAATTTTTTTCAAAGTCGTTTGTCGCGCTTGTTCTAAACCGTGTATTGAGTTCGATATAATCGCGGAGCCAGGGAGATTGAGCGAATTGAAGCACGCGGTGTATCTTTGTAATACGAAGACCGTGTCGCGTGCACTGTTGCAGGTTGCGATAATGGATAACGTAACGCTGCTTATCGTATACCGTCGCGAGTAATTTGTCCTGCCTGCTACCAGGTGGTTTGGCACGCGTCGGGCAGAACGGTAGATCGGCATGAGCGTCGTGCAGACGTTGCGGATATTCCAGATCTACCTCAAGAATGTATCCCGTGGGCGAATCGATCGGGATTGAAGACACGTCAAAATTCGCAACATCTTCGACCCATCGAAATTTAGCGTATGGTAGGGGCTGACACATTGCCCATCCATACAAATTGTTCACGTCAAAGTACATCAAGTATGATGACTTTTCCGATGCGTCGTAAGATGACATGTACTTGTTATTGGCATGTGCGTATCTTCCGGAACATTGACTTAAACCCCCACGTATACCGCGTTCGATAAACATGACCATATCGATGTCTGTGAGCAATTCGAATGTAATTTTAGTATGTTTTAGCATTGCATCCCAAGTGAAACCAGGTAGAGTATAATAATGTGCTGAATCTAATCCGTTACTCTTGATACAACTTTCGCGAAAATTTTCAAAAATATCTGCCAATAACAAGACATCTGTTTTCAAATACAAGTCGCTGTATTCACCCAAGGTTCTAATCTCGAAACGCTGCCAGACAGTTTCGGCGTGCGCGTAATCGCTCTCGGATACAGTCTCACCCGTTAACTGTAGAATGACTCGCGCGGCGGTAAGCATGGGTCCTGCAGTTTGTCCTCGCAATCAAGGTATACGTACGGAAAGACACCCTTTCGCGTCAATAAATTGAAATCCTCGGTGGATAATGTTTCAAATTGTGATTGTAAAATTTTTAATTGATCTGTGCTAAGAAAGGATGCTAATTTGTCGAGACTGGTGTTGAGAAATTTGTACGAATCGATGAACCGCAATTTAATACAATTTCGCGAGTCTGAATCAGCCGTATCTTCGACATTTTTTGTGAAAGAAATATACTTTTCTTTAGTTATGAGTACTACGTCAACGCTGCCTTCGAAAGTGGTAGCTATTTCCTCGATAATGAAATGTGAATCATAGCCAGATAAATTGTGGAAAACTATGGAGATGTAAAACGCGTTTTTATAATTTAAATTGCACTCCGTATGTGCTGGGCCTCTAAACCGTCCGGACAGATGGCAATGATCGTGGACTCGTACATCGCTAGCCTCGAATGGTTCTTCGCAAATATGACAGTGTGTTGCATTGTGAAATGTCGACAACTGTTCGGGAGTTAAATCCAGCATTGGAACATTACTGGCCAGAATGGGTTTGACAAAATTCGCAAATTTTTTAAGTTCATCTACGAACCATGAAACACAATCTGCATCGCGGCGACATCGATATGTCGATAGCGATGTATCGTACGAACAATGCATATAATATGCAATACTGTGCACTTTATGGTGCTGATACGCGCGTAATTTATTTTTATTATTATCACCCATTCGGTGACTGTCCTCCGTTTTTGCAATGATGCACTCCAGATCTGCGTATATCACGAAGGGGAGTCGCTCCTTCCGGCAGTGGTTGTTGAAGCTGAGGAGATTTTTGCCTTCGCTGGGCAGCAGGATGGCGCAGTCGTTCATCTTGCCGCAGTCCAGCGAATGAAGCTCCAACTTCGTGGCGGATCCAAAGTAGTGCATGCATCTGTAAACCCAAAATTTTTTTTTTTGTTTAATTTGCTTCGCGAGACATTTCATAATTTTATATACATACCGATCGCAGATGAATTTCTTGGCCTTATTCTTGCTCAGCTGTGCGCTCACCAGCCGGGACAAGTTCTTGATCCATACAAAGTGCCCTACATCGCCGTACTCTTGATTCGGCGTGTAGAGCAAGTTGATGTGTTGATCCCTTTTTTGGCTGGTGAGGCGCAACGGAAAGACCATCTTCGTCTTCTCCATCTCGAAGGTGTAGACGTTGATGGAGATTTCATTCAACCGCTCAAATTTTCCTCAATGCCCTGGAGGTTTAGCACAGACGTATAGTGCGGGTATGAACTTGGGCGATCGGGATGTCTTTCCGCAGGATGGAGAGCGGCGACCACTGCCCACGCGAAACACGCATTGTCCGGGGATTGCACATTGATCGTTGCATTTTTCAACAATAAATCCTGTGGTAACTTGAAGTGGCACCCCGCGCGCAGCGGATTGTACTTGTTGATATTGACGGTCGGGTTGAGGATTCTCGTCAATGCCCATCCGCTGTCGCGTTCCTGGAACTCTTCCAGCGATGCCAGGGTGGGTTCGACGACGCATCGTTGGTACCACTCCTGCAGATCGGATGTGCCAAAGAGTTCGCAGTTTCGGGTGTTGATGCTTTTACAAGCATGCTTGTCACCCGCCACAAATTCACCGTTGAATACAGTGTTCACTTTGAGGTTCCGCTGTTTCCTCAAAGCACCCCGCACATGTTCTAACACAATGGTTCCTGCATCCTGAAGGAAGTTGCGCGGCTCGATATAGTTTGAATTTAGCACGGCACCAGTTAACACGCGACTATCGAACGCAGCGTCTATTTCGCGCCACAAAAGTCCTGTGCTCGAATGTCCTGCACCATCATGCACAAAACGGCCGCGCAACGAATATTTTAGTCCTTCGAGCTGCGCGATTCGAGCAACCAACGATTGCCGAACACCGATCGATAATCGAGGACGTTTTACGCGGCTGTGTTCTTCTAAAGAATCGATGCACTCGTTGCACCGTTCTTCCCACGCGAGGTATTGTTCCCGCAAAATCAATCGTGCGGATTGATCCAATAATTGGCGGATTACTTCCGCGAATTCTTCCATGATCGAATGTAAATGTAATGTCTTTTCCACGCAACACGTTGCAACGATTTGAAGCTTTGTGCAGTTTGGAGCGCGCTTTTATGACTGGTGTCATGATTTGCGATCTCTGTCTTACTCTTTTGACGATCCAGCCCAACATGGTTCTATGCAGTTTCTGCTGATACAGCAAAATTCTTTCTATTATTCACGCGTATGGCGAATTGACGCGCAAAAGTATTATATTACATTCAGCACGTGTTGAGACTTTTATCCTTGAGGATGGGTTCAAATTACATATGATATGCTGCGATGTTAAGATTGAAATACATTATGGAAAAATTGGATGCTTTAAAATAAAATGCTGTGGTGGGGGAAGCAATTGCACCTCTATTTAAGCCAGTCTCCCGAACGCTATTCAATCAATCGTTCAGTAGCCTCAGTGAGTTTCGACGAAACAAATTGTGCTCTGAAAAAATGTGTAGTACCAGTGCCGAAGGAAACGTTGAACGCATGAATTATTACATTCCGATCGTGCAAGATGATGGCATAGCTCAATGCGGGGAGGATACAGTTGCTTGGTAAGGCTTAATTTTCACCTCTTCTCAAAATTTTTTATGTTTATTACTAATACTAGTGAGCACTTTCATTGCTTTGATTGTTCTCTTAGTCCGCGCCGAACATCGCGGATCATGGTCAGAAGATACGCATTAACATCTATGGGCAGCAAATATTTGGAAATTGGAATCAGAGTACGGCCTACGATCGATGTAGAAATTATTCTCGGCGACAATCGTGGTATGTATCTCACGTTACCATATAATACATGGGGTCTACTATGCAACAATCGTGATGCTATCGAAGAACGTTCACGATTACCTGGATCACCTTCGATGCAGATGGATCAATTAACGATGGATTTTTGTGATATCTATAATTCTCCAATTGTAAGGATGATGCTACATAATAAGCCGCTGTATTTTAAACCGGATACAGTATCATTTTTATTAAATCTTGAATCATGTATAGAGTATTTGTATCCGCGGCTGTATCAAACTGCAGAAGATGCGAGTGAAAAATTTAAAACTTTTGTTAACGTCCTACAACAAAGCGATGTTGCTTGTGAAACATTAGATGCGCGTCGTGCTGCTAAAATCATATGTGATAGCGAACATTACTGTGAGGATTATCATGTAGATTGCGAACTGGCAGCATGCGCCATCAATGATATTCTAGCTGATGCTCGTGGGAAAAATGTTAAAATTATATTCTTTTAATTTTAAATAAAATTTCTTAAACGTACATATATTTTTTCTCCATTTACTTATCCGTCTTCCTCCTCGCCACCTAATTCTAAGATTCAGCGTTTATTTCGTTCTTCACACCGTGAAAATGATATCATCGTATGGAGATGCTCGGGGAGGACTCATATTACACACGATCGCGCGATATGTTGCGGTGTTAAGATTGAAAATCATTTTAAAAAATTGGTAGCTTTAGAATAAGATGCGGTGGTGGTTGTGGGGGGGGGGGAGCAATTGCACCACTATTTAAGCCAGTTCCCGGACGCTATTCAATCAATCGCTCAGTAGCATCAGTGACTTTCGACGGAACAAATAGTGCTCTGAAAAAATGTATACCATTGATGAAATACTCGCTGGGTGTGAGGATTGTTTCGTTCCGATCGTGCGGGATGACGGTGTAGCTCCATGTGGGGAGAATATATATCGTGACCGGTACGGTGTAATTTTCACATCTTCTCAAAATATTTATGTTTGTTCCTAATACGAGTGAGCACTTTCATAGCTTTGATTGTTCTCTTAGCCCGCGCCGAACATCACGTATCATGGTCAGAAGATACGCATTAACAACCATGGGTACCAAATATTTGGAACTTGGAATCGACGTAGGTCGTACGGTCGATGTAGAAGTTCTTCTCGGCGACAATCATGGAAATCATCTCATATTATCATGGCATACATGGGGTCTACTATTCGACAACCGTGATAACATCGAAGAACGTGCACGATTACCTGAATTATCTTCGATGCAGATTGATGATTTATCGTTGGACTTTTTTCGGATCTCTGATTCGCCAATTATAAAGATGACACATGGTGATGATACAGTGTATTTCACACTGGATACAGCAATATTTTTATTTAGTCTTCAGCCATGTATAGAGTATTTGTATCCGCGGCTGTATCAAACTGCAGAAGATGCGAGTGAAAAATTTGAAACTTTTGTTAACGTGCTACGGCAGAGCGATGTTGCCTGCGAAACATTAGATGCTCGTCGTGCTGCTAAAATAATACGTGATAGCAAATACTACGACGAGGAGTATCTTGTAGATTGCGAACTGGTAGCATGCGCCATCAGTGATATTCTAGTTGATGCTCGTAGGAAGAAAAAATGTTAAATTATATTCTTTTATTTTTAAATAAATTTCTTAAATGCATATTCTGTCTCCATTTTATTTACTCGTCTTCCTCCTCGCCTCCTAATTCTAAGATTTGTAGACACTGTATAAATCTAATTCGTTCTTCGCGCCACATGCCACATAATGGTTTGGAAAAATATTTGGGGGTGGGCCAAGGTCATTCTCTCGCTCGGAAAAAATTTCCGGTGGTGGATCGGGGTTTGAAAAAGTTCTCGGGGGTCATTCACTCCCTCTTAAAAGTTTTCGGCGGTGGGTCCGGTCTCCGCGGCGGCTCGGCCTGGAGTGATCCCCTCCATCATCGCAGCTTCCCCCACTCCGCGGCTCGTGCGCGCGCAACCGGTCTTCCTCTCCCCGCAGGCCCCGCGCCCATGTTTCCCTCTGCCGCGCTCCCCCGCGCGCCCTCACTTCCCCCCGCCCCCGCGCTCCCCTCAGAGGACCTGGGTTGGAAACCGCTTTGCCTTACTACTAATTAGCAACAAAGGAAAAAGACAAGTAGGAGGACTAGTCTCAGCAGAACGGGGTGAGACAACTACATGTGTATTTTGCTGCAATGCTGCAGGAAATTTTATTCCACCACTTTTGATATTTCCGAGGAAAAAACAAATTTGGAGTTGAAAGATGGTTGTCCTCCTGACACACTGGCTGTATTTCATCCGTCAGGATGGATGCAAACAGAAATTTTTTATCCAGTGTGGTCTAACCATTTCTGCAAGTTTGCTAAACCGACAGAGGATGATCCAGTCCTTTTATTATTGGATGGACATGTCACGCATGTAAAAAATCTAGCACTTGTCCTAGCAGCCAGAGAAAATAATGTGCATATTTTATGCTTTCCGCCACACACGTCGCATAAATTGCAACCTCTGGATATAAGTTTCATGAAACCTTTTAAAACTTTTTTACAGCCAAGAGTGCTCAACGTACTTAAGAAGTCATCCAGGGCAAGTAATAACTATCAGAAAAGTGGGACAACTACTTGGAAGTAGCTATATGCGAGCAGCTGTACCCCAGAACAGTATTAGTGGTTTTGAGCGTGCTGGGATTTACCCTCCCAATCGCTTTAAATTTGGAGACGAAGATTTTGCCCCAGCAATGCCGACAGATAGAACGGATTTCTGTGAGCCTTCAGTGGAAAAATCAACGGAGTGCAATATTGAAAATTGTAGTGAAAGTACTTGTGATAATATACTGCCAGTGACAAACAATTATTTGTTTGTTGATGTAACTAATATAAGGACATTAGACGATGAACCTGTTCCAGGCACATCCAAAAATTTAACAAGTAATATTAATATTAGTGATACATCTGTGATAAGTACGATAGAAAGTGCCAAAGATATAATTAATAATATCTTGGCAGTGCCAAAGATAGATTGTGATAGAGTTAGACGGTCCACTAAACGTAAAGGGAGCACAGCCGTAATAACATCAGATATATATTTAAAACAACTTCAGGGAATAAGTGCAGTTGTAAAGAAAACAGAACCGAAACAAAAAAAAGTATTTATAAAAAGAAAAAACAACAGTCAAACAAGAGAAGCCTGAAATAAACAATACCCTTCAGAATAATAAGGAAAATGGAGATTGTGCTTGCCTGGTCTGCACAAAATTATACAGCCAATCCGTTAGCAATGAACAATGGATTCAGTGCCAGGAATGTAAATCATGGTGCCATGAAAAATGCGTTCAGAGCCAAATAAGACATTTATTTTTTGTGTGTGAAATTTGCTTACCAAAGATAATTCAGGCTCATTTGTTAAAAATATAGGACATAATCGTTAATTAGTTTTTAAGCATTATATTATCGTTTTAATATTTTATAACGAATAGCTATACCTACATACTATATTATATTTTTATTATACCTATAGTTGGAATATTAATGACGTACAAAGTTCCTAATATTATATTTTTATTATACCTATAGTTAGAATATTAATGACGTACAAAGTTCCTAAACCAAATTCCTAAAGCAATTTAAAACTATTCAAAGACAATATATTTATTACAACGTAATTATGTTAAGGCGACATTTGTGATAATAAAATATATTTTACACAAAAATAGTTTGAGTATTTTAAAAAATCCTAATCAAGTTAATATGATCCCTTGTGCTGGAAGTGAATTTCTATTTATTTAGATTCATTTATTGCTGGGCAAAAATAGCAGTTGACTACATAAATTTAAAATATAGGTACTTAATTGATTAAAATAATAAAAATACTGAGAACTTGTGTAGAACCCACTTCAATTCTGAACCTACTTTTTGTCTTAAGGCTGCCGTCTCAGCGGGCCTTGAATGTATGCGTACGCTCACACAAGCTAAGAAAAGCGTGTACGTATACGCGTGTAGTAAACAATCCGTTTCAACCGACTTTCGTCCTGGAATCGGCCAGATGGAAGTTTTTGCGGGTACAGTTGCCTCTAGCAGACATCAGTGCAGGGTGGTCTGATGCGTTTGAACGCTAATAACCACCGTACGTTGAGATAATAATGAATTTATGAATCGAAAACTGACAGAATGAGGCTTCAAGGCTTCTCCGTTGGTGGCGCTAGTGGTGTACCGCAGCACGTAGCACCAGCGTGACGTATACGCAGGGCCGACGCGAGGTTAGCTGGCGCCCGTATGCAAGAAAATTTTTGGTGCCCCCAAATTTTTGCACCTGTTTTCTATTTAATATGATTTGTCTTTACGGGGTGTACATTTCGTTTATGTGGGAGTTGGATTCCTTTATTATTAAGCGTGCGATATAGTTTTTTAGCGTCCCATTCTGCTGGCGCCCTTATGCGGCACATGACTTGCATAATGATTTCGCCGATCCTGCCTATACGCGATGTAGTAAACAAACCGTTTCAACCGACTTTCGTCCTGGAATCGGCAAGAAGATGGTTTTTGCGGGTATAGTTGCCTCCGGTAGACATTCGTGTAGGGTGGTCTGGTGCGTTTGAACGCTAATAAGCATCGTACGTTGAAATAATAATGAATTTATGAATCGTGTACTGAGACAGACTCGAGAAATGACAGAATGAAGCTTCAAGGATTCTCCGCCACAGCGCTGATGGTATTTTCGCGCCATTTACCATCAGAACCGGTAGAAGTCCAAGCTAGCCGATAAATATAGGAAAGACATAGTTGCCGAGACGTATCGAGAGGTATATCGCGCTGTTGCCGCATTTCCTCTATTACTATTTTCTCGTAAGGAAGGCTTGAATGAATCACGGCGAAGCTGCTAGAGAACAGAAATGGGCAAAGATAATATCTGGATAAACTCAAATAAAATATACTACAGTATTGTCTTGTTACGGGATCGGTTTGGGGTACACTATGTGGATTTTTCGCTATTTCCACCACTTCTGTTTCACTCCTGTCCGGCGAAGGCGAGAGCGAGATGGAACGAGAGCGAGTGAGAGCCACTGAAAGCGAGCGAGGACGGTACGAGACAGACGATGCGTTGATGTTTTGTCTCGCTCCGTCTTTCGGACGCCTGACACTCCGTCCTTTGCGTTCCCGGCCGTCGCGCAGGCAAAGCGTTCCATCTCGCTCCCCCCTTCTGCCAGAAAGAAGCGAGAAACGAACACTGGGAATTAGGGTTCTGTTCGCGATACGGATTCAACGCCGCGTCTGTCCCGACCAGCGAGGACTTGGGCTGTTCGGCGGCGGCTTGTAATCTCGGTTGGAGAGGCATACAGTGTTGATAAAATGTAAAACGTCACGTTTTCAATATTCAGTAACACACTGCTGAGATTTTCCACATTAAAATGAATTCAAATACGGTGTGAATCGGATTATTTCTAGAACTGTACTAGATAATTAAATATAAATGCGTAACATTTCAAATCTAATAAAGCTAAAAATAATCCGAAATATCGTGTTTAAATTCATTTTCATCTGGAAAATCTAAGCAGTATGTTACTGAAACGTTCATGCCGATACGATAGAAAATGTGAAAGTTTTACATTCTATTAAAACAAAAAAATAAACAATCATTGAGTATTTATAATGTTATATATATATTATTTTAAATTAAAAATTATTAATAATAATAGGGTTGCCGCCGCGGCCTTCACGGCGGCCTCCACGGCGGCCTCCTCGGCGGCCTCCACGGCGCCCCCCTCGCCATATTTTAAAATCTTGATCTCCTTTTTAATCTGAAACAGTATCATAAAAATTACATTTTCTAGTTCGACACCTACATATGAGCCGTTATTTCTTAAAGTGGTATAAGTCGATTTGTTCATACATTGGGATATTTAAGGGTATGCTTTTGAATCAACTTAAAAATATTCGCATCCGTAAATCAAATCGGGTAATGTTTTTAAAACTATAAACTTGTGTAATTTTATGGCTGTACTTCCGAATGGCCCCAGTGGCCGATCGACACGAGGTTTCGGGGGTAGGGTGGGAATGATGTGAGGACCCTAAATATAAAATTGTTGCTTCGGGAATTTATTAGTTTCCGAGATATTAATAAAAAACTTTTACTATGTCTGTTGATTTATTCCGACATAACGCATTTCACTTTCCGCTTTGTCCCGGGTATTAGTTTGGTTTGGGCTAGATTAGGGGGGAGGGAGGTGCGCGCCCGCTTGCGGGCGCGAAAAGCATGGTAGCGAACCGATGTGAGTTTGGAGAATTGAACCAGCAACTTGCGAATGCGACCCATTCTACTATATAGGGTATATAGTATACATATACATTCTACTGACAGTGAATATTCTAGGGGGTGATTCTAGAGGCCAAAATAAGACGAAAATATAGAATACAATTTTTTAATATTGCGCTTCGTTATCGAGAAAATTGACTTTGAATTTCAGCTAAATACGCGTGCCTTTCCGGCGCCTGGGGAGCACGCGGAGGTAAGGGGAACGCGTCCAGCAGTTCGTAAAACAGTTTGTGGGAACGGGAGGGTCGCCGGGTAGGGGTGCCTGCACCTACCGTCCAAAAAAATTTAAAAATAAAATTAACAATAATTTTTTATTAATATTTTGGAAACTAATAAATACCCGAAGCTAAAATTTTAGATTTAGGGTCCACACCCCCTCCCCACTCCTCCCTCCAAACCTCATCTCGATTGGCCACTGGGGCCATTCGGAAGAATATCCAATTTTATTATGGAATAATAATCAATAAAAATGTTAAAGAAAATAAACGATTTTTTAGCTACAGATCGAGTTATGGATATTCTTCCGAATGGCCCCAGTGGCCAATCGAGATGAGGTTTGGAGGGAGGAGTGGGGAGGGAGTGTGGACCCTAAATCTAAAATTTTAGCTTCGGGTATTTATTAGTTTCCAAAATATTAATAAAAAATTATTGTTAATTTTATTTTTAAATTTTTTTGAACGTAGGTGTAGGCACCCTTACTCGGCGACCCTCCCCATCTCCTCAAACTGTTTTACGAACTGCTGGACGCGTTCCCCTTACCTCCGCGTGCTCCCCAGGCGCCGGAAAGGCACGCGTATTTAGCTGAAATTCAAAGTCAATTTTCTCGATAACGAAGCGCAATATTAAAAAATTGTATTCTATATTTTCGTCTTATTTTGGCCTCTAGAATCACACCCTAGAATATTCACTGTCAGTAGAATGTATATGTATACTATATACCCTATATAGTAGAATGGGTCGCATTCGCAAGTTGCTGGTTCAAATCTCCAAACTCACATCGGTTCGCTACCATGCTTTTCGCGCCCGCAAGCGGGCGCGCAACTCCCTCCTCCCTAATCTAGCCCAAACCAATACTAATTCCCGGGTACAAAGCGGAAAGTGGAATGCGTTATGTCGGAATAAATCACAGACATACTGTGATATCCCACTATTTTTCGCGCGGTACTATTTAAACATCTTCGTATAAACCTCCAAGTCACTCCACCAAAGTCCTTCCAAATCAACAAATACCCCTTCTCCCCAATCGCTGATCACCTCGATGATGTACCATAGCGGTCCCCATCTCGAGATGGTCAGTACAAAACCTCCTTCGATTATTCGCCATACGAGGCACAAACTCCCCCTCTTGCTAATTTTAAACAAGTCCCTCGCCCCAAAAACCCCTTAAATCGAGACCACGTCTCACCCCTTCTGTAAGACCCTACAAGTCAAGACCACGATCACCCCTTTCCCATTAAAACTCCAGAAATCCATCCGATAGGTTGAGCATATAATTCCCTATTCATAAAAACCCCGGAAATGTAATTGCGAAGAATATTTGGTGTACGTGACAGAAACGCGTCTAATAATAGACGCACCATTGTAAAAACCCCGGAAGTCCTACTGCGACTTATTTATTAAATATGTCAAGGCCTATACCGCGCGTACCCCCGCGACAATTATATAAATACGAGGGGACCGAGACAGAAGTCCTCTTTCGACGAAATCAACGCGCGAAAGGACTACCGAACGAAAGTTTACTTTTATTAGTGTTTAAACCCATCATCTCACCAATCATTGTAAGCTTTTATTATTACCATTTATTACTACGGCATATCACCATCATCCATATTTTGTATCATTATTCTTGTTGCTTTCATATTACTTTGAATTATTAACGCTTATTGCTTTATATATACATTTTTGTACTATTAACGCCTATTGCGTTCATACCTTTTGAATTATTAACGCTTATTGCTTTATGTCATTCTACTTTATTATCGTATATTGTATTTCATGTCCATACATATCTTGCTATTGTTCACCATTTATATAAATGTCATGTGCTAATGCTAAATGTCTAACGCATAATTATAAAACTTAACCAAAAATCACGATAATAGTACATAACGTGTTAAAAGTGCTTCAATTTGAATAAACGATTCCTGTTTAAATCGCGCTTTGAATTATTGTGTGTATTCCGCGATCGCGAGGATTCCATACCCAAACCTAGCTGCCGCAACAGCTGATCTCGATTCCCGAACGCGAAAGAGCCTACAGTGTTTACCAACGTTCTTTTGCATAGCCCGCGTACATACAGTCATATAATTAGACGGATTTCGCGGAAGTATTACGAGTAACTTCTTACGTGAATGCAACGGTAAATGCAATTTCTTAGTCAAAACAAATACAAAGTGCTCAAACGGGTGTCTCCCGGGTGTATATTCGCCATTTAAGCCTTCCCTGGTCGATCAGCGTGCGGAAAACGTGCATTCTCGCCTGTGTTCCTTCTAAAACCCTCAGCGTGCGGAAAACGTGCATTCTCGCCTGTGTTCCTTCTAAAACCCTCAGCGTGCGGAAAACGTGCATTCTCGCCTGAATTCCTTCAAATTCTCAGCGTGCGGAAAACTTGCATTCTCGCCTGAAATCCTTCTAAAACCCTCAGCGTGCGGAAAACGTGCATTCTCGCCTGAGTCCCTCCAAACCCTCAGCGTGCGGAAAACTTGCATTCTCGCCTGAGTCCCTCCAAAAAACGATCAGCGTGCGGAAAACTTGCATTCTCGCCTGACAATTTCCCCTCGTGTCATTGTCCCTAAACCCCTCAACCCGGGACGTGACAATACTAAAAGTATTTTATTAATATCTCGGAAACTAAAAAATTCCCGAAGCAACAATTTTAGATTTAGGGTCCACACCTCATCCCACTCTACCCCCGAAACGTCGTGTCGATCGGCCACTGGGGCCATTCGGAAGTATAGCCCGAGTTATACCACTTTCAATAATAATACAGTATTGTCTCATTACGGGCCCAGTTTGGTGTACACGATGTGGACTTTTCGTTATTCCCATCATTTCTGTCTCACTCTTGTCCGGCGAAGGCGAGAGCGAAATGGAACGAGAGCAAACAAAGGCACTGGAAGCGAGCGAGGACGGTACGAGACAGACGACGCGTTGATGTTTTGTCTCGCTCCGTCTTTCGGACGCCTGACACTCCGTCCTTTGTGTTCGCGGCCGTCGCGCAGGCAAAGCTTTCCATATCGCTCCCCCCTTCGGCCAGAAAGAAGCGAGAAACGAACACTCGGAATTAGGGATCTGTTCACAACAGGAGCCCCACGTCGGTTCCGATCAGCGACCACATACGGAGACAATACTATACACACAGATTCAACATAACTTACTTTTGCTACAGTTTGCTCTAGTTTTGCCGCCCTCTCCTCCGCCTTCTTCTCCTTATCCTCCTTCTTCTCCTCTTTCCTCTCCTCCTGCTTCTCCTTCTCCCCCTCTCCTCCACTCTCCACCGATACGGCGGGTACAGTATCTTTCATCTGGAAATGAAATGATGAATGTATTATTTTATGGCAAATAGTAGGATTGTACAGCGTGATTCTCTCGCTAGAGCCCTCAAAGACAATAGTCTAACCCCGGGTTTACACCAAGGCGAACAAGAACAAATACATTGTTCGCGAACGTTTTCGTCTGTTCTTGCCGTGTCCACACCGCCGCAAACATGAACAAAACTCAGTATAAGAATCGTATATGAACGTTTTGTTCTATTTACGACGGTGTGAACACGGCAACAATAAACGAAAACGTTCGCGAACAATGTTTTTGTTCGTGTTCGCGTTGGTGTAAACCCGGGGTAAGAGCTGGCTACATAAGAACTGTGATTGCATCGAGACATGTGGACCCCTATGTAGCCAGCTCTCGGTTACAATGCCGCCAATAAACCGCGTCTCGCTGAGTTTCGTGGAAGTGACGAAATCCACGTTCTGCATTTCTCAACAGATCTTTGCGAAAATGGCGTCAATCAATGTCGTGCCGATGAAAGTGGCCCCACGCATCGTTAAAAATAGTCCGATTTACATGACATGATTTTAATCGGGAGAACGCCAGGAATTCATTGGTATCACTGCCATATCGATGCGATGAAGAATAAAGAATTTTTCAATACGTCGTAGTAAATCTCGCCACGAGCATCGAAATTCACAAAACTCAGCGAGGCGCGGCTTATTGGCGGCATCGCCTTTGAATACTCTAGCTAGAGAGTCACTCACAATCAGTATAATAATATACAATATAATACTTACATTTTTCGAATCAGACATGCTCGCCGCTGTGTCTCTTGCTTGGAACTGACTGAGTGGCAAGGATCCCCGGGCCCTAGCTACCGCTGCTGGAGGGGGAAACACCTACAGGAACGGTGATTATGTGTGCGTGACTGATGCAGGCGCAGTTCACGCACACACGACCACCGCTCCTGTAGGTGTTTCTGCCTTCGTCAGCGGTAGATGGATCCCGCCGATTCCTGACTAACTGTGCCGTTGCACGTGGTCTGTAAAGTGTCATTTGTTTTAGAACGTACCACAGACGAATCTTCGGATTCACGTTTCGCGTTCACGGTTCGCGTTTACGTTTTTTGTTTTTTGAGTTGCGTTGCGTTGCATTGTGTTTGCGTTTGTGTTGTGTTTGTTGGTTTAGTGTAAAATGAGTGGCACTCTAAATGTGAATATGCAGGATGTGCAAGAAGATATGGACAATAATTCTCCGTCTCGTCCGCGAAAATTACGTGCGTACGTAAAGAGATTATCGAAACGGAAAGTATATCGCGTAAAGAGAATGTCTTTAGCCCTTCAGAAGAAGAAAAAAGAAGGCGCAAAAACGGCAGACGACACTGCCGTAGAACAATATCTAGAACAGGCCTGCCCCATCGGGTGCAAATACCTCCTGAATTTCTGGGACCCGGGCTACAGCCGAGCGCGGGACTTTAAAGTTGCTACACATTGCGAAATTTGTAATAAGAGAACTGCATGAGTGTGCGTCCATGTAGGCTCGTACCACGACTCTTTGCGATTCTGGGCGCCGGGTCAGGAGCCAAGCATGGAGCTATTTCGTTGCTCGGTTTCACGCTCGGCTGTGCTATTCTTTGCTACTATAGAATTATTTATTATGGTAAGGAACCCCAGGATGATGCATATGTGTAACAAGCAATAAAATTGAAAATATAGAAACGTATTATACAATTTCACCGAAACATTCCTAAGAAAATGACGAAGGAAATATTAAATTTAATTCACCCTTTAATTTTTTCAGACATATTTCTAAGTTTACAGGAGCAGATAGACAGAATTCAAGGGGACCGGAATGAGAAGGCGGCACCTAGAGGGGGTTTTTAGTGGGTATACCGGAGACCGGGGAGTCCCACATAACCCCGGCAATACTGTAGCCGGGGTATGCATAAAGCATTTTCCCCCTCTGAAAAAAAAGCTGATATATATGTACGGGCGTCGCAGGTATGCATGATGTTCGACGAATTATTGAAACAAATTTTTACTGTTATACCAAACTTACCGAAATGTCTGCGATTATTTGTTACAGGCGGACCTTTTACCAAATTACTGCAAACATGGTATATGGGACAGTAATGCCAGGACAAATGGAATAAGTACCATATTCCAGGTAAAGTTTAACAGCTTATAAATCTACATTAAAATTTTGTACGCTTATAAAACAACCCTATTTCCTAATGTGTATCATAATGTGTTACAGATCCACACTGCCTACGTCATCTTTCATTATAAGCGACCTGGGAAAATTGTAGGAAGACCGTCAATGGAGAAGAGGAATTACACAGAATGAGAGAAGATAATATTGCAATATTGTCTCGTTAGCGGATCGCTGGTCGGGATCGGCGCACAGTGGGACGGATCGACGTTTAGGTAGGCATTCGCTTCATTTCTTACATATTTCATCATTTATTGATTATAATCTAAGATTACAGGTAATATATTGTATAATAAATACAATAATCATTTTTTTTCTCGTCGCTCTTTTTAATAATGGGACTTCAAGTGTCCCTTCATGTTGATTTCCATATATACCTATACATCCATATGTATGGATAGGGGCTTATTAATAAATTATTTAGAACATCTTGATTTGTCTTTTTTCGGCTGCTCTTTTTGCGTATAATTCGCAGTAGTTTTTAAAATCATTATTTCGGGCGTTCTGGGCTTCCTCAGTTAAATATTCTAAAAAAATTTTATATTTCCATTTTTAGAAAATGATCAGCTTTTACACATTGGAATAGTTTTAGTTAGTCTTTTTCTGGTAATGAAAAATATAAACGCTTATATTCTATTGCCAAATTAAGATTTTTTGTTACCATTTTCGTATTTTTCTAAATTAAAAGAATTGTTCGTATTTGTCCGTAAATTCAAGCACACCTCATAATTCTGGATAGATTCAATTACACAAAATTCAATTACTTATATCCGCAGAGGTGTGCAAAATTCGATTCCAATCACTCTCTGATTACATACATGATTCATTCTTATTTATCTAGCGTTTCATTCATACTTTTGCACGTTGCACACCCCTGCGTGCCTCACTTCCAACATATATTACTCATTATTATTATATTTGAACATTACTCAATTAGTGTAATTTAAAGTTAAAAACATTCAATTTGCACAATTATTATTGCAAATAAAAAATTGGAGCAAAATAGTATATTTCTCCTGACTTGCACCTGCGTTTGTGCAAAAAATATCAATTTTTCAAATGGTCGGATGTGGTCGGATATGAGTAATTGAATTTTGTGAAATTGAATCTATCCAGAATTATGAGGTGTGCTTGAATTTACGGACAAATACGAACAATTCTTTTAATTTAGAAAAATACGAAAATGGTAACAAAAAATCTTAATTTGGCAATAGAATATAAGCGTTTATATTTTTCATTACCAGAAAAAGACTAACTAAAACTATTCCAATGTGTAAAAGCTGACCATTTTCTAAAAATGGAAATATAAAATTTTTTTAGAATATTTAACTGAGGAAGCCCAGAACGCCCGAAATAATGATTTTAAAAACTACTGCGAATTATACGCAAAAAGAGCAGCCGAAAAAAGACAAATCAAGATGTTCTAAATAATTTATTAATAAGCCCCTATCCATACATATGGATGTATAGGTATATATGGAAATCAACATGAAGGGACACTTGAAGTCCCATTATTAACACGTTCCGTGCCAAGCCATTTTTGCCTGACTTGTCGTTCAGGCCATTTGATATTTTGACTAAAGATCGATATATTATCACACAATATTTCATTATATCATCAGTAGATAAGTAGTTCTCTTGTTTAGAGCAGTTATCACATCGTGTACCACCGGTGGTACACGTGGCCGGACGATCAAGTTTACCGTGTACCACCGGTGGTACACGTGGCACGGAACGTGTTAAAAAGAGCGACGAGAAAAAAAATGATTATTGTATTTATTATACAATATATTACCTGTAATCTTAGATTATAATCAATAAATGATGAAATATGTAAGAAATGAAGCGAATGCCTACCTAAATGTCGATCCGTCCCACTGTGCGGCGTTTAGCCCGTATCGAGAACAGATTCCCTAATGGGGATAACGAAAAGTCCACATCGTGTACACCAAACCTAGCCGCTAACGAGACAATACTGTATTCTTGGAAAAATATACACTTTTTTATCTGTAATTGTCCATTTCAAGGGGGCGAAAGCTTGAATGTCGAATTTCAATTCTCCAATGAAGTTGGATTGATTTATTGTGATGACTGTAACTTGATTAGAGACAAAAAAATATATAAAAAAATGTTCTGTTAAACAATTTTGTCAAAAAGGCACTGACAACTAAAAAATACTTCTATTCTTGTACTACAATTTCGATGGTGTTTTTTAACTTTAAATAAAAACGCGGAGCAGGATATTTCGTAACAGAATATGAATCAATTTAGTACAGCATCAAGTGTCGAAATAAATTTATTGCGAGATATCCTGCTCTACGATTTTATTTATAGTGAAAATACACCATCGAAATTGTAGTATAAGAAAATAATTATTTTTGAGTTCAATGCATTTTTAATAAAATCGTTTATTATAAATTTTTTATTTTCTAGTTTTTAGTGTTCGTGGATTTACATTTCATAGCTCAAACTTCTTTACAAATATCTTTTATTGTTGTATGCACTACATATGCAGTTTAACAATTTGCTTGAACCCTACAGTGCTAAAAGTTCGTAAAGAACACGAGTGGTTGATTTTAAGTTGATTGGATTTGTGGTTATGGGTTCTAATTTATTGGTGACTGGGTAATTTTTTCACCCCCTTGGAGTTTTTTTCATAATTTTGTATTGTCATCCAAACTACGCACCCCTGCAAAGGTTTCAGACAATTGGATAGTTGGAAGTGGATTAAAATTGAGTTTCCAGATTTGAATCAAACATACAAACAAACAGGGGATCGTAGCTGAATAAAATCGTTTAATGAGACATTCCAAAATATACGTATTGTTAGTACTGATCTCTAGTTTATGTTGATAAATTTTTACAATCGTGGAATAACAATTCCGAAGAAAAGCATGTACAAAAGTATTAAATTGAAATATACTTTTGTCCAAATAGATGTTTTAAAAAAAATGATTGCGTTATTCAATTTGTATTTAGACAACAGACAATTCTTGTTGATAAAAAAGATAATTTAATCTATAGTTAGATAAAAAAGAAAGCGTCATATGTTTTTAAAAGAACTATAGCATTTATAGATTTCATTGCGATCGGCGTGTTACACTTCAGTGATGTACCTTATTCAAATTCTATGCTTTGAAATTACACATTGATTATACAAAATCTTACATCCTTTTACGTATATATAAAAACTATTAATACGCAAATTAGTATTGTTTCATTGACATGTTTCCTAACTTCACTACCCAACCTCTCTATCTTTTATTATTGCTATCCTCTTTTACGTTCAGCGAGGCTCTGACGCTAGACGCAGCTCTCGTGCCGTGTTCCTTCGAGCTTCTCGATAGAAGGAACTGTGGCAACAGCGCGGCAGAGACAGAGTGAAAATGTGGTAACTATGCGTAAAAAATTCGTCTACACAGAGTACCTGGAGATGTCACCTCTGTATATGTTCTTTTTATCGACCGGACTAGTTTCATTAGGGTCCGTCTGTTTACTGAGGACGCTTCGATCGATTCGGACCATAACAAACTTGAGACGGCAGCCTTAAGGCACATGAAGATAAGATAATTCCATAAAAAAGGTCCCGGACAGAACTTGTTACAACTAACCTCAAAAAATGAAAAACCTGCCACAGTTTTTGACAACCACGGTGCTAAAAGCTATAAACTGCCGTGCTACAGACATCATTTTAGCGCAAAGAGCTTAATAATGATCTATATCCTTAATTAAAGTTCTTATTTTGCTGCAGTTCACTCTGAGCCGCCCATAGCGCCGGGCAACCGCGGCCCCGCGCTTAGGGAATTCACTTTGTAAAAATTTAATAAATTAAGTATAATTGTCAAGGTATCAATTCTTCTAGAATAGATTTTCGGCAAGCCAAAGTGACGCATGAAGTAAAGACTAAATCTGTTATCTTAAAGGTTCTGTTTTCAATTAAATGTTTTCAATAATATCGACTTTTGCCCCGGGCCCCGTAAACTCTAAGGGCGGCTCTGAGTTCACTTTACCCCGGATAGGAGCTCACTTTACCCCATGTATGGGGTAAAGTGATACCTCTTGCATCATTTCTTTTAAATTGAATTTTAATATATTCTAAGTTCTTTTTAAGTATTGCTATTCGCCATTTCTCAATAGTAATGTTTAAATTATATTATAAATCTATTTCCACACATTTTTATTGAAAGGGAAAAATTTTATTCGACTTCAAACTTTTTTAGGGTCACTTTACCCCGGTCTCCCCTACAAATCTAAAAACCTGGAATTTTCGTACGCGCAGTCGTAGGCAGCACATTGGAAAAGTTAGTAATCGCTCGTTTTGAAGCGCGCTATAAGTATATTTTTCTGTGGAGTCCAGCTACAGTTCACGTGAGGAAGATTTGGATACCATCACCAGCAACCCATCGAAACTTTTAAAAGTAAGCAGTGTTTCATTATTTTTACGTTGCATTCTCCTATCTAATAATAAGACTGATACACATTCCCTTATACTTTATAATTTGATCTCTAACTTGATTTAAAAAAAAAGAACAGAACGATACGTAATTATGCAATTTTAATAGTGTAAATTTATGTTCTTTGTTAAATTTATTTCATGTTATCATTCATTTCATGAATCATTTATTATTTTCAGATTTTGTAATTGGTTCATTAATCATGGACCAAGGAAAGAATCGTGATTTTCCAAATTGGGAAATAAATAGTTTTTTTACCGAAAAGGATGGGAAATTAAAATGGTTGTTTTGCAAGACAATAATGCAAATCCCAAAACATGGAAACAGCAATGCTGTGCGCCACTATGAAAAACATCATTCTGAACCTTATAAACAAATCAAAGGAGAAAATCGAATTCAGTTGTTGCAATTGTTGAAACGCAAATTGTTTAACCATGAAAATCCAGGGGATAAACAAACGTTCGTTAAACTGATGTTTTCAACAAAACCGTCAGAGCCATCGAGGACCTCGTCATCATTAGATTCTCGCAGTGCTTGTGGTTCAACATCCTTGGAATTAAATGATTCCAGTCCACCGGAAAATTCTGCACCTGCACCTGCCCTCGTGTCACCCATGGAATTAACGGAGTTCAGTTTATCAAGGAGCTTGTCAACGGCGTCACAAAACTCGTCCATTTCATCGTTCTCAACTGATTCATCGAATTCTCGCAGTGCTTGTGGTTCAACATCCTTGGAATTAAATGATTCCAGTCCACCGGAAAATTCTGCACCTGCACCTGCCCTCGTGTCACCCATGGAATTAGCGGAGTTCAGTTTATCAAGGAGCTTGTCAACGGCGTCACAAAACTCGTCCATTTCATCGTTCTCAACTGATTCATTGCCGCAACCGAACAGCCGAAAACCGGCACAGCCGCGTAAGGACTCTCGGAAGTGCATCGAGAACCGTCAGCACATGGCGAAATACCCAAAGCGGGTCAAAGATGGAGACCCCGATGGTCCCCACTTCACCCCGATTAGAGTATAAGAACAATGTACAAGCCACGAGTGGCTCTCTCTTGTAATCCGAACACCGACGTTGCAGTACGTGTTACCTGTCACCCAGATCGGGACAGAATAAACCTTGTTTAAACCTTGCGGTGAGTTCCAACTCTTTAACCTGCTACGATCCCCTACCCTTCGGATTCCCTCCGAATCCTTCTGCCACGGCACCTCTACCCGAATCTCCGGAGCCCGTGGACAGCAACTGCGAAGGACGCCCGGAGCACCTCTGAGATTCGCTACCAGAATCTCGGCCTCAGGCGCCTTAGCACAACAACGGAATAGACGTCGTGTAATCGCGCGCGAATATGGTTCTGTCGAATCGTCGTTTCCGCGTGTTCGCGAAGACACCGCACGTAGTCCTCGAAGCGTATCTCGTTCGCGAACACATGCCTCTTCACACCCTTCACTTTTTTCATCTCGGACGTTCCCGACGCGTCGCACACTCGAGTCGCGTACATCTTAGACCGCAGTCACACGAACTCTGTCATCAAGGCACCCTTGTTCTCGTCTTTCATCAAGCCCGGCACCTTCTTGTTTACGCACGGCATACCGTACGGGTTGTCCACCGCGTAATCGCTCGTGTCGAAGCGCGCACTGACGTCAGTTTTCAACTGCTCGTAAGCGTCCTCGCATCGCAGCAGATACATTAAACTATCGGTGTCCACTTTGCATATATCGCCCAACTTTGTACGCATATAGTCGTAGTGAAATTCGTACAGGCATACCTTGGACACGTCCAACACGCTCATGCCTCTCGAATTTCACTCTCAATTTACGCAGTTCGATAGCGACTAAGTGCTCGGAAAATATCGCGCGACTGTGGAAATTCGGTTTCCCGATCAACGACTCAGTGCCGTAACGTCCGTCCCACCGTGTCATTAGTCGCACGTCCACTCGCTTTCGAACGTTCTCCATCGTTTTCCCGTACACCGCGTTGTTCATTAATTTGTACAGTGTTTTCTGGAAATCGCTGGTGGCTCGCGTTTTCAAGTCCGTGTTCAGTTGGATGTAGTCGCGCAACCACGGTTTCTGATCGAAACATAGAACGCGATGAATTCGCGATACTCGAAGTCCGTGTCGAATGCACTGCTTCAGGTAGCGATAGCGGATCACGTATCGTTCTTTGTCGCGGAGTGTGGCGATCAGCTTGCTCTCCTTACCGATGGGCGCTTGCTCGCGCACAGGACAGAACGGAAGGTCCGCGGGCTCGTCGTGAATGTCCGGCGGATACTCCATATCCACTTCCAGCAGGTACCCCTCCGGTCCATCGTCCTTCGGCACGGAGTTCGCGTCCAAAGCGGTCATCGCCTTGCCCAACTCGACCACTGCCGCCTCGTCTAGCCATCGGAAACCACCGTACGGCATCGCCTGCGACATCGCCCATCCGTACAGGTTGTTCACGTCGAAGTACACCAAGTACGTTGATGCTTGCGACGCGTCGTACATCGACGTCGGCAGGTACTTGTTGTTGGCGCGAGCGTACCTGTGCGAGCACTGACTCAGGCCGCCGCGTATACCACGCTCCACGAACGACAGCATGTCCACGTCGGTGAGCAGCTCCAATTCGACGCGCGTGTACTTCAGCATCGCGTCCCACGTGAACGCCGGTAACGTACAGTAATGCGCGGGATCCAGTTCGTAGCTCGCGATAGATGCACTGCGAAAGTTTTCGAACACGTCGGCGAGTAACAGCACGTCTGTCTTCAGGTACAGATCACTGTACTCGCCTAACGTCTGTATACCAAAACACGTCCACACGTCCCTAGCGTGCGCGTAATCACACTCCGACACTTCGCTATCGTTCAAGCGATTGTAGAACGCGTCACGAGGCGGTAGTCGCGTGTCGTTCAATTTGTCGTACGACGACACGTAATCGTACGGGTAGACCCCCTTTCTGGTGAGAAGATCGAATTGTTCCTCCGGGAGATGTTGGAACTCGCGTCTGAGAATCGTTAGTCTGTCTTTGCCGAGATCCGACGCGAATTTCTACAGACTCGTAGCCATGAACTTGAACGAATCGACGAATCGAAACTTCAACGTTTTTCGCCAGTCCTTGCCAACGCCCCTGAGGTCCTCCACTGTCTTCGTAAACGAGATGTATCGTTCTTTCGTTATCGGTAGGAGGCTGATCTTCCCATTGAACGCGTCTGCCAACTCCTTGATAACGAAGTGCGCGTCGTAGCCGGACAGGTTGTGGAACACCACAGGTGCTTATTACTATACAAGGGATCGGTGTGAATTAAACTTTTGATTATTAAAAGGGTGTTTAGAGCTCGCGAAACCGTTTTGATTAGGCGTTTGCACACACAAATATATATTTCAAATTATGTACAACGAATTAGAGCGACGGCAAGAAGTAACGTTTATTCAATAAGCATAGTCTAATTAGGCGTCTTATATTTAAACACGTTAAGAGATTGGCGGCACAATTATAACTTTAAATGTACAAAGTCAAGCGTCAAATATATACACAATTATTTACACAGACACATTTGAATAATTCTTAACTAATACAAGCGACGAATTATGAATAATTATTAATTAAGTTAATACTTTTGGCGTGCGAAGCAAAGTCGCGAAGCTTAGAAGTTTAAGCAGTTTAAACAGAACGCAAGCAAAGTGCGTAACAAAGGATAAGCGCAAGCAAGGTGCGTAAGCAGGAGTTATATTACCTAATGGTTAGCTGGCCCAGAACAGAGTGTGCGATTCCAAGAATTCACGGTCAATTTCTAGGAAGGAAACCCCTGATTCGCGATCGATGGGGAAGTGATCCGCGCTCCACATGAGCGAGCAGGCCGTTGCCACCTGCCTAATTAGGGAAGATCGTTGGGAGATGGCGTTATATGTACGATTTTCTTGTACATTTTCTCCCCGGCATTCATCGAACGATGAACCAATCACGAAGTTAGTCGGAGATCAATAGGCTGGTCGATAGATCGTTGACAGATTTCATGGCGGTGGGGCCGCTCAGCTCATCTGGAGGCGTCATGCAACGCAAGTGAATTGGATCGCGATTTTGTGAAGTTGGATCATTGATATCGTTAAGTGGAAGAAAGACTAATTTTGAGATGGGCCGTACAAATTCTGACCGCGAGGTTTTAACAGTGACGACGCGAGTGAGATTATCCGATCCCGGATGCAATTTGATAATGCGGGCAAGTGGCCATCGGGCAGGTGAGGTTATTTCTGATTTTACTAAGCACAAGTCGCCGACGCGGGGCTGCGCACGTTGCTGGGTCCACTTGTTGCGGGCCTGGAGCGACTGCAAGTATTCGGAGGACCATCTTTTCTAGAATTGAAGCCGCATCTGCTGCAGCAGGTGCCATCGAGAAAGTCGGTTTATGGGAACATCCTCGACGGCTGGATCGGGCAGACTCAGCAAAGCGTTGCCGATCAAGAAATGCCCTGGCGTCAGCACGGAAAGGTCCCCAGGGTCGTCACTCATGGCAAGCAATGGCCGTGAGTTAAGGCAGGCCTCGATCTGGTGAAGGAGTGTCGACAGCTCCTCGAAGGTGAGGTGTTGCTCGCCTATCACCCTCCTCAGGTGATATTTGGTCGACTTGACGGCGGCTTCCCAGAGTGAGGGGCAGCTGGCGGGTTGAATCTCCACTCGATTCCTTCCTTCAATAGAGTGGAGTGGATGAGGCCGCGTCCCGTGTCTCGGAGGGCCAGCATCTCCCGTAGAACACGGTCAGCTCCGACGAAATTGGTCCCTTGGTCGCTCTGGATTGAGGTGCACAGGCCTCGCCGGGACGTGAAACGTCGCAGCGCCGCTATGAAGGCCTCGGTGCTGCAATCGGATACAAGTTCTAAGTGGACCGCACGGGTACTTAAACATATAAACAACGCCACATAGCCCTTGTGAGTGCGCTAGCCTCTGCCCCTAACCGCAAGCAGCGATACAGGCCCCGCATAATCCACTCCCACGTGCTGGAAGGGTCGAGTTGGCGTTACGCGTGGGGTTGGCAGATCCCCCATCAGCTGCTGTCCTGTTGTAGCTCGCCATCGGATACAAGTAGGGCAGCGGTGGATCAGGGCCTTCACTCGTTGTCGACCCTGCAGTAACCAATACCGTTGGCGCAAGGTAGCCAAGGTAAGCTGCGTCCCACCATGTAGCGTTCGTCGGTGTGCATCGTCGACTAATAATTCAGTCAATTGACTGCTTCCAGGTAGCACCACCGGATGTTTGGCATCCATGGGAAGTGTTGAGTGGCGTAGTCGTCCGCCCACTCGTAGCAGTCCTTGCCCATCTAGGTAGGGGTTGAGTCGCAGCAGCCGGCTGCGGCTCGACAGAGGACGATTCAGCTGCAGGTGCTGAATTTCCCCAGCAAATTCCTGCTGTTGGACCAGTGACAGCCAGCGGGTCCGGGCTGCCTCTATCTCCTCTGGCAGCAGGGAACTCCCTCTTTTCTTGGCAGGGCTGTGACGCAGCCATCTCAAGCACCAAGCGGTGACTCTAAGCAGAGAATATATGGATGAATAACGTTTTAAGAAAACCTCGTATGCCACAGGTTCACCCGACGTCACGTTGGAAGTAGCCTTGGCCTCCAAATCCGTCCAGGGTAACGATGCTGGATCGGAGATAGTCCAGCCAGCAGCAGAAGACAGCCATTTCGGTCCAGTCCACCACAGGGCAAAGTCGGGTAGTTGGTTGGGTTGTAAGCCCCTGGAGGCGCAGTCGGCAGGGTTGCCCCGGCTGGATACATGATGCCACTGCGCTCCCGGTAGTGTCCGCTGGATCTCCGACACACGGTTGGCCACATAAGTTTTCCAGTGTGACGGGTGCCCTTGGATCCACGCGAGTGTGATGGTGGAGTCACTCCACAAGTGGATGGCAGTTCCATTCAGGCTCAGGCTCTCGCAGGTGAGGGCCATTAAATTGGTCAGCAGCACGGCAGCACACAATTCTAGCCTGGGGAGCGATATCTTTTTTAATGGAGCAACCTTTGTCTTTGCAGTCACCAGCTGGGTGTGGATCGTTCCATCGGGCTCCACGACTCGAAGATATATTGCGGCAGCATAGGCCCGTTCCGAGGCGTCAGCAAATCCATGAAGCTCTCGTTGTTGCGACGTTGGTTGTAGTCCGAGCCAGCGAGGAGCTGTAATGCGATTCAGAGCAGGCAGGTCCGAGAGAAACCGCATCCAGTAATCAGCTTCAGATTGAGGCAAAGGTGAGTCCCATTCTAAATGTAATAACCAAAGAGATTGCATAAAGATTTTTGCATTAACTGTCACTGGAGACAATAAACCCAATGGATCGAATATTTTCGCAATTTTTGATAGAACCAGTCTCCGTGTTACGCCGCTCCCCGGTGTGGTAGGCTGTACTTGAACTCGGAAGCAGTCGTCCGAGAGGCTCCAATGAACGCCCAAAGCTGTGTGTGTTTCATCTGCCTGCCACTTGTACTCGGGAATTGCGTCTTCGGTAGGTACTTGCTCCATTAACCCTGGTTTGTTGGATGCCCACTTCCTCAAATTAAAACCGCCCGCCTTGCATAGGAGACGTAGTTCGGTCTGGAGCTCGATGGCTTCTTGCTCGGAGTCAGCGCCTGTCAAGACGTCGTCCATGTAGACATCTTGCTGCAAGATGGCCGCCGCTCTTGGAAATCGTTTCTGCTCGTCCAAAGCCAGCTGCCGTAGCGTCCGAATAGCCTGTTGCGAGGTTTGCTGGGGTGGAGATTCTCCTGTAGAATCTTGCTGCACTCCGTGGGTATCCTCGAACGGATCGTTCCTCGGGCTCCGATAGGACGGGTGAAAATGCCGGGAACGGGATTCTCGGGTCGAGCCGAGAGGTAGTGGATCGTGCCGGTTAAAGAGTTGGAACTCACCGTAGTTATAACAAGTTTATTGCACTGACGCGACGAGCGATCACGGGCGTGATCGCGTACTGGTCTTTACAAGTGACCTCATTGATTGATTTGCCGTGGGTTTATATACAATGTTTTGGGTCACGGTTTGGTGGCCGCGGGGGAAGGCCTAATGGTCTTCGCCCGTGGATCTGGGTCTCTGCAGCGTATGCGTTTCTTTCGATTGCGTGTACTGCTGAGTTTGCTGCTGAGTTTGCTGGCGTCCGTTACGCCAGGTGTTATTGGTTATGATTCGTGTCATAACAAGCCAAGTAAGGGGCACAGGATAACCCATAACTAATTGTGTTCAACTGGTATTCGTCTATGTCACTGGTCGCACTTTCTCGCCAGAGTACCCGTTGATAGCAGCGGTCATCGGGATGAAGAAGGATCTGACGATACATTTTCTCAACGTCTGCTGTGAGACAGACGCGATGGATCCGCCACCGGAGAAGCAACCTTTGTAGATTTGGCAATAGATTGGGTTCTACCATCAAGGCGTCATTGAGGGATTGCCCAGAGGTCGTGGTATATGAGCCATTGAACACCGCTCGTAGCTTGGTGGTCGTGCTGCTCTCTTTCATCACTCCGTGGTGAGGCAGGTAGTAAACTGGCCCTGGTAAATCATCATTTATTTTAGACATGTGCGCGAGTTGCATATACTCACGCATGAATGTGCAATAGGCCTGTGCGAATGTCGGGCTACGATAGAATTTCGCCTCCATCCGCTGTAACATCCTTCGGGCACCATGGTAAGAATCGCCGAGCTCTGACGTCTCACGAAATGGCAGGCGAACCATATAGCGTCCGGACGGCAAGCGCTGATGTGTCGTCCTGTAATGGTCTTCGCACTTCTGTTCTTCCGCGGTATAGGCAGATGATACCACTAGTTCTTCCTGTTCCCAGAACCGTCGTACCAAGGATAGCAGGTCCTCGGAGGAGGAGCTGGGAAGCGTCGTTAGGCAACGCCTGTCTACCGCTTCGCACTTGGTGGTCGGAGTGGCGGGGCCGGAAACAATCCATCCCAACGTGGTCTTCTGGCCGATGGGTTCTCCGGGGCGACCCCTGGCAATGCCGTCGAGCAGGATGAGGGCGAAGGCGTCGCACAGTGGTTCCAAATCGCAAAAAAAGCGGCAAAACCCTTAAACGTACTACAATTTTGTCAGAAATTGGTGGTCGGGGGTTTTCGGGGTCGCTGATTACGAATCTGAACTTCAAAATTTTGAAAACAAAATGGCGAATCCAATATGGCGGACATGTATATTAAAAAATTGATAGATCTGCCCGAAAATTGGTATCCTATTGTTTTTCTGGTCGCTGATTACGAATCTGAACTTCAAAATTTTGAAAACAAAATGGCGAATCCAATATGGCGGACATGTATATTAAAAAATTGATAGATCTGCACGAAAATTGGTATCCTATTGTTTTTCGGGTCGCTGATTACGAATCTGAACTAAAAAATTTTGAAAACAAAGTGGCGAATCCAATATGGCGGACATGTATATTAAAAAATTGATAGATCTGCACGAAAATTGGTATCCTATTGTTTTTCGGGTCGCTGATTACGAATCTGAACTTAAAAATTTTGAAAACAAAATGGCGAATCCAATATGGCGGACATGTATATTAAAAAATTGATAGATCTGCCCGAAAATTGGTATCCTATTGTTTTTCGGGTCGCTGATTACGAATCTGAACTTCAAAATTTTGAAAACAAAATGGGGAATCCAATATGGCCGACATGTATATTAAAAAATTGATAGAGGTCCTGGAATCATGTCACAAACTGTGTAAGCTGTACAGGAAGGGTTACAATCTTAAGACATCCCGAAAAAGGACGAATCAGGATATTTTCCAACGATTATTGCTGCACTCTGACCCTTATATTACTCTTACCGATGCTATTCCAAACCGCAAAAAAAAAGATTCCTCTGAAGGTACTCGAAATGGTAGTATGTCACCAAGAAAATGTAAATGAAAGCTCAGAAAGCACAAGTAATATCAATTTTTTAATATGCATGTCCGCCATATTGGATTCGCCATTTTGTTTTCAAAATTTTGAAGTTCAGATTCGTAATCAGCGACCCGAAAAACAATAGGATACCAATTTTCGTGCAGATCTATCAACTTTTTAATATACATGTCCGCCATATTGGATTCGCCATTTTGTTTAAAAAAATTTGAAGTTCAGATTTAAACTCTTATTATTAATAATTGTCTATGAACAAAATTCCCACAAACCAAAAAGTGCAGACCTGAAAGAGTTCGTTCACGGAGAGCGTAGATAGATACTAATAGGCACTTTAAATGCAGATATCTTAAAAAGGCGCAAATATGCGCAAGATTTTGCAATTGGATATCATACTTCACATATTACTTTACGTCAAGAAACCTTTAACTGAGTGAAGTTCGGTGAATAAAGTAACTATTTTCCTTCCGTTGTACTAAAATATGAGTAGGATTTAGGACATCTTGAGAAGGGAAGTACAAGAGTAACTTCAAAGATATTTTGCATTACTCATGTGCAAAATGTATGTTTATAACACGTATCTTGATGGTAAAATGTGTTACATATGAATTTTTTAAAAATAAACTTTGCCTGATACATTAAACGTGCGAGCGTTTTCAAGCCATCAAAAAAGTACGAAATTTCGTCAACTTTGATAGCCTATATCTCATTAACCGACCACTATATTTTAAATTTTCAAACGGCATTTGTTGCACTGATGTATATATATTAAATGTACCATACAATCAACAAGCTGCTATTCACTTCAGAAATTGACTTTTGGCCAGCTTTTCGGGAAAAGGCACCACTGTGCGTCGGCTCCCAGTAGTAAGTCTATCGGTCCAGCAGCATCGAAATTGGATCGGCTAACGTAAGCTCCATTATGTGCTTCCACATGGTGGTCCGGCTTCCGATGCGTGGTTGGTATGACGTGATTCGCGGCAGCACCAGAGCGGCTATCACGTGGTGGCCTGTTACCTTGTAATGCGCAGTAAATTCTATTTGTACCTTTCCTTTCACTCTTTCGGGAGGCTGGTTCCCGACACCGACGAGACTAATATTGGCTGGTCTTCTTGGTAGGCGTAGCTGCTGCGCCAGTGTTTCAGTCAAGGTGGATACCTCGCTGGCCTGGTCGATGAGAGCCCGCACTAGCATGGAACCTCCGTTGGGCTGCGACACTCTCGCCATGGCGGTGGTTAGCAGAACTGCAGGCAACGAACTCGTATCACAACTGGAAGTGTTGGTGGTAAGCTCTTTGTCGAAAGTAAAATCGGCACAGTCTATATGAATAGTGGTATGATGCTTCCCGTTGCACTTCTGGCAGCGTCTCTCAGATGTACAATCCTTAACGTGCTGCCTACCCAGACAATTGTAACACAGACTCGCGGTTTGTAATGCCACGCGGCGTTCGACAGCGGTTTTAGATTTATACAGGCGACAGTATAATATAAAATGGTTGGCCTTGCAGAGGCTACACGGTTCTAATGGTCGCTTCTCCTGACTGACCTGATGTATCTTGGCCACCTTCTGGTTGGCAGCTGGCTTGGCGTGGCGATTCTCAGTCCCCTTTTTCTGCTCCTCCAGGGCCTCCAGGGTGTTGACTCTTCCTTCTAGAAAACCCTGCAGCTCGAAGAAGGTAGGCGGTGTCTTCGACTGGCCGATCAGAGTTTCCCACTCGCGTCTGGATTGGGGATCTATTTTCTCCACGAGTAAATGCACAAGCCAGTCCCCGCTGGCATCGAACGGACGTTTAATGGCGGCAAGGGCCTTGACGGTACCATACGCGGTATAGAAAAGTCGTTTTAGCTCGGGTCCCGATTCACGCGCGATAGCAGGTACTATGAAAATCGTATTCAGTTGTGCCCTGACCATTAATATAGGATTATCGTATCGTTCATGCAACAGTTCCCACGCAGCCTCGAAGTTTTCTTCGCTTTCCGGAATATTACGCAGGAGGAGTGCAAATAATGAAGGCGCTCGGCGTTCGTTAGCGTTTTGTCCCGGACTACTAGGGAGCGAAAAAGCCCTTGATAAGACGGCCAGTCCTTGTGCTGGCCCGAAAATGTGGGTAACGGAATCTTCGGCAGTGAGGACGAGATGCGGGCGGCCACAGCAGTAGAATGGTCGCTCGATCGGTCTCCGGAGGCCATACGTTCCCTTGTAAGCTTCAAAATCCTCTCATTTTTCTCGATCTCGTCTAATTTGTCTAGAAGAAGGGCCTCTTGAATATTAAAGACCTCCTCCATGGAGGCAGAGTCCATTCCCTCTTCCTTGAAATAGGCGTTAGCCGCGAGTGTTGCGTCCCATGCCGCTTCGGCCAATAATTCATCTTGCTGTTCTTCGAATTTAGCCCAATTTTTGCGTAGTGATTCCAAACGCGTGATAAGAGTTCCCTTAGTAATATTATTGGCCCCTAACTTTTTTAGATTTACAAACGAACGGGCAATTCGACCGGCGATTTCGCGCTGTTTCGGTATTTTCTTGTTCATTGTTCTTTCTTTGTTCGCAGGTATGGAGGTCACGCGAAACGTTAAACGGTAGAACGGTAAGCACGTTCGAACTGTTTTTTAAGGTGGAGGTCACGTGCGACGGTTGGACGGCACTATCGAACGCGTGAGCTGTTTTGCACGTGGAGGTCACTCGCGACGGTTTGCACGACACTAAACGAACGTTAGAACTGTTTCACAGGCACCGTATCCGGCTCGAAGGACCAAAAAATGCTTATTACTATACAAGGGATCGGTGTGAATTAAACTTTTGATTATTAGAAGGGTGTTTAGAGCTCGCGAAACCGTTTTGATTAGGCGTTTGCACACACAAATATATATTTCAAATTATGTACAACGAATTAGAGCGACGGCAAGAAGTAACGTTTATTCAATAAGCATAGTCTAATTAAGCGTCTTATATTTAAACACGTTAAGAGATTGGCGGCACAATTATAACTTTAAATATACAAAGTCAAGCGTCAAATATATACACAATTATTTACACAGACACATTTGAATAATTCTTAACTAATACAAGCAACGAATTATGAATAATTATTAATTAAGTTAATACTTTTGGCGTGCGAAGCAAAGTCGCGAAGCTTAGAAGTTTAAGCAGTTTAAACAGAACGCAAGCAAAGTGCGTAACAAAGGATAAGCGCAAGCAAGGTGCGTAAGCAGGAGTTATATTACCTAATGGTTAGCTGGCCCAGAACAGAGTGTGCGATTCCAAGAATTCACGGTCAATTTCTAGGAAGGAAACCCCTGCCCCTTCCATCGATCGCGAACCCCTGTACTCGCCCGTCGAATGACAATGATCGCGCACTTTTCTATCGTCCTCGCCTCGGTCGAAGGGGCGTCCGCACACGTGACACGCGGTAGCCGCGTCAAAACTCCGCTTCTGTTGTTGCGTTAACGGTATCATCGGTTTCTTAATGCACTAACCACGCGTACGCGGCGTTCGCGAATTCCCGCAGTTCCCGCACAAACCACTGTACACAGTCGGTGTCGCTGCGATACGCACGATATCCGCACAGAGTCTGGTCGTCGGAACAATGTACGTAGTATCCTACGCTATGGGCTCTGTGCCGTTGGTACTCGTACGTGCGACTACGACGATGCACCATCGATGGCTGCTCCACTTCCTCCAGCAAACACTCAAAGTCCGCGTAAATGACGAAGGGCACGCGTTCCTTGCGTTCGTGATGTTGGAACCGCAAAATTTTCTCCTGTTCCGACGGCAATGGCACCGCGCACTCGTTTAATCGCCGGCAATCCTCGGTGTGCCGCTGCAATCGCTCAGCCGAGGAGAAAACGTTGAGGCACCTGAAACGTATACGAGAAAGACAACAATGTACACGCTTCTTCTTCGTGTGTCACGTATAGCTTAAAATTTTTGTTTTGTTATTCTTATTTGCTTACCTATCGCAAATGAACACATGATGCCCGTGTTTGCTGAGTTGTTTGGAAATCAAACGGGAGAGACTGCGGATGCACGCGAAATCCTGTACCAGCAGCACGTTCGCATGTCTCCCTTCCCGCTTGTTGCTGGACACGCGTAGAGGTACGCAGCCATCCTCGTTGGACCACAGGTAAATGTTCACGGATATGTCGTTCGCCACCTCGAACTTCCGTACCTGATCCATGGACATGGGAAGTTGCACGCCTTCCGTACGGAGCACCGTCGAATAATGTGGATACGACGCAATCCTATTCCCGTGCGCAGTAGCCGGAAACAGACTGGCGACGATGGACCACAAAAAGCACAAAAGCAGCAAGTGTTGTCGTTGCACTGCACGTTCACCACCGCTTTTTTCGTTGCGACCACTCGCGGAAGCGACACGTCACAATCGGCACGCAATGGATTATGCTGGTTTACGTTTATCAGGAGATTCTGTACTGCCCGGAATGTCCAGCCACTCTCGCGCTCCTGAAACTCCTCCATCGCGACCAACGTCGGAGCTACCACTTGTTTCGCGTACCACTCGCGAACATTCGACGTCATAAACTGTTCAACTTAGGTTCGGCTTGTGGTTATATTGCGATTATATTTAACTAATGTATAAACTTTATTTTATCTAATCTTACGATACTTGTGTACTCGGTAAAGGCACAGGCTCGAGTGAGTAGCCAGAGCGTCTTACCGTTTTTGCGTCTCTCGGAGTCAGCTGACACACATACATACATACTTACATACATACATACATACGGAGCGACAGGACAAATGTACTATACATATTTCAACACGCCTCCTTACATTTGTACTGTATGTTTTACTTATAATAATTATTTCATATTACATTCATATCTTTTCTGAATTTTTCAAACTTCTCTTTACACAGCGCTTTAGTAAAAATATCTGCCACATTTTTCTTTGTTTCAATTTTACACACATCAATCAATTTCTCTTTTACACTTTCATGTACAAAATGGTAATGTATTTCTATGTGTTTTGAGTTTTTTGTAAAATTACCATTGTTCGCAATATTTATCGCTCCTGAGTTATCTTCGTAAATTTTTATAGGTTCATTTATATTTATGTCAAATATTTTTACTAACTCTCTAATATGCTTTATTTCACTTACAACCTCAGATAATGCTATGTACTCTGCATATGTCGAAGCTTTGGCTATACATTTTTGTTTTTTCGATTTCCAATCAATCACATTATCATACATTTTTATTATATATCCAGACGTAGATTTTCGATCAAAATTATCGCCAGCCCAATCTGCATCTACATAACAACTTATGATATCGCATTTTTCATTTCTTTTATAAAACAGATTTAGATCTTTTGTTAAATATAAATATTTTAAAATTCGCAATGCATATTTCCAGTGTGTTTCATTATAACTATTTTGATATCTACTTAGATAATTTACGCTGTAACTTATATCTGGTCTTGTACTTGAGCTAATATATAACAGAGCACCTATCAAGTTTCTATATTTTATGTTTGACCCGCAATTTTCAGCCTTTTCAAGTTTCAAATTTGTCTCCATAGGAGTACTATACAATCTACTGTCTTTTATCTTATATTTATCTGCTAAAGTCTCTATGTATTTTGTTTGACTTAAAGTAAGTTTATTTTCTAGATAGTTATATTTTATATTTATTCCAAGATACTCTTTAATCTCATCTAAATCTTTCATTTTAAATCTGTCGGACAACATTTTCTTTATATTTCGTATATTTTCTTTACTTTTACTACAGATTAATAGATCATCTACGTAAATTAATAAATAAATTTCGTCTTTATATTTTCCTTTTTTATACAAACAGAGATCCACATTACTTCTCTCAAATCCTAATTTCATAATGTACTCATCGAAACATTCATACCAATCCCTAGGACTTTCTCGCAATCCATACAATGCTTTTGACAGTTTATAAACTCTGTTTGTTCCATCCTCATAACCTTTTGGTTGATTAACATATACCTCCGAGTTAATTCGTCCATTTAAAAAGGCCGTTTCAACATCCATTTGCTCGATTTTTAAGCCATTTTGGCAACAATACGAAAATAAAATTTTTAATGTTTGATTTTTTGCTACTGGAGCATATATGTCATCAACAACATCTGTTTGTTGAAAGCCTCTTACAACTAGCCTAGCTTTATACCTATCGTCCGATTTTCTGGCATAGATCCATTTAACATCTAAACTTTGTTTTCCTATTACTCTATCAACTAGTTTCCAAGTTTTATTTTTGTTTATGCAATCTATTTCTTGATTCATTGCTTTTTCCCAATTATTGCTATCAATACTATTTATCGCCTCCTCAAATGTACAAGGCGTATCAATTCTACAATAATTTACATAAATGTTATGACTTTCGTTTTCTGGATATCTCACCGGGCTCTTCTTATCTCGTGTTGATCTACGTGGACTTTTTGACTCCACGTTTTTAATATCTTTTTCTTTTACTTTATATTTTTGATTTTCTTCAGTTTCACTTGCACTTTCAAAAATGTTATCATTTAATTCATCATCAGTACTAGCATTGCTAACATTTTCATGATCATTGTCATCAAGATTTATACATTTTATATTCTCTTCTACAAAATCAACATGTCTTGCAATTACTATTTTATTATTTATGAGAACTCTATAGCCTACGTCACTATATCCCAGTAAGATACCCATATCTGCCTTTCTTTCCCATTTTGAGGATCTTTTTTGTTCTGGTTTTCTTACAAAAACCTTGCTACCGTATATGCGTAAATGTTCAACATTTGGTTTCTTTCTAAAAAATATTTCGTACGGTGTTTTTCTTTCTACTGTATTCGCTAATGTACGGTTTTTCAAATATGTCGCCGCACATACTATTTCTGGCCAATACCGTTTATGTACCTGTGCCTCTGATAGTAAACATCGCGCCATGTCCATTACTGTTCTATTAAATCGTTCTGCTGTCCCATTCAACTCGTGTACGTACGGGGGACAATTATTTAAAATAATACCTTTTTCTTTCGCAAATTTATAAAAACGATTATTTAAGTATTCTTTGCCATTATCACATCTCAGAAATTTTACCTTTTTTCCGGTTAAATTTTCGCTTTCATTTATAAATTGAACTAAACAATCAAAAACTTCATCTTTAGTTTTAATGCAATGAACTTTAGCTATCTTGCTATAATCATCAATAAAGGAAACGAAATATCTTTCTCCGTTTAAACCAACGGTTTTAAAACTGCCACACACATCGGTGTGTACAATTTCTAAAATATCAGTTGCCCGAGTTCTATTATTTTTAAACGGTAAGTTATGCATTTTACTCTCTATACAAGTTTTACATTTCATAAATTCAGACTCTAGTTCATTTGGAATGCCCTCCAGCAACTGTTGTGAACACAATGTATTTAGATAGCTAAAGTTTACGTGACCTAAGATACGATGCCACCTTTCCTTTTGACTCATTTTATTATTTCGCTCGGCACTATTTGCAAAGGTCCTATCATATTTCAATTTACTTCTCATTTTAAATACTTGATTTTCTTTATATGCTACTGCTATAACTCTATTAGTATCATCGATAATTTTCGTTACATTTCCTTTAGAGACAATAGTATTTGTATCAGTTAATTTTCCGTAACTTATCAAATTTGCATTCATTTCTTTTGCATAAAATACGTTACTTATATTTACTTCATTCCGTTTACCAAACGCGTTAAAGTAACTTATTACATTTCCAGTTTTTGTTGCTTTTACCGACCGATTGTCTCCTAAATATATATTGACCGGCTTTTTAAGTACAACCGATTTCTCAAAGTATTTTTCATCATTCACTATATGGTCGGTACAGCCACTATCGAGTAACCATTCTATTTCATAATTACGTAACTTATTTGTCTCACTATGGTGTGCCGTGTGTACTGTTGCCACCCATGCGCTAGCACCTGCGCCGCTCTGCTCATGTGTAGTAGTGACTCCTTGTTGTTGTTGACGGAAGTTTCCTCGACCTCTGGTGTAGTTGCCTCTTCCGCCTCTGCCTCGGTTTCGTCCACGTGTTGATCCTCGCCATGTTCTGCCGTTGTGTCCTGTTTGGCCGCCATCTTGGCACTCTCTTGCAAAATGCCCTGCTTTTCCACATTTGAAGCAATTTCCTCCTTGACTCTTCTTTGCAGCAAATACGTTTGAACTTCTTTCATCATGTTCATTTTGATTTTTCAAATCGGCTAGTTTTATTTTATTCTTCACATAATCTGCCGTTTGATCTTCTTCTTTTAATGTATCGATCAAATCGCCTATATAGCTATATGATTCCGGCAACGTGTTGAGCATATAATTTAACTTCTCTTTCTCACTTATCTTTGCACCCGCGCCTTTTAACTCGTTTACAGATTTTTCAAAGTCACTGAAAAATGATGCCGTATCACTATAATTATTCAGTCTTAATTTTTCCAGTCTGTTTCTGCACACAATTTGCAAAGCCGTCGATTCCTTCAAGTATATTTCATCTAGCTTCTTTATTATTTTGTAAGCTGTTTCTTCCTCACATACAAATTCCAATTGCTTATTTGAAATCGAACTATAAATCAGATTTATTGCCTTTAAATCGTTTTCTTCCCATTCTCCTTGATTGTCTGTTGTGGCTTTTTCTCTGGTAATTACTGTTTCGCACTTTTTAAACTTCAAAAACATTGTAATTCTCCTTTTCCACATACTATAATCCTCCCCATCAAACACCGGTATCGTAATATCTTTCTTCTCCATTTTGCCTTCCTTATTCTCGAACGTTCCTTCGTGTTCAGAGTTTTCTTCTTCAGGCTTTTCTTCTTGCTTAACTTCCAGCGTTTTCACTTCAACCAACATAACCACGCTCTGCTACCATGTTCAACTTAGGTTCGGCTTGTGGTTATATTGCGATTATATTTAACTAATGTATAAACTTTATTTTATCTAATCTTACGATACTTGTGTACTCGGTAAAGGCACAGGCTCGAGTGAGTAGCCAGAGCGTCTTACCGTTTTTGCGTCTCTCGGAGTCAGCTGACACACATACATACATACTTACATACATACATACATACGGAGCGACAGGACAAATGTACTATACATATTTCAACATAAACAGTACGTGATTACGCGTCGCGAAACTCTTTATGTCCGTCTCGTCCCGCAACACGAATTCCGCGTTTAGCACAGTGTTCGCCGATACGCTTCGGTGCTTCGTGATAGCGTTCGTAACGCGCGAAATCACCGTTCGACGAGCATTCTGAAAGAATTTGCGTGGACCGACGGCCTCCACGTTTATCACCGCCCCGGTCGACAAATGCTTCTCGAACGCGGTTTCAAGTTCCTCCCACACGACCTTGGGTGTCGACGTCACTCGTGCAGCGTGTCCACGCCCTACTCGCGATATACGTCCTCGCACTATCGCGCGCAATGTTTGGGTTCGTGCGAGCAACGACACCATCCGCTGCTTCTCCCACACCGGCATGCGTTCGCCTCGTTGATACGCGACCATGTAACGTATCGTCTGGTCCCAACTGTCCATCCAATCGCGAAATTCCGCGGTGGTTTTCAAAAGTTCGGACATCCGAGACAGCGTCAAAAACGCGTTCTTGAACGTATCCATGTTCTTCTTCTTCTTATTATTTACGCGTACGCACTCACGCAATAAAAACGATTGTATGATGTTCCATAAGACGTTTGTGCCACGTATTCAAATTCGCGTCAGGATAGCGGATACATATCGGCATCACTTTCCGTTCGTCGAAGATTGACATGTAAACTAGCCTCGGACACTCGCGAACGTAACGCGAAAGAAACCGTTCGGTTGCTTCTGAATTAATACCGCACCGAAACCACTTGCACTAGCGTCGCAGTGCAATTCTGTCTTAAAATCAGGGGAATAAACAGCCAAAACCGGTTCGCTCGCTAATTTATCCTTTAGACATGTTAAGACCTCGTTCTCTTTTGGGCCGAATCGAAAAGACGCGCCCTTCTTCAGCAAATCATACAAAGGCTTCGCTAAAATAGAAAAATTTGGTATAAAACGTCGAAAATAACTGGCAAGACCCACGAAACGCTGTACACCTTTTGCCGTTCGCGGAGTCGGATAATCTAAAACTGATTCGATAAGGTCTGTGAAGTTAGCACCCCCAAATTCGAATTTTTAAAAAACCCGATGGCATTCGTTTGTCCATCGTTTGTCCACGTTTGTCCACCCAAAAATTTCGTTTGTCCACCCTCCAAAAAAAAGTTATGAACAAATTAAGAAAATTTGTCATCAGCTACATCAGTGAACACTTTTCAACGTTTTAACAGAGGAATATTATTGTCCACGATCTAGCATCCTTTGTTCACCCCGTGATTTCGTTTGTCCACCCTCCAGAAACGAATTATTAATAAATATCGCGAAAAAGAAGTGTCCAGGCGAAGCGATCGCGCCTAAGTTCGATTTTTTGTTAATTAAACATAGAAATCGTTTGTACAACGATGCATTTCGGCAGTGTAGATGTAGAAGACGTTTGTCCACCCCGTGATTTCGTTTGTCCACCCTCCAGAAACGAATTATTAATAAAAATCGCGAAAAAGAAGTGTCCCGGCGAAGCGATCATGCATAAGTTCGATTTTTCGTAAATTGAAGATCGAAATCGTTTGTCCAACGATGCATCTCGGTAGTGTAGATGTAGAAGACGTTTGTCCACCCCGTGATTTCGTTTGCCAACCCCCCAGAAACGAATTATTAATAAAAATCGAGAAAAAGAAGTGTCCCGGCGAAGCGATCGCGCATAAGTTCGATTTTTAATTAATTAAACGATGAAATCGTTTGTTCAAAGATTCATTTGGTTAGTTTAGATGTAGAAGACGATTGTACACCCCGTGCTTTCATTTGTCCACCCTCCAGAAACGAATTATTAATAAAAATCGAAAAAAGAAGTGTACCGGCGAAGCGATCGCGCATAAGTTCGATTTTTTGATAACTAAAGATCGAAATCGTTTGTCCAACGATGCATTTCGGCAGAGTAGATATAGAAGACGTTTGTCCACCCCGTGATTTCGTTTGTCCACCCTCCAGAAACGAATTATTAATAAATATCGCGAAAAAGAAGTGTCACGGCGAAGCGATCGCGCATAAGTTCGATTTTTCGTTAATTAAAGATCGAAATCGTTTGTCCAACGATTGATTTCGTTAGTTTAGATGTAGAAGACGTTTGTCCACCCCGTGATTTCGTTTGTCCACTCTCCAGAAACGAATTATTAATAAAAGTCGCGAAAAAGAAGTGTCCCAGCGAAGCGATCGCGCAAAAGTTCGATTTTTTGATAATTAAAGATCGAAATCGTTTGTCCAACGATTGATTTTGTTAGTTTAGATGTAGAAGACGTTTGTCCACCCCGTGATTTCATTTGTCCACCCTCCAGAAACGAATTATTAATAAAAATCGCAAAAAAGAAGTGTCCCGGCGAAGCGATCGCGCATAAGTTCGATTTTTTGATAATTAAAGATCGAAATCGTTTGTCGAACGATGCATTTCGGCAGTGTAGATATAGAAGACGTTTGATCACCCTGTGATTTCGTTTGTCGACCCTCCAGAAACGAATTATTAATAAAAATCGCGAAAACGAAGTGTCCCGGCGAAGCGATCGCGCATAAGTTCGATTTTTCGTTAATTAAAGATCGAAATCGTTTGTCCAACGATTGATTTTGTTAGTTTAGATGTAGAAGACGTTTGTCCACCCCGTGATTTCATTTGTCCACCCTCCAGAAACGAATTATTAATAAAAATCGGAAAAAAGAAGTGTCCCGGCGAAGCGATCGCGCATAAGTTCGATTTTTTGATAATTAAAGATCGAAATCGTTTGTCCAACGATGCGTTTCGGCAGTGTAGATGTAGAATACGTTTGTGCACCCCGTGATTTCGTTTGTCCACCCTCCAGAAAAGAAGTGTCCCGGCGATGCGATCGCGCATAAGTTCGATTTTTAATTAATTAAACGATGAATTCGTTTGTTCAACGATTCAGTTTGTTAGTTTAGATGTAGAAGACGTTTGTCCACCCCGTGATTTCGTTTGTCCACCCTCCAGAAACGAATTATTAATAAAAAGCGCGAAAAAGAAGTGTCCCGGCGATGCGATCGCGCATAAGTTCGATTTTTAATTAATTAAACGATGAAATCGTTTGTTCAACGATTCATTTTGTTAGTTTAGATGTAGAAGACGATTGTACACCCCGTGCTTTCATTTGTCCACCCTCCAGAAACGAATTATTAATAAAAATCGAAAAAAAGAAGTGTACCGGCGAAGCGATCGCGCATAAGTTCGATTTTTTGATAACAAAAGATGGAAATCGTTTGTCCAACGATGCATTTCGGCAGTGTAGATATAGAAGACGTTTGTCCACCCCGTGATTTCGTTTGTCCACCCTCCAGAAACGAATTATTAATAAATATCGCGAAAAAGAAGTGTCCCGGCGAAGCGATCGCGCATAAGTTCGATTTTTTGATAATTAAAGATCGAAATCGTTTGTCCAACGATACATTTCGGCAGTGTAGATGTAGAAGACGTTTGTCCACCCCGTGATTTCGTTTGTCCACCCTCCAGAAAAGAATTATTAATAAAAATCGCGAAAAAGAAGTGTCCCAGCGGAGCGATCGCGCATAAATTCGATTTTTAATTAATTAAACGATGAAATCGTTTGATCAACTATTCATTTTGTTAGTTTAGATGTAGAAGACGTTTGTCCACCCCGTAATTTTGTTTGTCCACCCTCGAGAAACGAATTATTAATAAAAATCGCAAAAAAGAAGTGTCCCGGCGAAGCGATTGCGCATAAGTTCGATTTTGCGTTAATTAAAAAGCGAAATCGTTTGTCCAACGATTGATTTTGTTAGTTTAGATGTAGAAGACGTTTGTCCACCCCGTGATTTCGTTTGTCCACTCTCCAGAAACGAATTATTAATAAAAGTCGCGAAAAAGAAGTGTCCCAGCGAAGCGATCGCGCATAAATTCGATTTTTAATTAATTAAACGATGAAATCGCTTGATCAACTATTCATTTTGTTAGTTTAGATGTAGAAGACGTTTGTCCACCCCGTAATTTCGTTTGTCCACCCTCGAGAAACGAATTATTAATAAAAATCGCAAAAAAGAAGTGTCCCGGCGAAGCGATTGCGCATAAGTTCGATTTTTCGTTAATTAAAGAGCGAAATCGTTTGTCCAACGATTGATTTTGTTAGTTTAGATGTAGAAGACGTTTGTCAACCGCGTGATTTCATTTGTCCACCCTCGAGAAACGAATTATTAATAAAAATCGCAAAAAAGGAGTGTCCCGGCGAAGCGATTGCGCATAAATTCGATTTTTTGGTAATTAAAGATCGAAATCGTTTATCCAACGATGCATTTCGGTAGTGTAGATGTAGAAGACGTTTGTCCACCCCGAGATTTCGTTTGTCCACCCTCCAGAAAAGAATCATTAATAAAAATCGCGAAAAAGGAGTGTCCCGGCGAAGCGATCGCGCATAAGTTTGATTTTTCGTTAATTAAAGATCGAAATCGTTTGTTCAACGATTCAGTTTGTTAGTTTAGATGTAGAAGACGTTTGTCCACCCCGTGATTTCGTTTGTCCACCCTCCAGAAACGAATTATTAATAAAAAGCGCGAAAAAGAAGTGTCCCGGCGATGCGATCGCGCATAAGTTCGATTTTTAATTAATTAAACGATGAAATCGTTTGTTCAACGATTCATTTTGTTAGTTTAGATGTAGAAGACGATTGTACACCCCGTGCTTTCATTTGTCCACCCTCCAGAAACGAATTATTAATAAAAATCGAAAAAAAGAAGTGTACCGGCGAAGCGATCGCGCATAAATTCGATTTTTAATTAATTAAACGATGAAATCGTTTGATCAACTATTCATTTTGTTAGTTTAGATGTAGAAGACGTTTGTCCACCCCGTAATTTTGTTTGTCCACCCTCGAGAAACGAATTATTAATAAAAATCGCAAAAAAGAAGTGTCCCGGCGAAGCGATTGCGCATAAGTTCGATTTTTCGTTAATTAAAAAGCGAAATCGTTTGTCCAACGATTGATTTTGTTAGTTTAGATGTAGAAGACGTTTGTCCACCCCGTGATTTCGTTTGTCCACTCTCCAGAAACGAATTATTAATAAAAGTCGCGAAAAAGAAGTGTCCCAGCGAAGCGATCGCGCATAAATTCGATTTTTAATTAATTAAACGATGAAATCGCTTGATCAACTATTCATTTTGTTAGTTTAGATGTAGAAGACGTTTGTCCACTCCGTAATTTCGTTTGTCCACCCTCGAGAAACGAATTATTAATAAAAATCGCAAAAAAGAAGTGTCCCGGCGAAGCGATTGCGCATAAGTTCGATTTTTCGTTAATTAAAGAGCGAAATCGTTTGTCCAACGATTGATTTTGTTAGTTTAGATGTAGAAGACGTTTGTCAACCGCGTGATTTCATTTGTCCACCCTCGAGAAACGAATTATTAATAAAAATCGCAAAAAAGGAGTGTCCCGGCGAAGCGATTGCGCATAAATTCGATTTTTTGGTAATTAAAGATCGAAATCGTTTATCCAACGATGCATTTCGGTAGTGTAGATGTAGAAGACGTTTGTCCACCCCGAGATTTCGTTTGTCCACCCTCCAGAAAAGAATCATTAATAAAAATCGCGAAAAAGGAGTGTCCCGGCGAAGCGATCGCGCATAAGTTTGATTTTTCCTTAATTAAAGATCGAAATCGTTTGCCCAACGATTGATTTTGTTAGTTTAGATGTAGAAGACGTTTGTCCACCCCATGATTTCATTTGTCCACCCTCCAGAAACGAATTATTAATAAAAATCGCAAAAAAGAAGTGTCCCGGCGAAGCGATCGCGCATAAGTTCGATTTTTTGATAATTAAAGATCGAAATCGTTTGTCCACCGATGCATTTCGGCAGTGTAGATGTAGAAGACGTTTGTCCACCCCGAGATTTCGTTTGTCCACCCTCCAGAAAAGAATCATTAATAAAAATCGCGAAAAAGGAGTGTCCCGGCGAAGCGATCGCGCATAAGTTTGATTTTTCGTTAATTAAAGGTCGAAATCGTTTGCCCAACGATTGATTTTGTTAGTTTATATGTAGAAGACGTTTGTCCACCCCGTGATTTCGTTTGTCCACTCACCAGAAACGAATTATTAATAAAAGTCGCGAAAAAGAAGTGTCCCAGCGAAGCGATCGCGCAAAAGTTCGATTTTTTGATAATTAAAGATCGAAATCGTTTGTCGAACGATGCATTTCGGCAGTGTAGATATAGAAGACGTTTCATCACCCCGTGATATCGTTTGTCCACCCTCTCGAATTGAATTAAAAATAAAAATCGCGAAAAAGACGTGTACTGTTGAAGCGATCGCGTATAAGTTCGATTTTTAATTAATTAAACAATGAAATCGTTTGTCCAACTATTCATTTTGTTAGTTTAGATGTAGAAGACGTTTGTCCACCTCGTGATTTCGTCTGTCCACCATCCAGAATTGAATTATTAATAAAAATCGCGAAAAAGTAGTGTCACGGCGACGCGATCGCGCATAAGTTCGATTTTTCGGTAATTAAATATAGAAATCGTTTGTCCAACGATGCATTTCGGCAGTGTAGATATAGAAGACGTTTGTCCACACCGTGATTTCGTTTGTCCACCCTCCAGAAACGAATTATTAATAAATATCGCGAAAAAGAAGTGTCACGGCGAAGCGATCGCGCATAAGTTCGATTTTTCGTTAATTAAAGATCGAAATCGTTTGTCCAACGATTGATTTCGTTAGTTTAGATGTAGAAGACGTTTGTCCACCCCGTGATTTCGTTTGTCCACTCTCCAGAAACGAATTATTAATAAAAGTGGCGAAAAAGAAGTGTCCCAGCGAAGCGATCGCGCAAAAGTTTGATTTTTTGATAATTAAAGATCGAAATCGTTTGTCCACCGATGCATTTCGGCAGTGTAGATGTAGAAGACGTTTGTCCACCCCGTGATTTCGTTTGTCCATCTCCAGAACCGAATTATTAATAAAAATCGCGAAAAAGAAATTTCCCGGCGAAGCGATCGCGCATAAGTTCGATTTTTCGTTAATTAAAGATCGAAATCGTTTGTCCACCGATGCATTTCGGCAGTGTAGATGTAGAAGACGTTTGTCCACCCCGTGATTTCGTTTGTCCATCTCCAGAACCGAATTATTAATAAAAATCGCGAAAAAGAAATTTCCCGGCGAAGCGATCGCGCATAAGTTCGATTTTTCGTTAATTAAAGATCAAAATCGTTTGTCCAACGTTGCATCTCGGTAGTGTAGATGTAGAAGACGTTTGTCCACCCCGTGATTTCATTTGTCCACCCTCCAGAAACGAATTATTAATAAAAATCGCAAAAAGAAGTGTCCCGGCGAAGCGATTGCGCATAAGTTCGATTTTTTGATAATTAAAGATCGAAATCGTTTATCCAACGATGCATTTCGGTAGTGTAGATGTAGAAGACGTTTGTCAACCCCGTGATTTCATTTGTCCACCCTCCAGAAACGAATTATTAATAAAAATCGCAAAAAAGAAGTGTCCCGGCGAAGCGATCGCGCATAAGTTCGATTTTTAATTAAATAAACGATGAAATCGTTTGTTCAACTATTCATTTTGTTAGTTTAGATGTAGAAGACGATTGTACACCACGTGCTTTCACTTGTCCGCCCTCCAGAAACGAATTATTAATAAAAATCACGAAAAAGTAGTGTCGCGACGTAGCGATCGCGCATAAGTTCGATTTTTCGTTAATTAAAGATCGAAATCGTTTGTCCAACGATGCATGTCCATAGTCTAGATGTAGAAGACGTTGGTCCACCCTGTGATTTCGTTTGTCCACCCTCCAGAAACGAATTATTAATAAAAATCGCGAAAAAGAAGTGTCCCGGCGAAGCGATCGCGCATAAGTTCGATTTTTCGTTAATTAAAGATCGAAATCGTTTGTCCAACGATGCATGTCGATAGACTAGATGTAGAAGACGTTGGTCCTCCCCGTGATTTCGTTTGTCCACCCTCCAGAAACGAATTATTAATAAAAATCGCAAAAAGAAGTGTCACGGCGAAGCGATCGCGCATAAGTTCGATTTTTTGATAATTGAAGATCGAAATCGTTTGTCCACCGATGCATTTCGGCAGTGTAGATGTAGAAGACGTTTGTCCACCCCGTGATTTCGTTTGTCCACCATCCAGAATTGAATTATTAATAAAAATCGCGAAAAAGTAGTGTCACGGCGACGCGATCGCGCATAAGTTCGATTTTTCGGTAATTAAATATTGAAATCGTTTGTCCAACGATGCATTTCGGCAGTGTAGATATAGAAGACGTTTGTCCACACCGTGATTTCGTTTGTCCACCCTCCAGAAACGAATTATTAATAAATATCGCGAAAAAGAAGTGTCACGGCGAAGCGATCGCGCATAAGTTCGATTTTTCCTTAATTAAAGATCGAAATCGTTTGTCCAACGACTGATTTTGTTAGTTTAGATGTAGATGACGCTTGTCCACCCCGTGATTTCATTTGTCCACCCTCCAGAAACGAATTATTAATAAAAATCGCAAAAAAGAAGTGTCGCGACGAAGCGATCGCGCATAAGTTCGATTTTTTGAGAATTAAAGATCGAAATCGTTTATCCAACGATGCATTTCGGTAGTGTAGATGTAGAAGACGTTTGTCCAACCCGTGATTTCGTTTGTCCACCCTCCAGAAACGAATTATTAATAAATATCGCGAAAAAGAAGTGTCCCGGCGAAGCGATCGCGCATAAGTTCGATTTTTCGTTAATTAAAGATCGAAATCGTTTGTCCAACTATTCATTTTGTTAGTTTAGATGTAGAGGACGTTTGTTCACCCCGTGATTTCGTTTGTCCACCCTCCAGAAACGAATTATTAATAAAAATCACGAAAAAGTAGTGTCGCGACGTAGCGATCGCGCATAAGTTCGATTTTTCGTTAATTAAAGATCGAAATCGTTTGTCCAACGATGCATGTCGATAGTCTAGATGTAGAAGACGTTGGTCCACCCTGTGATTTCGTTTGTCCACCCTCCAGAAACGAATTATTAATAAAAATCGCGAAAAAGTAGTGTCCCGGCGAAGCGATCGCGAATAAATTCGATTTTTAATTAATTAAACGATGAAATCGTTTGATCAACTATTCATTTTGTTAGTTTAGATGTAGAAGACGTTTGTCCACCCCGTGATTTCGTTTGTCCACCCTCGAGAAACGAATTATTAATAAAAATCGCAAAAAAAAAGTGTCCCGGCGAAGCGATTGCGCATAAGTTCGATTTTTCGTTAATTAAAGAGCGAAATCGTTTGTCCAACGATTGATTTTGTTAGTTTAGATGTAGAAGACGTTTGTCCACCGCGTGATTTCATTTGTCCACCCTCGAGAAACGAATTATTAATAAAAATCGCAAAAAAGGAGTGTCCCGGCGAAGCGATTGCGCATAAGTTCGATTTTTTGGTAATTAAAGATCGAAATCGTTTGTCGAACGATGCATTTCGGCAGTGTAGATATAGAAGACGTTTGATCACCCCGTGATTTCGTTTGTCCACCCTCTCGAATTGAATTAAAAATAAAAATCGCGAAAAAGACGTGTACTGTTGAAGCGATCGCGTATAAGTTCGATTTTTAATTAATTAAACGATGAAATCGTTTGTCCAACGATTCATTTTGTTAGTTTAGTTGTAGAAGACGTTTGTCGACCCCCTGATTTCGTTTGTCCATCCTCCAGAATGGAATTATTAATAAAAATCGCGAATTTTTTTTAATTAAACATTGAAATCGTTTGTCAAACGATGCAGTTCTCTAGTGTATATGTAGCAGACATTTGTCCACCCCATGATTTCGTTTGGCCACCTTTCAGAATCGACTTAATTGCGTGCATTGTATTTATTCTTTCCGTCGTCACTATCTTGGCAAAATTATGCCGGCGTCGTTTGACTCGCGTGATCGTATGATCCGCGAGTACAAGTGCCATGGCTGGCACTTGTAACCACTGACAGAGCCAGTGGTACCACACTTTACAGCGCGGTGCGACACCGGACCGATTCAATAGTTTTACTATAGTAAAATATCATTATCATATATTCTGTTGAATTAAAGTTTCAACATTTTTATGAATATCATGGTTGTCGGAAATACTTTTACGGTTTTTGTATTTGAAATTTTTCGCAATTTTTGACTAATGTCATTCTGTACTGTTCATACTCCTGTTGTATTACGGCAATATGCTGTATAATGTCCTGGGCTATGACATACGATGCCACTTAAAACGTATAGTGCATCTTCGATTTGCATCTTTTCCGGTATGCTATTTAAAAGCATTTCATTTATTTTATTTAATTGGAAAAAGATTTCGGTGGCTATGAACACATATGATTTTGGTTCTCTTTTTAATTGCACTGCTGAATGACATGTCTTACACGTGCGTGTTTGTACACTGAAGAATTGCGCAACAAAATTATCAAAAGTTTGTTTAAAATCTTCGGTTTTTAGTGTATTAATTAAATCTACTACAAACAATTTGCTAGACTTTACTTGACATTTGCCGCAGATTCAATTTTCTTCGACACTGCAAACGTCTGTTACAAGTCTTGTAAATAGCTCATTGACATTTGTAGTACAATCTACAATATTATTACAATTTTCAAATATTGTACATAAAATAGCTCCTCGCTCTTGATACACGGAGTTGTTAATATTCTCCATAGCGTATTTTTTGACAAACATGAAAAATATATTATCTGAATTTTCATCGATCCAGTTTTTAAATGTACTATAATTGCAATACGCACTGGTTAATACTTCGACCAATGCGTCGAATGCACACGTATTCTGAATATATATTTTTTCGCCATTATGATGAACCAAATTACAGTTATTTCCATTTCTTAATATTTCATCTTTTCTTTTCCTTAATGGCCTGTCGTATGTAAGGTGAATGTCTGGGCATGACGTTAAATATTTCCCTCTATGAGTATTCTTTTTTTTTCGATTAAGGGCATCTGTATTATATTTAGTTTTACATTTTCTTTATTTTCATCCACCTCTATATAATTCCTATTATTATTTGAAACTCGTAAATCTTTTAATTTATTTGGTTTGGCTTCAATATTTAAGCCTTTCCAATTTTCCTGTTCTGTTAACCCTTATGTATGCAACCAAAAATGAACAAAAGTATGAAGCTTTACTATTTAAAATCTTTTGCATAAATTTTTATTTCAAAAACGTATATCCGGGCAAAAGACCTCAAAGAATGGGGATCCGGAGCGGTTTTGCGATATTTTTACCAGAACATAATAAAATTACTAAAGGAAAAAAAGAAATGGGTACCCGGGTACCCGGTTGCCTACATAAGGGTTAAATAATCGTAAGTATGTGTATCGTTTTGCGCATTTTCGTCAAAATCACGTGAATCTATTTTTCTTTCTTTTTCTTGTTTTATGTCAATTTGCAGCAGTGCAATTTTTTCGTTCGTGCGTTTAATTGCAGCACGTTCCAATTTCGAGTTATTATCAATAGATTTTACATGGTGAATGATAAATTTATCGACGCGCATTGCTTTATAATTTGCGCCCAAATCTGAATGCTTCAGATTTTTAAAATATGCCTCACATCTAGAGGATGTGGCTACATTCGATGACAGAAGGAAATATCCCCTCATCACCTCTGTCCAGAGTGGAAAATGTTTTGCCAATTAACTACGTGACTAGTTCTGGACAATAAAATGCATTATACCCCTCTGTCTCTACACTGTTTTTTGCAATTTGTTCTACCTCATCTCTGATATTATTTATAAATGCGACTATATTTTCATTTTCATTTTCATTTAGCATTTCTAAATCACCGTATTCTGTGTCATTCTCGTCGCTCGTAAACGTGAATGACTTTATTCTTTCGAATAAATACGAACGCTTCTGCTCGCAAATTACTTCATTTCCATCAGAATCTTTGCCATCGTACTCACTGTAAGCGACAATAAATATTGAGCTAAGCAGTCTTCTAAAATCTTCCACATTATCGCACGATAACATTATCCCCGCGCATCGCCTAAAGAAGTCTTTAATTTTAGGGTGCTTTCGATGAAATACATCTTTGCTACAAATAATTTTTATTAAATGGTGTAAGGAATAGTGGGCTAAAGTCTAAACTAACTCGTTCGCCGTCGCTCGCTAGACCGCGAACACGTTTTAACTAGGTTATCGTTAAACCTGGCCCTACCTGCTTTGGGCTAGGACTGCTACTGCTCGCGCGCGTTTGCTGCCGCGAGATAAATGTACATTGCTGCTCGTGTGCCCTTGCTGCCGCGAGATAAAAGTGTATTGCCGCACTTGCTTGCACTTTATTCGAACAAAAATAAACAAAAAAAAGATGGGGCTTCTCCCCGCTATCCACTTGACCGCCACCTCGAGGCACAGCTGACTAAGATAGCCTTCACGCGTTCATCTGTTTATCCGCGAACACGTTGAAAGTCTCTGTCTCATCGTCACATTTGCTCACTGTTATTCGCGATCGCGTACAAGATCGCGGCCTTGCTTGAGAGACTTGCCCTCTCTGCTTGGCTAAACTAGTTCGTTCGCCGTCGCTTGCTAGACCGCGAACACGCTTTAACTAGTTTATCGCTAAACCGCGCCCTATCTGCTTTGGGCTAGGACCGCTAAACGCTTGATTCGCCTTCCATACTGTGAGCAAATAAACGCGAACTCGCTTAAGGGATTCGCCCTATTTGCTTTGGACGAGTAATGCTGGTACCGCGAACACGCTTTAACTAGTTTATCGCTAAACCGCGCCCTATCTGCTTTGGGCTAGAATCGCTAAACGCTTGATTCGCCTTCCATACTGTGAGCAAATAAACGCGAACTCGCTTAAGGGACTCGCCCTATTTGCTTTGGACGAGTAATGCTGGTACCGCGCTTACGCTAATGTTACGCGGCTAGTGTAAACTCGCTCGTTCGACGTCGCTGCTAGACCGCGAACACGCTTTAGCTTGTTTATCGCTAAAACTAGCCCTACTTGCTTGGGCTAGGACCGCTGACATTTTGCGTTGTGTTATTCGCCGTTGGCTAAACTGGTTCGTTCGTCGTCGCTGCTAGACCGCGAACGCGCTTAATTAGTTATCGCAGAATTTAGCCCTATCTGCTTGGGCTAGGACCGCTAAAACCTTTATTCGCCCTCCCTGCTTTGGGCGAATAAATGCGGGCTTTCGCGTCGCTAAACGAGTGCATTACTCGCTTCGTTCACAACCGCGTGCTGGATTGTGAGCATGAATACCGCGCCTCGCGTTCAGTTGCTGCCTCGAGACAAGCTGCTTCAACTCCGCCGGATTGACCGACGCCTCCACATGAGCCCAGCTGCGCAACTGCTGCACCATCGGCCTATGCCATGTCCGCGTCCAAAACGCCAGCACAATTATTCATCGGGCGATGAATGCCGGGGAGAATGTTCAAGAAATACTGCATTCTTACGCCATCTCCCAGGCCCACGGATAATTAGGCAATGGCAGCGGCCCAGCTGATTCATGTGGAGCGTCGATCACTGCCCCTTCCATCAACTTGCGATCGTTGGAAGGGGGACTCTCTTCCTTCCAGGAAATCGAGCGCGGTTTCCTGGATCTTTGACTCTGTTCGCGACTTTGCTAAAGTAAACACGCTTTAATCACAATACGCACTTTTCGCTTTATCGCACCTTGCTTGCGCCTTATTCGATACTGCTTCGAATCTTTACGCTTCGCGACTTTGCTTCGCCAGCTAATAATCGCTACGCTTGAGCTGAATACTAGTGTCTAAGTGTTACTTGTTTTGTGTAATATCTAGTCAGACGTGTTGTGTAAAATAACTGTTAATTTAACTGTGTGATCTTTGTACAGAATCTGACACTTATAAGTGTATTTTAGTTCATGAACGCTGTAAATATAATTGTCCTAGTGCTCCTTAATAAACTTTAGTTTCTTGCGCCGATCCTCTAATAAACTTTCTAACATAGTCAGAGCGATGTCACAGAATTGCACTGTAATGCGAGTGCCTTAGGGTTTGGAGCTGTATTGATGCAGAAAAAAAGCGATTTAAAATGGCATCCAATTTTCTATTTTTCGAAGCGTACGACAGAGGCTGAGAGCAAGTATCACAGTTTTGAGCTCGAGACGTTGGCTATAGTGTATGCGCTTAAAAGGTTTCGTGTATATCTGCAGGGAATCAGTTTCAAGATACTCACTGATTGTAATTCTCTTAAATTAACTTTGGCGAAAAAGGATATAAATCCGAGAATTGCCCGGTGGGCATTAGAGTTGCAAGCTTACGATTACGTGGTTGAACATCGACCCGGCGAACGGATGAAGCATGTAGATGCGTTAAGTCGATCGTTTGGTATATACATAGTGGAAGATAATCCTTTTGAATATAATTTGGCTATATGTCAATCCCAGGATGGAAAGATCAAAGATTTGGCGGATGAACTAGAAAAAGCGGAAGATAAATTCTTTGAAATGCGAAATTCTATTGTGTTTAGAAAAAGGGCGATACTTTATTGTTTTACGTTCCGGAAAACATGGTAAACAATGTCTTATTTCGGTATCACGACCAAATGGGTCACTTAGGAGTTGAGAAAACTACAAATGCAATATCAAAAAATTATTGGTTTCCTGCATTGAAACAGAAAGTAGATACACATATAAAGAATTGCCTAAAATGCATTTCGTTTTCGCCCTCATCGGGAAAAGCGGAAGGTGTTCTGCATGCGATACCCAAAGGGGAGGTCCCGTGGCATACGTTACATATAGATCATTATGGGCCCATAGATCCTAAATGTCTAATAAAGAAGTACATATTTCTAGTCGTAGACGCGTTCACAAAGTATATAAAATTATATCCAACAAAAACTACAGCGAGTAAAGAAGTAATAGCTTGTTTGTACGATTATTTTGCGTGCTACAGCAAGCCCATGGTCATTGTGTCCGATCGAGGAACGTGTTTTACTTCGATTGAGTTTAGCGAGTTCTTAAAAGAGGAAGGTATAAAACATATTTTAATAGCTACAGGTTCTCCTCAAGCCAATGGACAGGTTGAGAGGGTCAATCGGGTGTTGGGACCTATGTTAGGTAAAATAACTGGTGACCAAGAAGAAAAGAAATGGTACAAATTGTTACGCGAAATTGAATACGCTTTAAATAATACAACAAATAAGAGCACAGGGGAAACGCCCAGTACCCCTGGAACATCAAGAAAATTAATGCCACAGTTTAAGGGTCCATATACAGTTACAAAGTTATTACGTAATGATAGGTACTTAGTCGCAGATGTAGATGGCTTTCAAAATACTCAGAAATTATATCAAGGAGTGTGGGAAACAAAAAATATGCGGCCATGGAAAGCGGAATTTTAAGTAATTTTAAGTTGTATAGTATGTTTAGTATGTAAGATTAACATAGCGTGATGGATTTTGAAGCAAACGCGAAGTTCGAGGACGAACTCAGGGTCAGGATAGCCGAATTGTAAGGAATAGTGGGGCTGAGGTTTCCACGAATTCGGCGACACGGCAACGTTGCGAGGTGTGCGTCGCGTCTTCGAGGCGACCGATGAAAAAACACGAGCGACGACGGCGAGCGGCATTCGTCGTCGAACCACCATTGTAACCGGGAGAAAGCATTTTTATAATATGTACCAATATTCATTCTTCAACCAGTGTCCTCATTTAGAATAAAACCCTTACAATGGGCAATATCAATTCTGATGAAACACCGAAGTGGATGTTGCAAAATTTCGCTAGTGATCCATCGATAGCAATCGAAAATGTAATTTTTTAAGCAACGTTCATTCAATGCCAGGCTGGTTGCATTCAAAAGCGCCAGTGAATAATCAGAATCAACTTCTGGAGGCACCGGTGCCCCGTCTCTTATAATCTCCCTCAACCAGTATGTAATTAAATTTGTATCGTGCTTTTCCGAAAGCATTTGAAATATTGGTTGTATACCATTTGCACCTTTTATAATAATTTGGTACAAGAATATATGTTTCCTGTGACCATTTAGTTTTTCTATTGTTTTTACTAATTTTCCAGTCGCGTCTATTTCTATTTTCCTGCACGATTTAATTAACGTTTTGTACAGTTCCATTTGCATGGGAGACCAGTAAAAACAATAGAAAGGATCCTTTGCGATCTGTTTAATGTACCCTGAGTATTGCCCCTTACATTTCAACTCACATAATGAATTAATAGGGTCAAGATTTTTATTTATTCCTAATTCCCGTACAATGACTTCATCTCTGATTTTCCTCAGAGTACATTGTCGCGCAACATAAGGTGGTTCGGGATCGTTATAGCTTAAATCAGAAACGGCATCATTCCTCCATTGCCTGGGTTTAATATTTAAAAGTTGTTTCCCTATTTCTACCCTATTTTTTCCATTTAGTGCCCTTTTCTTTTCATGCGGTATTCCCGATGAATCGACTGTGTGCACTCTTAACACAATACCAGTGCCAGGAGCCAGTTTGTGTGAGCAATGAGCTTTGAATTCGGCACCGCATTCATTACAAGTGCCGTATATTTTCAAATATATTTCCGCTTCCGGAGAATCGAAAATTTTGCTATATTTGAACGTATAAGCGCGCGGAATTTTCGTTTTTTGCAAATAATATCCGTCCAACCGGGACTAAGTATTTTATAAGATTTTCCGCGAGTACCCTTTTCTTTATAAATTTTCGATACAGGAGCAATAGATTTCCATTGCTCCTCAGACAATGTGATATAAAAAAAAATGTCGGCAATTTCGTATGAATTATAGTCGCATCTTTGTGGGGCACGAAATCTTGACTGGTATTACTTACATTAGAAGCATCGATGCTATCCATCATTGCTTCGTCGTCTTCTTCTTCTTCTTCTTCCATGGGAATTTGGAAATGTTTCGTTAAATCGGCCAGCAAATTCCACCGATTGTTCCTCACATAAAAGTTCAATGTATTTGGTGACAACTTATCACAAATTTTTACACAGACTTCTTCCCACACTTTATCCGTGCGGCACTTTAATTTATAATCCTCATCGAACACTTGACACTTTTCACACTCTTTCAACTTATCCAGAATAACGCCGGAGTGTATGAGCGCTTTTCTGGGCATTTTTCACCACGATAAAATCGCAACACGGTAAGTAATATAATAATAATAATATCACTCTCACAATTATTTCACAAACCGTGAATGAACGCGCGATCTCACCCGAGCGGTCTGCGAACAATGGCTGACTTTTAAGGCACGTACCTGGAAAGAATTCGAGTGTATCGAAGGCATTTGTTTCGACTTCAGCAGCGACCAGTGATGCCAGATTCGGGACGGGTGCGCCCGAGAATTTCCCCCACCTCGCACGCACACTACGCCGGAGCTGCATGTCCGTGAGCTCGGCGCTTCGGACAACGTCGGGAAGACGAGAGAGAAAACGAATGTGTGTCTTTCTCTCTCGCTCTTGAAACGCTGTGATCCAAGGTGGGGTGCAAGCGACACGCGGCCGTGCGCGATCTTCCTGAGTGCCTCGAGATACACTTTTCACTTTCTGACATATGTATAATACTCTTATAATGAAAAAACCTTGGAAAAAGTTTTGTTACGGAAATCACGTTTTAAGACCTCCTGATCACGTTTTGACTATTTAGAAAAGAGCTTTTTTTTAAATATCTCATGTATTTGTTAACACGATTACGTTTAAACGGCAAAATGGATTTCAATGAAACTTTAAATTAAAATTTTATATTCTTGTCTTAAGATCCGATTAGATCACGAAAAACGATAATTACCCGTTATGGTTCTTCGATTTTTCAGATATGCGAACTAAATTCAACATAAAAAAAATTTAAGGAAAAAGGGCACATAGGCCTATGTGCCCTTCTTCCATCAAATGCCTCAATTTCTTGTGTTCATTTTAAATTTCCGTACTTTTTATTTGAGCTATTTCTATTTTTCAAACCTTAAAATAATTTTTTTTATTAAAAGATGAATATGTTGATACTGTACATTGGTGAACTTTGTTAAAATTAGAAGCCACTCTTGGCCAGTACCATGGACGCTGTAGAAGCCTTCGATAAAAAATATTTTTTCAGAGTATGATCTAAAATCTAAAATCTAAACGTAATCCATCATATCAAGTTGCACGACGTCGTTCAGACTTTCAAGACGTCTTAACCTGCCGGCGGGCGCTGGCGTGTACTCAGTACACGGAGTTCTATTTTGGCTGAAAAAACCGTTTTACCGTGATGTATTCTACTCAGCACCGGTATGTATGTTTTCAGCGAACATTTTTGCATTATGCTAAGTACTTGTCAGGTTCAAATTCAATTTGGAAGTGTCTTTGATTGAATGAAAACGAAAGTATGCCGCGAATCCTGCGGCCAACGCGCTCGTGTACTCACAAGTTTTCCAGTCATCCGCCTCCGATTGCTTTGATATTTGGATATGTTTTAGAGAACCGGAAAATAACATATACGTGTTTTTTTATTTTGGCCTGTTTGCGTGTTTAGGGGGTGAAACCACCCCTCAATGGTTTTCCAGTTATCCGCCTCCGATTGCTCTGATATTTGGATATGTTTTAGAGGACCGAAAAATAAGATATACGTGTTTTTATATTTTGGCCTGTTAGCATGTTTAGGGGGTGAAACCACCCCTCAATGGTTTTCCAGGTATCCCCGCCTCCGATTGCTTTGATTTTTGGATTTATTTTAGAGAACAGAAAAATAACATATACGTGTTTTTATATTTTGGCCTGTTAGCATGTTTAGGGGGTGAAACCACCCCTCAATGGTTTTCCAGGTATCCCCGCCTCCGATTGCTTTGATGTTTGGATTTATTTTAGAGAACAGAAAAATAACATATACGTGTTTTTATATTTTGGCCTGTTAGCATGTTTAGGGGGTGAAACCACCCCTCAATAGTTTTCCAGGTATCCCCACCTCCGATTGCTTTGATTTTTGGATATGTTTTAGAGAACAGAAAAATAACATATACGTGTTTTTATATTTTGGCCTGTTTGCATATTTAGGGGGTGCAACCACCCCTCAAAGGTTTTCCAGGTATCCCCACCTCCGATTGCTTTGATTTTTGGATATGTTTTAGAGAACAGAAAAATAACATATACGTGTTTTTATATTTTGGCCTGTTTGCATATTTAGGGGGTGCAACCACCCCTCAAAGGTTTTCCAGGTATCCGCCTCCGATTGCTTCGGCCAAAAACCAAAGCAACAGCTGAAAATCTTATAATTTTCTGTACACGGAGGTCTATTTCGGCTGAGAAACGCGTTTTATCGTGATTTACTCTATACAGCACTCGTGTGTATTTTCCAGGGGATATTTTTGCATTATGCTACGTACTTGCCAGGTTCAAATTCAGTTAGAAAGTGTCTCTGATTGAATGAAAACGAAAGTATACCGTACACGAAGTATACATATGGCTATATTTTGATTTGCCTATCATATTATTACAAAACATTCATTCGCTAATACAAAATACATGTTATATAATATAAACATATTACAAGCTCGTACATTGCTTATATATGAACCGAATGAAATTAATTTGTCGGCGGGCGTTAACGTATACACAATAAACGGGGTTTAATTTAGAACAAAAAGCCACAGTTTATTCATGAAGTATCCCTACGCGTTTCAGTATCTAATTAGAAGAGGATATCTAATTAGAAGAGCACTCGTGTTACATATGTTTTCTTGCAAATTGTTAGCATTAACTCTTATATTTTATTTCGGTGATGCAGAATCTCCTTCTGTATCTTCTACACATGGAAAACATATTATTTTAGTTTTAGAGTGCTTCTTGCATACAAAATGATTACATGTCCCGCATTTTATTGTTGTTGTACTATTTACGCAAGTCTTGCAACGTCCTCGTTTTGATGTTGATGGTTGAAGATTTATGTCTTCGCTCCCGTAATCACGATAGCGTTTTAGATATGATATTACATCTACTGACAATGAATAGATACGTGCTCTTGCAGCATAGTGTTCTTTCATAAGACTAAATGACATATTTTTTAAAAATAACCTTCTCCTGACTTCCTTATCGTTATTTTTTAAATTGTATAAAACTTGTGCGTTTATACCTGCTATATTCAGTAATATAAAGAATACTGAAAGTGGCCACCTTCTTGAATTTCGCGATAATGAATACATTGAACACATTCGGTCGACCGAATCTACAGCTCCTTTCGTTTCGTTATAATCTAATATAACTTGCGGTTTACTTGTCTTAGCATCAATGTCTGGCGATTGATGCTTCGTGGACAACAAAAGGACGACTTTATTTTTGCGAGGAACGTATGAAACCAGCATCATATCTTTTTGAAATCCAAAAGTAGTATTTCCCACTTTACTTTCTTTATGCGCTAAAAATTCATTTGGAATTTCAGATTTATTTTTACGTACTGTACCTATCATGGTGATTCCTTTTTTCAGTAAATCAGATGCTAATGCATAACTGGTGTACCAGTTATCCACAGTTAAATTTCTATTTTCATTTGGAAGATGTTGTGTCAATCTTTTCACAACATCTATTGCGGAATTTGAAACTCTATAAGGACCCTCCATTTGTTGCCCACAATACAGCTCCAAATTTCCCGTATAATATGTTTTAACGTCGCAACACGCCATTATCTTTAGTCCATACTTCGCGGGTTTCATCGGAATATACTGTATAAAGTTGCAACGGCCTCTAAATGAATGTAACATTTCGTCGATAGTTATAAACTCGCCCAGAATATATGTTTTTTTGCAATTTACAGTAAATTGGTCTAACATGGAACGTACAGCTGCAAGCTTATCTGTTTTCTTTCGTTCCGATCTCGTCTCCGAATTGTCAAACCGCAAACTTCGCAACAAAAATAAAAACCGTTTATAGCTCATAGCAGCTCGCAATGCTATTATTCCGGTACCGTCAGAATTCCAGAGTTCTAAAACATTTGCGCGATTACTGTGTTTTAAACCAATTAGGAATAACGCTCCAAGTAGGGCAAGAATTTCGCTTATTGATGTTATTTTACAATCTCTATCTCGCGAGTAGTGTGTAGTAGTGGCTTTTCGATTTATATAAATATTCGTATAATTTACAATTTCTTCAATCATACTACTATCGAACATTTTCTCAAATGCACTACATTCGTCTGAGATGTTTGCAGCACAAGGAGCCAACCCAGGTTTATAGTTTATTATATTTGGAGTTCTTACTTTAGAATTAGTGGGGTAAGGAGTTTTCTTCCACTTAAATCTATTATCAATTTCTGATATATTGCGCGTTGATCGTTTAGTGTTACCTTTACGCCGTTTGCCCAATTGAGTAGGTGCCACTTCGAGTAATTTTTTCCCTCCTTTTCCAATATAATAATTTTCAATTTGTTCTCCTTCCACATGCACCATGCTGTCGTCAGGTGTTACGTCCTCATCCGATGCATCCTGTTCCGTATTGCTATCTGTGTTGCAATATTCTATACATTCTTCCTCACTGTCGGATGGAACCCCTTCATCCAACTCCTCAGGCTCACTTTCAGTGTCGTCAATGAGGGTTCTTATATCTATTTTTGATCTCGTTCTGGGAAATATTAGATGTAAATTAGAAATATAAAATCTGTTCAGAAGACTATGTAAAATAAATATAACTGCAAACAATATGCATATTCTTTTGTATTGAATGAAATAAAACATATGAAGAAATAAATTTACTTACTTTGATGTGGATGCCATTTCAAGAATTGATTTTTAGCTGATTCGTTCTGTGTTTTAAAACTGTTTGTCCCACAGAATTTTATATAAAACTAACTGTAGTATTATATATGTTATTGCACACAAAAGTAGTACACTAACCTAAACTTAGCTACACGTATACACAATATTCAAACGCAGTCACAAGTGCTCCTCTCACGCCGAAATAGCTTATGACTCCAAAGTGAACTGTTTGAATGGTGGTTTGCGAATGAAGATGTTTCCGGAAAAGCTGTTGTCGTTGACACTCGGCTCTAAAGTCTTTTTGGTGGGGGCATGTTCCGCTACTAGAAAAATATTATTGGCTGCCTTTTTTCTGTCGCGGTCCTGATTGGGTGAAAATGACTGATGTCACCTACTATTGTCTTATTTCGGTTGCATTCTGCCCGCGTGCAGTTGAGTTGGAGTACAGGTAAAATGGGCTTACCCTTATACGGCGGTCGAAGACCGTCCCTTCCGCCTGCGTTCGGCCTATGCTAGTACCAATAAAATAATAAAATAATAAAATGTTTGGCAGCCAGCGCATCATTAAAATTTCCAACATTCAGTGAATACCTGTTTGGAACCATAAAACTGTATGTATCCTGGGGCTTCTTCGGTAAAGTTACTGAAATCGCTTTCACCCCGTAACATTAGTAAGTAAATGCGTATGTGTAACACTGGTACTTATCGTTTCAAAGTAGAGTTGAGCATTTTTCAAATTATTTCGAATATTTGTCCAAGATAAATTATCCAGACAAATTTATGTTAGATTAATATTTTACCCGGAATATAATTATTCGTTACTTTATAGTTTATTCTATCTATTTAGTTTGTATTAACTGATTTCATCGCGAAGAAGTATAACAAAATTATTCAGATAATGGTAAGAATAATCAGAGTTAGGTATTATTCGATCAATTTGAAATAAACATTTATCTCAGATCATTAGTTGAATAAATTCTTTTTAGTATTCATGTAATAATGAACATGGACTCCAATATCGTATGATAGAAACACCAAATAATTTAGCCAAAGTACTGAATTTATTTCTGACGTTTTCCTAAAAATTGTTTCCCATGACACCTTCCTAATCCTCCCTCCCCATGTGGCGTCAGTATATTCTCACCAAAGAAAGGGAGTAACGATGTGTAGCATCAACAAATGCAAAACAATTTTTGACAAAGTAATGAAATATGTAAATTTCGAATTTTCATATTGGTATTCAAGACTATAGGTACCGTCACCCTTCAGAAACGCTAAGCTTTTTATAATGCTTCAATTCGCTATTGAAGAGAACCGATGGGACGCAAACTCGGACCCCAACCATAAAATAATAAATCCATTATTTGCTTCGGACACTGACTCTACCTGGTATGAGTCACTTCTGGAAAAAAGATCAGCCTATGTTTCGCGGACAACAGGTAATAGCAGTGCCCCGATATTCTGGAGGATACACAGCATAGGTACTTTCGTTTTCATTCAATCAGAGACACTTTCTAACTGAATTTGAACCTGACAAGTACGTAGCATAATGCAAAAATATCCCCTGGAAAATACACACGAGTGCTGTATAGAGTAAATCACGATAAAACGCGTTTCTCAGCCGAAATAGACCTCCGTGTACAGAAAATTATAAGATTTTCAGCTGTTGCTTTGGTTTTTGGCCGAAGCAATCGGAGGCGGATACCTGGAAAACCTTTGAGGGGTGGTTGCACCCCCTAAATATGCAAACAGGCCAAAATATAAAAACACGTATATGTTATTTTTCTGTTCTCTAAAACATATCCAAAAATCAAAGCAATCGGAGGTGGGGATACCTGGAAAACCTTTGAGGGGTGGTTGCACCCCCTAAATATGCAAACAGGCCAAAATATAAAAACACGTATATGTTATTTTTCTGTTCTCTAAAACATATCCAAAAATCAAAGCAATCGGAGGTGGGGATACCTGGAAAACCTTTGAGGGGTGGTTGCACCCCCTAAATATGCAAACAGGCCAAAATATAAAAACACGTATATGTTATTTTTCTGTTCTCTAAAACATATCCAAAAATCAAAGCAATCGGAGGTGGGGATACCTGGAAAACCTTTGAGGGGTGGTTGCACCCCCTAAATATGCAAACAGGCCAAAATATAAAAACACGTATATGTTATTTTTCTGTTCTCTAAAACATATCCAAAAATCAAAGCAATCGGAGGTGGGGATACCTGGAAAACCTTTGAGGGGTGGTTTCACCCCCTAAACACGCAAACAGGCCAAAATAAAAAAACACGTATATGTTATTTTTCGGTCCTCTAAAACATATCCAAATATCAGAGCAATCGGAGGCGGATAACTGGAAAACCATTGAGGGGTGGTTTCACCCCCTAAACACGCAAACAGGCCAAAATAAAAAAACACGTATATGTTATTTTTCGGTTCTCTAAAACATATCCAAATATCAAAGCAATCGGAGGCGGATGACTGGAAAACTTGTGAGTACACGAGCGCGTTGGCCGCAGGATTCGCGGCATACTTTCGTTTTCATTCAATCAAAGACACTTCCAAATTGAATTTGAACCTGACAAGTACTTAGCATAATGCAAAAATGTTCGCTGAAAACATACATACCGGTGCTGAGTAGAATACATCACGGTAAAACGGTTTTTTCAGCCAAAATAGAACTCCGTGTACTGAGTACACGGTGCGCCCGCTCGCGCGACTCCGGGGGGCGCGCCCGCCGGCAGGTTAACTAGGCACCTCAGCTTCTAGGCAACAGGAAGCCATTTCAAGAGAGAAAGAATTCTCCTTACTCTCAACTTAAACATTCTATATCGACCGAAGCGTCATGCTCTGTTTCTATATTATATTATACCGACTTAGCGTCGCGACTTTATGTTCAATTTATCGATCTAGCATCCTAATTATATACTATATTTTCTATATTGACTAACCGCTCTACTTGTGGAATCTTCTGTAACTTGCGGCAACGCCTTGCTCTGGAACGTTACATCAGTCACAACAGATCGGACGAAAAATCAAACTGATTTGGACGACCTACGTGTACGAACGAACTTGTACGATGTGAACGGCCGATACGCTTGCAGTATAACTGCTTCTATTGTCTTTAGTGGCGTTAATTCATCCATATGACTGCGCGTCCAGTATAACCGTAACATAACCGGGGTAAAATTATCAACTTAACCGGGCACAACTGTGTCCATTCTAATTCTCATTCTCAATCCAATCTAATTCCACAGCACAAGCATTCGAAGGATAATGTGTCCCCAAAAATTATGTACAATACGATATGTTAACTGTAATTATAGTTTATTTTTAATTATATGTTTTTATATTTGCAGTTTGGCTCTTGCTAGCTACAATTCTTATAATACAAAAATATAAGCGCACATAGATATATATGGTGGCAGAATCAGAACAAATGGTTATGATTATACAGCCTGTTTAAAAATAACAAATCTGTTATAAATAATTAGGTACGGGTTTCGGCAACGGATTTTAGAAAATGAAATGGGTGATTATACATAAAAAATAAGACGAAGCTAAAGACTAACGAAATTGTGATGGAGGCTTTAATTTTTTAGTTATTAATATTTGACAATTTCGTCTCAAAAACGCCTGAAGAACAGTAAAGTTCTAAGCACACATATCAGTTTCGTGTTAGTTTCGTGCCGTCAATGTCAATGGTAAAAGATATCGTTTGCCTGTTTTGAAATGGAACAGTTTACACTTGTTAGTTCCGTATCCCTACAGTGAAATTGACTTTTCATACACATCAATTCCATGGCATTTCTGTGCAGTCAATGTCAGTGGTAAAAAATATCGTTCGCTTGCTTTAAAATGGAGCAGTTCACACATATCCGTATCAGTGACGCCTGTTTAATTCAGCGTCGAATCCGTATCAGTGACGCCTGTTTATTTCAGCGTCGAATCCGTATCCGTACCCTGAAGTTACAATTCGTTGGTCACGATATTCTGTTTTTTTCACTGACGCTGTCTTGAAATCGTATGAATGGGACTGTGTTCATGATCGTGTAAAATTTTCGAGTCGAAGCTTTCGAATGAAGCTCTTCGAGGGTCTTAATCTCTAGAGTCATAAACACAAAAACAGCAATAGGCATTCAGTAATGAAAATGCAAAGTTCTATATTTCGTACTAGATCTTCATAGAAATATCACCAATGGAGTGCTAGTGTTTGCTGGTGACAATGACACCAAATATGATATAATTCTGATTATTTGTAATTATTGTAATTGGGTCAGGGCAGGTCGGCTGTAGATTGGGGATACCTCTGATTAGTCGTCATTGAAATCAGTGACATGGAGCGGAGACGGATTTGACACAGACCTGACAAGGAACTGGTATTATGTGCTCAGACCTGAATGGTCTTAATTCCAGTAGAAATTACAATCAGAGATCTTAATTCGGCGATCTGTAAACCGCGTTGCGTAGGTCAGTAGGAGCGCACACAGTCGTTGTCAGAAAATAATGACGCATTTATCACTACTTCTATGCAACTGGTATCCGTACCCATACATCCTTATTTTCTGACGCGCCGCTGATTGCCGAATTGCCGCTCTACAGGCATTCCTAACCCGCATTTTCAAGTATTATTAACAAAAAGCTAAGCCCCCAGCGCAATTTCTTTAATCTCGATTTTCATCTTATTTTATCACGTCGAATGTTTCCATTTAATTTTCTACTATCTGTTCCCGAATACCTTGTACAATAGAAATGACATGCAATACAATTTAAAACTCAAAAATCATATTGAAATTTAGTAATAATGTTTCAATTCGCATAAAATATTATTATAGTTTCCATGGCATAGCAAAATAAATTATTGGTATTACAAAATCGTGATACAAAATTATTTCCAAAGGTACAGCAATTATAAAAGAATTTGTTGAGCAAAAATTACATCATGCAAAAGGGCCGTTGTTTACCTCATGGATGATAATAATATATTCTCCTTGAGGGTGGAAGCGCTTAAAAGATATGAATTCATAAAATTATTTTGTGCTTTATTGGATAATATTACTACAAACAAAAAAGTGCAGGCAAAGGGAGATCACTATTTTTTTATAGCAAATACACAAATTTAAGAATTACTCCCAAATTACTTTTTATGTTATTATATATCACAAATAATAAACAAGTTATTCAGAAATGTATTTCTCATTTTTTTGTGTTGTTTATGTCTTCTAATATTTGCTTTGAATTTTTATAATTAATTATTTCACTCTGTATCTTTATCGGTTGAAATTATGAAACGGATTGAAATTTTATCGTGATTCACAAACGCACCGCCAAAACTTTGAAATCAATGGTAACTATGGGCAGTTTTCTATCATAATCAATGGAGGAATGCGAAACGTACATAAAGTCCACAAGTCTACATTATTAGACGAAGGTCAATGTATTCCCCATGCTTCCGGATCTCGACCTGGGCACCACGTGATCTGTAAACCTAACAATTATCTCGGTAACCGCCATGTTTCCGGTGAGGAACTGAGCCAAAGTTTCAACGCCTGAACGAGGCACACGATCGAACGGGTATCCCATAGGACGTGCGTCGGGGTATTTTCTATCTCGCAATCCACAGTAACTTGCTGCATCTTTACAAGTAGATGGCTCATCTTGTTGAACCTAAGCATAGACATTACAAAATAAATTTTAGTTGCATTGTTCAGTTTGCTCTTTTTTTAGATGCATATGCTTTTAATGACAGAGATACTTACGATTGTGTATCTTTATAAGTTTTATTTGTGTTTATATGAAATAATACATAATAGAAATGCAACAAAATATAAATCTGTAGAAGAAGGGAGAGGAGTAGAGATGAACGATTAAACAGAGACATGAATGGAGGAAGACAAGGTTGAAAGAGAAGAGAACGAATAAGAGGAAGACAAACAACTGACTTCCCATTGTGACATTAAAAAAACCAATGGGACGAAGTAGTCAGCTTATTTAGGGTTGAGAGACTGCCGGACATTCCTTTCTTATGGAGTACATGCAATAAAGCATGCACCTATTCTCCAAGTCATTTTAGAAGGAACTTATTCGCGCATGTAGAATGAGCTCATTGGCTCCGAGGGAGCGTTTGTTTGGGGTATAGCCAATAGTAGCTTGTTTCGACACCAATGAGCGCCAACATGCGCAGAACCGGTCTAAACTCGTCGGTCGGCAAGTTCCTTCTAAAGTGACTTGGAGTATAATATTCCTTTTTCCACTTCCTATTTTTTTAGGGCACTGAATAATTATGGAATTTTCCTCGTCATCCATTCTGTTAGACGGTCCCGACGATACTGATAACTTTCGAATTGCTGGTGATGTACGCAATTACATTGTATGTAAGGCCACCGATCACCGCCGTGACGCAGGATACGGCATCAAGATCTGATGCCGCCAGAGCCGTCTTAACAAATTTGAGCGTCCTGGGCTAAAAAATTTTGGCGCCCTAGCCTCCAAGGGTGCAATTTCTTTGCAATCGATGCAAGGTAATGCATCAAAACCCCGGGTTTCCACCAAGGAAAACACGAACAAAAACAATGCACGCAAACGTCCCTGCCCGCTCTCGCTGGGTCCACACTACCGTAAACATGAACAAACCTTACCGAACGAATCGTACGTGAACGTCTTGTTTCGATTGCGGCGATGTGGACACGCCAAGAACAGACGAAAACACCCGCGAGCAATACCACCGCTCGTACTCGCGTTTTCTCACTGTCACCTTCGGCGGTTCGGTCCCCGCGGATCATGACTCAAGGCTGCTCCAGATAGAAATTTTTGTCTCCAGAATGTAAAAGAAAAAAGCATTTCAACATATTTAATTCTTAAGCGCCCTTGAATCACGAGCGCCCCTGGGCTATAACCCATTTAGCCCATTGGTAATGGTGGCCCTGGATGCCGCCCTATGTGATCAGCTGATGCCGCCTATCGATCCACATGGCATGGAGATGGTGTGCGTACTTGCGTGCGTATGCGTATCGAAATGAGAGAGTGAACGACAAGCGGAATGCGGACTTGTATGATACGCCGGGAAATACGTTCGCGTTGACTATTCGTAGTGGAGGGGAAACGCGGCACGCATGTGTGTCACATGAAACCAAATAACGCCAAGATTGCCCTCTACCCCGCTGGAGACTCTTCGACAACCTATGTCCCAGCAACCCTGCTTGTGTCGACCTCCGACACTCCGGTCGGATCGAATCTCCAGAAGTAAACATTAAACGATATTAACCACCCTCGTGTTCTTTTAATCTCGACGTTCCCTACAGTAATTATCTGGAATAGGGGACTTCTCACCGATTTCAATGACCTTGAAATATGTTGTCAGGGTCATTATTCTTAGTGATTGTTTCTTATCACATGTAACCGCCGCTTGATTTTAGTTTCCGAGATATTCGTAAGAAACTTTAGTTAAGAAACGGAGAGAACAAAAATTCAGTGATGATAGCTTATGCTTTATGATTAAAACGAATGACAAAACGGAACACATACGTTTAACTGTTTGAGAGATAAAAAATCATTTGTGAAGGCAGTTCCCGCCGAAATCGACAAAAACTGTAAACTTTGAGAGCTTGTAATTTTATAACAATTTCGAAACTAGAAAAATGATAACTTACCCCCCCCCCCTAATTTTATATGGACTATAATATATTTCAATATCATCAAAATCCCTGATATCGAGGTACATGCAAAAGTGACCATGTATGCGTGGAATAGCACGTATATAGTACAGTGATGCCTGGTTGAAGAATAAATCCGGTCCGTGCTTTAAAATTCTCGCGAGCAGAGAAGCGTTTTGATACCAGGAATTGTTCTCATAACATATTCGGAATTAAAGTGAACAAATACAGCGAGAGTACACAAAATACAGCGTGATTTTTCAGCTGAATTCATCAAAGGCAATGCCGCCGACAATCCCGCGCCTCGCTGAGTTTAATAGTAAACTGTGATGAATCTTGAGTTCTGCATTTCTCATCAGATCATTGCAAACGTGACGTCAATCGATTCCTTATGTTTTCCGATGAGAATAGGCTCAAAAACAATATATTTTGAGGCATAATTAAGGAAATTACATGAAAAATATACATTTGACATGACTATAATCGGGAAAACGCCAAGAATTCATTAGTAGAAGTGCCATATCGATTCGATAAAGAATAAAGAAGTTTTTAATATGCTGTAATGAATATGTTTCACGTTCATATATATGTTCGTATGTTGCCGTTTCATCTTCGCCAGATTTCGACTACTCGCTCACGCGATGATTCACAGTTTTTGCGAAAAATGGAATTCTTTATTCCTCATCGAATCGATATGTTAATGCTACCAATGGATTTCTTATGTTTTTCCAATAAAAATCATACCAAATGTTACGTAAATTGGACTATTTTTAACGAAGTTAATTTTACATTATGCAAATCAATTTTTCACGTGATTTCCCTAATTATGGTCCGAATTATGTCGTTCTTGGGGCCAATTTCATCGAGAAAACATAAAGAATCGATTGGCGTCACTGTCGCAAAGATCTGATGAGAAATGCAGAATATAACATTCGTCATTACTGTCCGACATTGTATGGTCCTCCTGGTCTCGAGCGTCGAAAGCCACGAAACTCACAATCAGCGTGACGCGGGACTGTCGGCGACGTCGCCTTATGACGATTCTAGCTGGAGAATCACCCTCTAGATGTAGTACTACATACATAAGTCTGTCTAGTGACCGCAGGCGGGGCCCGGTACTTCAAACGAATGTTGCGAGGGTTACAATGTACTTACATATCGTACAATAACAACAATTTCAGTTTGTATAATTTTCATTCTATCATTTCGAAAGTGGTTAAATTGTTTAGTAACGCTTTCCCGATAAAAATGAATCCAAGTATGACATTAAGCGGGCTATTTTTGGGATCATTGAAAGTTAAATACGAATGTAGGTATGTACTCCACCGCTGTACACAATCCTGAAAATAGCCTGATTTATGACATGTTTGGACTCCTTTTCATCGGGAGAGCGTCACTAATCAATTCATACTATTTCCGTCAAGCTGTGATGAAAACTGTGTAAAGTGAATTTTGTAACGGATGCGACATTCGTTTGAAGTACTGAGCGTCGACCGCGGTCGCCAGATCTCGCTGTATTTCTTCATTGACCGTGTCAATCTGTTATATTTCGCTGATCTCCAACTGATGAAGGACGGGAGTGAGCACTGTCGCACAAAGAATGGTGGTAGGAATGGTCTGTTCAAATTAACCGAGCAGATTTCGGGCAAATTTAACCGGGCACTACTGTAATTGTTATTTCACTTTCAGTTATATGATCTGGTAAATAATTTTAAAATGTACTTACAACGTCGCCATTATAATCAGATATCATAATAAAAAGATCCATGGGGAAGCCTTCCTTGTTTCCTTTGGGTACTAACATATGCTGTGGCCAACCGCATCCACAAAAATTGAATTGTTCTAAAGAATCTCCACCAATAGGTCTGTTCTCGTCTAAATTACGGAAGGTTCGTTCGAAAGGTATAGTTACCGAGGACTCTTTTGATTTGCGCTCAATCGTATTTTTACCTGCGCGGACTGTAATCAAATATAACAAATCAATGTAAAATATTAGCAAGTTGTATTCTCAATTATTATGTAACAAATAAATAAGCTATGACAATTAATTTTAAAGCATCTGTAATCATTTGTTTGTAATATCTTCACAATCTTAACATATCGTACTTACTATTATAACAAGAAATTGATGTTTTCATAAATACAAAACTAAAAGTGACGTGAATATTATTTGCGATAGATGCAAAATAAGCATAATAGAAATTAATCCTTGTTCTAACATACGCGTTACGGAGAATTTGTCCATTTCAATCATTAAATTCTTCTGTTGTCTGAATGTAAAAGGTAGTCCACGTTCATCTTCCTTAGGAGCAATGAAAATGCGAACAGTACCTATTTGTGGTGCACTGTTGCGATTATTAACAATAATAGTGTATGTAAAATCAGCGTGATTTAAATGCGTGAATCTAGCGAGTACTGGTCCACGCGGAGTGAAATCAAGTCCTCGAGACAGATCTACGACGCTCTGGGACCAGAAAGTATTCAACACGTTGCGCTGATTATTTGTTGTTAGTCTAATATCCGCCATTTCAATGCCTGGGAAATCCAACTGTAAATGCAAGCAAAGATTATATACATTTATAAATATTGCCTTCATACGGTAAGTGTCCTCATTAGCGACCGTTTAAGAGTGTGACTGGTTCGAAATAGTAATTTTTTTTACTCATATACGACAATGTTTGAGTAAAGTATGGATCATTGTATTTTTTGAAGTCTCTAGTTTCTTAATCAAATTAGTTTGGGAGTGATATTTAACTATTTACACAAAAATTGTGGTGAAAATTATATTGGACCTGATGTCCCCTTTATTGACCAACTTGTACTATCTATTGACCGTCTCACGTCCCCATTATTGACCAGCAGTTTCCCCCATTGTAAATGCATCATTTTGTTTATTAAATCTGTGTTCATGAGTATAACAAACTGTTTTTATTAACATTTTATGAAAATTAAACTATTTATAATCTGTTTAAGATAATCTTTTATGTTTTCTATTATTTCCTAATATTTTCCGTTTCTTTTCTTCTTTTCACGTCCGCTGCTGACTGGGCAAAGGTCTTAATTAGCGATGAGTCAAAATTTAATTTACACAGCGATGGAATTAAATTTGTACGCCGTCCGATGAATGAAAGGTTTAGTCCTCGTTATACCATTGATGCAGTTAAGCATCGAGGAGGCTGTATAATGGTGTGGGGGCATTTAGTTTTTCGGGATTAGGTCCTATTCACCAAATAAACGGTATAATGGATCAGTATCAATACTAAAATATCTTATGAAGCCACATGCTCGCCGGGTCATGCTAGCTGGATGGATATTCCAACAGGATAATGATCCAAAACACACTGCAAAGTCCGTCAAAAAATGATTTTCCAACAATAACATAAGGGTAAGGAAATGGCCAGCACAATCGCCAGACCTAAACCCCATTGAAAATTTGTAGGGTGCGATTAAGTGTAAGCTCAATGGGCAGAAGTTTAAAAAACCCGATGAGTTATTTGCGGCTGTCGAGAATGCTTGGTATAACCTTCCAGTTGCCCTTATTGCAAAATTGATACTGTTGCGAGCACCGGGTATAGGCCCGTGCATAGCCTGCTGGTGCTCGCAGCGGAAGGCAGAAGAGGATCAACCCCCTTCGAGAAGACTATCAGGCCGACGCCGTAGTCTGTCTTGTACCGAACGCCGTAGCGTTCGGACGTGCGGGCTATACTGTCATTACTCTGTTTATCCAAATATAGTCATCTCGTGTATATTCCCGCGTATCATTCTACTCCTTTGCGTCGGGGTGGTCGACGATGGAAACACCCCGGCGCAACAATACATTCGATGCCAAAAAGATGTGAGGCCGTCCTAAAAGCAAGAGGTGCCCCGACAAAATATTACAATTTTATTTACTTTTTAAAAGCGGTAACTTCTTTGTCGGTCATAAAAATGTATAGCTTCTGTATAATGTTATGTAGTGGCGAAAAACCATCACTGTATGGCTGAAACGGACGTATGAGTGTGAATGCGTGGTGGGGATTGGCGACGAAGTGGCAACGTTGACCACGCGAGACGGAGATTCGGGGAGAGACAGCGCGTCGGTTAGTGCAGTGATGCCAGAATGAGGACGGGTCCTCTCGAGAATTTCCCCCACCACGCATGCACACTACGCCGGAGCGGCGTGTCCGTGAGCTCGGCGCTTCGGACAACGTCGGGAAGACGAGAGAGAAAACGAATGTGCGTCTTTCTCTCTCGCTCTTGAAACGTTGTGATCCATGGTGGGGTGCAAGCGACACGCGGCCGTGCGCGATCTTCTTGAGTGCCTCGAGATTCACTTTTCCCTTTCTGACATAAGGAATATTCCTTCATACCGATTTACACATTTTAATGTACCGTATATCGCGATGTTAGCTTTGCATAACGAATCGTTTATATTTCCCTCCCGATGGAAGAGACCACCACTTTCCCGTAGTTTCCATCGAGCGGTAGCGTGGACTCTGCGCGTAATAAATTTGTAAATAGTGCGTGATTCTTTGTCGCAACTTGATATAATTATCGAAAAATCTAGCGAGAAATGTGATTACGTTTAGATTTTAGATCATACTCTGGAAAAATATTTTTTATCGAAGGCGCTACAGCGTCCATGCTACTGGCCAAGAGTGGATTCTAATTTTAACAAAGTTCACCAATTTATAGTATCAAAATATTCATCTTTTAAGAAAAAAATTCATTTTAAGGTTTGAAAAATAGAAATAGCTCGAATAAAAAGTACGGAAATTTAAAATGAAAACAAGAAATTATGAATGTACATTTTTCTTTGTTAAAGAAGTTACAGAAGAACTTTATCTAACCTTTTTTTTATGTAGAATTTAGTTCGTACATCTGAAAAATCGAAGAACCATAACGGGTAATTATGGTTTTTCGTGATCTAATCGGATCTTAAGACAATATAAAATTGAAATATAAAGTTTCATTGAAATCCATTTTGCCGTTTAAACGTAATCGTGTTAACAAATATGAGATATTTAAAAAAAAAGCTCTTTTCTAAATAGCCAAAACGTGATCAGGAGGTCTTAAAACGTGATTTCCGTAATAAAATTTTTTCCAAATTTTTTTTCATTACAAGAGTATTATACATATGTCAGAAAGGGAAAAGTGAATCTCGAGGCACCCAAGAAGATCGCGCACGGCCGCGTGTCGCTTGCACCCCACCATGGATCACAGCGTTTCAAGAGCGAGAGAGAAAGACGCACATTCGTTTTCTCTCTCGTCTTCCCGACGTTGTCCGAAGCGCCGAGCTCACGGACTCGCCGCTCCGGCGTAGTGTGCATGCGTGGTGGGGGAAATTCTCGAGAGGTCCCGTCCTCATTCTGGCATCACTGGGTTAGTGCGAGACGTGGAACAACGAGCACACGACGCATGACCGCGACGATTGTTCTTTCATTATATCTACTTTTCTTTTGTATCTTTGTTTATATTTTACGTAAATACATATTCTTTTATATATTGACCGTATCCTGATCCTACAGTTATATAAAATTTTGGTCTGTTAATTAATAAATACAACTTTAACTAAGTTTTACGCAGCTTTTAATTCTCTTTCAGAACATGTATAATAAACACATACTACAGTTTTAAGTTGCTGTTAAAAATAATAAAAACGAAGAAATCTACAAAGTGGTAATTTCTTGTCCGCTACTGTATAACTATCACTACATTATACATTAGCAATCTATGAACTAATTCCAAATTGTGTAACATCGTTTCTTTTTATTTGCATTAATACTTTATACTAATGGTAGAGAATCAAATTATACACCTTATTTTGTTACATTACATTTTATTCTTTATTGTAAATATTTCAAATTTATAGGAATGTATTCACTAACCTGCTGTAGGCTGTACTGAGGCAGAGTATTTTTATATTCCTGGAAAACATCGTCAACAAAAGCATGCCACCTGTAGAAAATGGGGTCCCTCATAGCAGTCGCTGAGTCACCCATGATTCCAAATCTTTCCTGAGGGCAAATGAATAGAATCATAATAACTTGCTATTCTATTTCGAAACCACATTTCTAAACTCAGTGATTTTAAGTATTATTAAATGAACACTATGACATTTTGATTTTAATCTTAGCTGTATAAATTGCGTTCCATTCTGTTAAGTAGTTATTGACAATGTCATTTGTAATCATTATAAAACGATGGTAGGTACGAGAGAGAGAAAGAGAGAGAGAGAGGGGGGGGAGAGAGAGGGAGAGAGAGAGAGGGGGAGAGAGAGAGGGGGGGGGAGAGAGAGAGGGAGAGAGAGAGAGAGGGGGGGAGAGAGGGAGAGAGGGAGCGAGGGAGAATGGGAGCGAGGGAGAGAGGGAGAGAGGGAGAGAGGGAGAGAGGGAGAGAGGGAGAGAGGGAGCGAGGGAGAGAGGGAGCGAGGGAGAGAGGGGGAGAGGGAGAGGGAGCGAGAGAGGGGGGGAGAGGGGGGGGAGAGGGGGAGAGGGGGGAGAGAGGGGGGAGAGAGAGGGGTGGAGATAGAGAGAGAGGGAGAGAGAGAGAGGGAGAGGGAGCGAGGGAGAGGGAGAGGGAGAGGGAGAGAGAGAGGGAGAGAGAGAGGGAGAGAGAGAGAGTACGCACTTGCGACCAGCCGCCCACAACTTAGTCGCCGAGAGACCAAAATTCGGGCAACCAAATGAAGCGACCAGACCGAGCAACTCGATACGTATCCGTTTCGGATACGTATGGACGTCGAGGAGATTGTTCAGAATGGACAACGAGGTAACAGAATGGACGTCGAGGAGATTGTTCTCATTCCGAAGTACATTGGAAAAAAAATAAAGAAGAGGCAGCATTCAGTGCATTTTTCATTGTTAGATCGCCGTAAGACAATAATGTTTACTGGTTTCCTCATTCTCAAATAAATGCACAATTTCTTCTTATTGTTTTTTAAATGTCACGATTGGAGTATTCCTTTTATTGTTGCGAGCACCGGGTATAGGCCCGTGCATAGCCTGCTGGTGCTCATAGCTGAACACAGAAGAGGGTCAACCCCCTTCGAGAACAACGGGGAGGAGACTGTCTCATACCGTACGCCGTAGCGTTCGGACGTGCAGGTTATACTGTCATTACTCTGTATATCGAAATATAGTTGCGTCGTGTATATTAGGGTGGGCCGAAACAACAAATTTTTTGATTTTCGTTGGAGCCTAGTGTGGAAAAGTTGTGTCATTAGGAGTTAAAGACACACGCAAAACATAGGGGTCGTATCTCAATTTTTCACCGGACCCAAAGCCAGTTGAAAATTTTTTGGTAATGGTATAGATAGAGGGCAACCTCACGGATTTTAATGATCTTGAAATATGTTGTCAAGGACGTCATTCTGAACAAATTTTTCCTCTAAACTTTTTGGCGGTCGACCTTAGTTTTCGAGATAATTGCAAAAATCTTTGGTAAATATTCACACTAGAGGAACCACCCCCAATTTCAATGGCCTTGAAATATGGTGCCAAGGACGTCATTTTCAACAACTTTTCTCTATATATGTTACTGTCGCCTGGCCGTAGGTTTCGAGATATTTGCAAAAAAATTAGATAAATGTTAATTTTAGGGTCCTTTGAATCCACGGTGGACTCGAATTGGTCGGTCGCCGGGGGGATTTATTATAGATTTGGCCGTCCCACGGCGCGTAGTTCAATTATTAAGAAAAAAATATTCTTTTAAGTGATAAACTCGAATGCGCCGTCCGCCCTCTCACGGCGCATGAGCGCCGTGAGACGACCAAAACTGTAACGAATCCCCCCGGCGACCGACCACCTCGAGTCCACCGTGGAATTGGTTAACTCGAACCTTTTTATTTTATCCGGTATATACGTTGCCTGCCGGTCACTGCGACGTATACAGAGTGTCCGCGGAAAAGTGAACAGCGCGATTTCTCCTAAAGCATTGGAGGTGAAAATATAAAAAAAATATGGAATGCATGGTTCGAGGGGGCCAACTTACTAGCCCGGACGATTTTTTTTTCGATTATTATTATAAAAGATACGATGGTCAAGTTCGGTTTTTCAAATGGAACTCTTTTTTTTTGAAGACCTGAGTTGATAATGCGTGCCAAGACAAATTCCATAAGTATCAATGTATACACATTATTTCCACTGGTTTTTGAGATATTGCGCTTGCAAATTTACTGATTTTCACTGCAAAAAAACCCACTGGAATCGCAAGGACCGAGGGCGGTCTTGCTGGCGTCACGGGTGGCATTGCCCGTTGAAACAGATACCTACCTGCCAAAAGTCTCCGCCAGAAATGGCAGGCCCAAAGGCTGGACAATTCTTTTCCGTCAGAAATGCTACTTAGGTAGGTACATTTGCGGTATCGAGAAGCGCATCGTTACTTTTATTTCGCACTTGCTTCTACGCTCGGATAGCCGGTTCTTTTGGGAGGGATGCAAGTTGAATTGGTTAGGTTAGGAGGTGTGAAAGTTGCGAGACAAAATTTCAACCATAGGGAGCAGATTGTATTAGAACCAATCGGATTTACATCCCTCACAAACGGCTGCTCTCTTGAAGAGGCCCTGTTCACGCGTAACCACGATGAGACTCGACCCCTGAGTGTCGAGTCAACGGAGGTCGTAAATCTCCGTTACGATTTTTATTGACACCGGAATTACACGGATCCCTACTCGTTTTACTGAAGTAGGGCTGATTAAAATGAAAGAGACGATAGGAAAACAATAACAATGAAACTATATTCATATATAAAACATTAAACTGACTTACGTTAAACGGCGACTTCACACCGCGGAATACAATTTTTTACCTTCTGGCTTTTGATCTGTTCGGTTGGATGTTTTCGTTGTGAACTGCCTGTTCGGAAGTCTTCTATCGGTGAGGTAAGCTCGTATTTTTGGTGATTGGTTAGATGGCGGAGTGGGCGGTCACAAATTATTATTTTCTATTGGCGCTAAGTTTGAAGTCGAGGAACCGCCCTTACATTTTTCGAGGGCGTCGTGGTGGAGGAAAGGTTCCGTAGCAGGGGGTGCGTACACGTAAAAATCATAAAGTTCTTGAGTTCGAAGATTAGCTTGGCCGCGTGACCTCGTAAATGTCTACCGACGGTATGGGTTTTATGACATGGTTATTTGGTACGCCGTAGTACCGCGCGGACGAGACCGGTGGCCGACCAGATGTCAAGACCTTTGCCTATTGTCTAAATATTAAAAGATATTGCCGGAGTTAAACTATAAAACTAAAGTGGACGCGATTGTACGGAAACATGAAGGACCGAGTCCCGTTACGGAAGGACAATACGACGAAGAAAACTTATTCCTAAAGGGATTCAAGAATCATATTTATAGAGTAAGGGACTTAAAGCTACATCGTTAACACGGTGCCCGTATGTCATTGTAACATTATTTACTATTTTATGTGAGTGTGGAACAGGCCCTCTTCACAGCAATACCTCCTCCCCAATGCTCACCTTCTCTCGCACGGATACGTCCACGCATGCTTTTGTGTTGATATCGAATCTCGTGTTTATACTCGTGTAACGTCCCACGGGGACTCGAACCTAGCGTTACCGACCGTCGATAAAATAGAACCGTACTACATTACCGCGGAACCATCTATGTTACCGCGCACAAGCATTGTACATACTTTTAGATATAAAATATAAAACTAAGCAGATATTGGGGAAACAAACATTGTAGAAACATTAAGAATAATTAATTATAATTACTGACAAAAACACAAAACAAAATAATATGAATTAAGCGAGAAAAATGTAAAATAACGAATACCAACTCACTGCGCATGCGCCAGCCCGCCAATTTTCCAGTATAAAAAGAGACGCACGCAGCGCAGCGCCCCAGTCAAGCTACATTCAAAAACCACGCTCTTTAGTTGACGAATGTTTAGACCTAGAGGAAGCTTAAGTTTCAACCAGTGAGATTCAGCTCGCCCCGGAAACGGTAGCGGCGGATCTCCAGTGTATAAAAGTCACTGGTGCACCTCTTTGGACTATTTCATTTGAAAACTATAGTACCTTGCTCTTGCAAAGGCATCGAGCTCGCCCCGGAAACGGTGGCGGCCGAAGCACTTGGTAAAAGCGAGGTCAATTTGAGCATAGAACCAAAATTCTGTCAAAAGTACAAGCTCGCTCCGGAAACGGTAGCGGCTGTTCTTACTACAGACATTGCCAAGAGTCTACGAGCTCGCTCCGGAAACGGTAGCGGCCGTGCTCTGCAATAAATACATAGCCACATAGCATTTAAATATAAGATAAAAAACATAAAAATACAAAAACATAAAATATATAATCGTAGTCGTAAGCAATATTATATTCGTTATTAGGAATAAGTGTTGTTCAAATAAAGTCATTGTTAAGTTTAAGTTGGATTTTACTCCTTTACTCTACCAACGAACCCCCATCTATCCGATTCTCGAGGGACGCCGCTCTCTTCTCGGGAACCTGCTAACGTTTAGTCGTCCCCGGGCAACCGGACGTTACACTCGGGAGGACCACACATCGACAGCGGGCTACCCCTTTTCTTTCTTGTGTCTCTCCACGAGGCGTATTAACGGTGAATTGTAGAAGCGTAGATGTCTGGATGCCAGTTATTGATTTCAGGAGACGATACAAACACTTTATTACAAAACACACATGTACTACAATTAAAGTAAATCGTATTCCTCTTGGGCAGGAATACTGGTAATGATCGAACTTGCGCCCCACTTCGCGCAGACCAATTACACGGAGGGTAGTCGGGTCACACACTGCACAAATGATAGAAGGGTAATTCTGGAGCAACGTCCGTCAAGGAGATGCAGCTTGATACCCCGTGGCGAGGACAGACCTTCGCAGTGCCTCTGCCGATGTTTATGACTTTTTCCGGAAAAAGGTATGAATCCTGGGCCGAACGTAGCGAATTGAAGTCGAGCCCCCGCAGTCGAGGGTGAAATATCCATTACAGCGTATTAAGAAATTCTTTTCTTCATCGTATCGAGAGTGAAGTGACGCCAATGGATTCCTTATGTTTTTCTGACGAAAATCATACCAAATATCATGCAAATCGGACTACTTTGACACAAGCTATTTATATTCCCTATGTAAAAGTTGTCGGATTTACACGACATTTCTAATGATTTTCATCAGAAAACTCCAACGAATTCATCGGCGACACTTCCATATCCATACGATAAAGAATAAAGAATTATTTTATTTCCTAAACAAATACAGGGTGATTCTGGATGTACGCCCGTCACCACGTGGCGGCGACAACAGGAATTTTATGGCTTTCGACCCTCGAAGGGTTTGAGATATCATTAAGAAGTGAGAAATGCTCAGAATTTCAAATGTTTGCTTCTTTTCTTCATCGTATCGAAGGGGTAAGTGATGCCAATGGATTCCTGGCGTTCCATCGATTAAAATCATACCAAATTTCATATAAATCGGACTATTTTGACACAAGCTATTTGTATTCCTTATGTAAAAGATGTCCGATTTACACGACATTTGGCATGATTGTCATCGGAAATCCCCAAAGAATCCATCGGTGACACTTCCATATCCATACAATAAAGAATAAAGAATTATTTTATTTCTTAAACAGATACATGGTAATTCTGGAGCCACGCCCATAAAGGAGATGCGGCCTGGTACCCCGTGGCGAGGACAGATCTTCGCAGTGCCTCACCCGATTGTTATGGCTTTCGACCTTCGAAGGGGTTCGGGTGCCTATTAAGAAGTAAGAAATCTTCGACTCGCGCATTTCTCATCAGATCTTTGTAAAAACGACAACCATCGATTCCTTATGTTTCGCCGATGAAAATGACACCAAGAACGACGTAATTCGGAACATAATGAAGGAAATTCCATGGAAAATCGATTTATATAATTTCAAGCTGACTTGACTTGGTTACAAATAATCCGATTTATATGAAATTTGGTATGATTTTAATCGACGGAACGGCAGGAATCCATTGGCATCACTTTGGCCGTCGATACGATGAAGAAAAAAAGCAAACATTTGAAATCCTGAGCATTTCTCACTTCTTAATGATATTCCAAACCCTTCGGGGGTCGAAAGCCATAAAATGCGATGGGCACTGCGGGGTGTTGTCCCCGCCACGTGGTGACGGGCGTACCTCCAGAATTACTCTGTATTTGTTTAGGAAATAAAATAATTCTTTATTCTTTATCGTATGGATATGGAAGTGTCGCCGATGGATTCCTTGGAGTTTTCTGATGTAAATCTTTTTCCAAACTTAGAGTAAATCAGTCGTTCGTTCGTGTTGGCTTAGATACACCAATGAGGTTGAAGTTGCGATACCTGATAATCTGAAGAGCTTTTGTAATTTTATTAATTCAACAAGATCTTCCAATAGATTACCTATACTCGAGCTCATTTTAGAAGGAACTTATTTCGCGCATGTTGAATGAGCTCATTGGTTCCAAGGGAGCATTTGTTTGATGTATAGCCAATAGTAGCTTGTTTCGGCACCAACATGCGCAGAACCGATCTAAACTCGTCGGTCGGCAAGTTCCTTCTAAAATGAGCTCGAGTATAGTACCATGATGCTTAAGGATCAAACATTGACAAATCCTATTGAAATTGCTAACGGTTTTGCGACTCACTTCAAGTCATCTTTTCAAGCTGCACGCGACTGCTCTACTACATTTAACGATACCTCTACGTTAGATCTCACTAATTTTACTATTAGCATTGGTGAAGTATTCGCGAAACTTAATTCCTTGGAGGTGACCGAAGGCGCTGGGGATGATGCCATCCCACCAGTATTCTTTAAGTATTGTAAGTTTATCTTTGCCAGAATTTTGTGGCGCATTTTCAATTGGTCTTTACAATCGGGTGTATTTCTCACCAGATGGAAATCTAGTTTAGTTGTCGCGATATTTAAGTCTGGTGACAAAATATTAATCTCCAACTACAGGCCTATTTCTATATTGAATGTTATGGCCAAAATATTCGATTCCATAATTGCGGACAAACTGGCCTCCCTGTCAATGAATACCATAATTCATAAACAGCATGGTTTTGTCTCTGGACGATCTACCTCCACAAATCTCATGCTCTATCACCATTACATCTCACACGAACTGGAAGTGGGTAGCCAAGTTGATGCTGTCTACACCGACTTCAGCAAAGCTTTTGATACAGTCAGCCATTCTATCTTAACTAGAAAGTTTGCATCGATTGGAATTAGTGGTACTGCGTTGGCTTGGTTGGCCAGTTATCTCCACGGCAGGACGATGTCTGTAAAATGCTTTAATGTTCTCTCAACCAGATTTGATGTTACATCCGGTGTTCCTCAAGGCTCTCATCTTGGTCCGATACTATTTAATCTTTTTATCAATGACATCTCTGAGGTAATCGTGCATAGCAAATTTCTACTGTTTGCTGATGACTTAAAAATATATCGCTCTATTCTGTCCCCTATGGATGCACAGCTTTTGCAGGAGGACCTATCTAATGTTGCCTTGTGGTGTCTCACGAATCGTATGCAGTTGAACCTCTCTAAATGCCATGTGATGCGATTCCACCGCAGTTTGCACATTAAGATTCAGTTTCAGTACGATATTGATGGGAAGCTTCTTGATTCTGTGGATTCCATTCGCGACCTAGGAGTTATTTTCTCTGCCTCAGCGGATTTTAAAAAACACTATGCTCATATTAGAGGTACAACCTCTAGAGCCCTTGGTTTTTTTATGAGAGCTACCGTTGATTTTAGGAATCCAAAGACGTTTTACACTCTTTACACCACCCTTGTTCTCCCTCACTTGGAATATTGTTCTAATCTTTGGAATCCGTACCACATATGTCACATCAAATCTTTGGAGAGCATCCAACATAGATATTTGAGATATGCAGCATACAAACTGCGTATTCCTTTTGATAGATTTTCTCATAATTATGAGCATATCCTTACTACTCTGGGCTACTTTCCTCTCGAAAAGCGAAGGCTGTTATCTGATCTTATACTGACCTATAAAGTTATGAATCACCACGTCAAATGTCCGGAGATTCTAAGCTTATTTGAACTTAATGTACCGCCCAGAATGCTAAGGAATGCTCCACTCTTTATGCTGCATAAACATTCTACCACTTTCGGCATGAACAACTGTGTAGATAGACTGTGTAGAACTTCAAATTCTGTCGCGCATTTAGTTGATTTCTTCTGCCACTCATTATACTCTTTCAAGCACTCTGCGAGGAAGGCGATTAATAGCTCTCGTTAACTCCTATTATTTTCTATTGTAATTTACTCTATTCCTTTTGCTCGTATTCTATTTTGGCACTATTTCATTTTGGCTTTATGCGTTCAATTTTTGTGTTTCTACTTTTATGTATTATTCCTCTACTGATCTTTTCTATTCTGAATGTACCAAAGGGTTTTCCCGTAAATAAATAAATAAATAAATAAATAAACAAACAAACAAACAAACGAACGAACGAACGAACGAACGGACGGACGGACGGACGGACGGACGAACGAACGAACGAACGAACGAACGAACGAACGAACGAACGAACCAACAAACAAACAAATAAACAAATAAACAAATAAATAAATAAATCGTTACAAATGTCGTGTAAATCGGACAACATTTACATAGGGAATACAAATAGCTTGTCTCAAAGTAGTCTGATTTGCATGATATTTGGTATGAATTTCGTCAGAAAAACATAAGGAATCCATTGGCGTCACTTCCCTCTCGATACGATGAAGAAAAGAATTTCTTAATACGCTGTAATGGATATTTCACCCTCGACTGCGGGGGCTCGACCTCAATTCGCTACGTTCGGCCCAGGATTCATACCCTTCTCCGGAAAAAGTCATAAACATCGGTAGAGTCACTGCGATGGTCTGTCCTCGCCACGAGGTATCAAGCTGCATCTCCTTGACGGGCGTTGCTCCAGAATTACCCTTCTATCATTTGTGCAGTGTGTGACCTGTCTATCCTCAGTGTAATCGGTCTGCGCGAAGCGGGGCGCAAATTCGATCATTATCAGTACTCCTGCCCGAGAGGAATTCGATTTACTTTAATTATAGTACATGTGTGTTTTGTAATAAAGTGTTTCTATCGTCTCCTGAATTCAATAACTGGCATCCAGGCATCTACGCTTCTACAATCCACCGTCAATACACCTCGTGGAGAGACACAAGGAAGAAAAGGGGTAGCCCGTTGTCGATGCGTGGTCCTCCCGAGTATAAACACGAGATTCGATATCAATACAAAAGCATGCGTGGACGTATCCGTGCGAGAGAAGATGGACATTGGGGAGGAGGTATTGCTGTGAAGAGGGCCTCTTCAAGAGAGCAGCCGTTTGTGAGGGATGCAAATCCGATTGGTTCTAATACAATCTGCTCCCTATGGTTGAAATTTTGTCTAGCAACTTTCACACCTCCTAATCTAACCAATTCAACTTGCATCCCTCCCAGAAGAACCGGCCATTCGAGCGTAGAAGCAAGTGCGAAATAAAAGTAACGTTGCGCTTCTCGATACCGCAGATGTACCTACCTAAGTAGCATTTCTGACGGAAAAGAATTGTCCAGCCTTTGGGCCTGCCATTTCTGGCGGAGACCTTTGGCAGGTAGGTATCTGTTTCAACGGACAATGCCACCCGTTACGCCAGCAAGGTCGCCCTCGGTCCTTGCTATTCCAGTGGGTTTTCTTGCAGTGAAAATCAGTAAATTTGCAAGCGCAATATCTCAAAAACCAGTGGAAACAATGTGTATACATTGATGCTTACGGAATTTGTCTTGGCACGCATTATCAACTCAGGTCTTCAAAAAAAATAATTCCATTTGAAAAACCGAACTTGACCATCGTATTTTTTATAATAATAATCAAAAAAAAATCGTCCGGGCTAATAAGTTGGCCCCTTCGAACCATGTATTCCATATTTTTTTAATATTTTTACCTCCAATGCTTTAGAAGAAATCGTGCTGTTCACTCTTCCCACGGACACCCTGTAGATCAGGCATGCACAGGACCCCCAATTCCGGGCGCGGGCTCAGATCCGAGCTCGTTCAGGTAGAAGTTAGTCCGGCAACGGAGTGGGGAGCGGCTGGAGTAGTGGGAGCGGAGCCTCACAGGCTGCCGCAGGGATTTCCAGAGTTTGACGCTCCGAAAATAAGGCACATTTTGGGGAATTTTTTAAAGAAAAGTATTGAGTATTATAATACCAATCTCTGTACGTTTATTAATTGAATTTTAAAAAAATGAGTTCAAATTTTCGTATGCAATAATAATACTTTGGTTCACATTTATAATGGTAGTAGTAAGAGGGGTTTGGGAAAAAAGTTTGTTGCTGGCGAGCATGATTTTGGCTGTCGTAATCGTCTGAAACAAAAAACCTACAATTTTTCTTAATCTGTATGAGTGTGGTTCTCGTATGAACTTTAGTTCATGTCGAATGAATAATGTTAAAAAGCACAAAAATGGTTGTATTTCAAATGGAAACATTAATTTCTTGGAAAAGCATTTGTTAGATTTCTGTGTTGCAAAATTGGATTTTCGTAAATATTTACTTCACTCTAGTTTACGCGATAACCACACTCAAATAGATTTAGACAATTTTTGCGGTTTTTGTTTTTGATGACTACGCCAGCCACAAACTTTTTTAAACCCTTCTTACTGCTATCATTATAACTTTGAACAAAATTATTATTATTGCATACAAAAATTTAAACATTTTTCAAATCTCAATTATCCCTCCGTATTCAGGTGCCTGAGTCACCCACCCGTTGAGATCGCTAACGCACACGAAGGAGTGGGGGGTGAGCATTCCTCGGTCGAGCTCGAGGGCGCACCGACTGTCCTAGGGCAAACTTAGTGTGCACCCCTGCTGTAGATGGAACAAATAGTCCCAAAAGATCGAAATGAAATATTTATTGTTAATTATTTACTGAAATACTTGAAAAATACATATTTTCAATTTTACACTGTAGGATTTTCATATCACTCATCCCGTTAGCAGCACTGTTGTGCTGCAGTACTTATGTCTACTATACTACACACTACGTATACGCTACTCATGTGTTGTTCACTTTTATATTATTCTCTTACGTAATTATAAGTTTGTAGGTATATTAACCACTGCATTTGTTTATTTCGTGTCCCATAAACCAACATACACCATGAGAAATAATTTTCACGAAATAATTCGTGAAAAGCGTTTTCTCTTAAATACTTTTATGCACATCCCACATGTAGGTTGTTACTCTACCTATAGTTAATACTTTGGGGGGGGGGTGATTCTACAGACGAATATAAGACGAAAATCCAGAGTGTCGAAATTGCGGCAAATGTTCATTTATTAATTAGCGAGGGTTAAAGATTGGCGTCTGGAACGCCTGAATCGTACGACAAATTTTCCATGTGGAACGCTCACTTATCCACCTCGCCGAAACTGTCGGTGAAAATCTACGGTAACATGCGATGCGGCACGACGTTCTGGCGATAATTTATGAAAAGATACAAACGTCACGTTGGAAGGCATTAAACCTGCCTACCTATGAAAATCTACAAGGGTATATTAAAATCCGCCCAACGGGATTCTCAAGTAGAGAGGGTGAATACCAATGCAATAGAATATTTGACATTCAAAAATCACCCACACACGCACCGCGGTGGTCCCGTCCGCATGGATATTGTGCCGTCCGCGAGTGTCCAGAAAACTATGCTCACAGACATACTCCATATTTTCTACCAGAAACCCACACACACCGCGATTGTCTCTCCGCCGTAGAGTAAATTCGCCTGTATACATCACTTCACACACCCTACACAGAATGAACACTAACAAAGAGACAAAAACAGATCAAAAAAATTTACCCTAAAACTAAAACTAAAACTGAAACTGAAACTGAAACTATAATTAATCTACAACTATAATTAAATTAAAATCGCAGACTGCGTGCTACAATTGAAATACTTCTTATCGATTTCTGTCTGTGCTCATTTGACGACAGTCGTCAAACTGAGGAGCCGAAAGACACGACAAACGTTACGAATAAACAACTACATACAATGTGTCGCTACATCTTGGTCGGGCTTCGCTGAGTGGCTCCGGCGATAATAGACTGATACTGTACACAGTGGGGTGGTCCCTAGCTGTAGGCGTTAATATTCTTTACCAATTCTTTTTGTCGTACCGCTCAAAATTATGATACTTGGTAAGAAAATGGTTTCTACAAACTTTCAGAGCGATTGGACAACGGAAACCCGTATCGCATCTGTGTTAAAACACGCTGATATAACATACATACGTTCGAAATAGCCGAACAAAATTATATTTGAAATTAGAGAGAAATCATGAAAATTTCAAAACTTTAACTCAAATGTGGCGCGGGTTTCCGTTGTCCAATCACTTTGAAATTTTGCACATATCATTTTCGGATCAAGTGTCACAATTTAGGTTTGTTATACAAAACAAATTGGTAGTTGAAAAATCAGACCCGCCCACATGGTTCCCCTGGTGTCGAGCATCGGAGGCCACGAAACTCGGCGGGGCGCATTCTTGTCAGGGACATTGGCTGGTCGTACTAGTCAGCTGTGATTCTCCAGCACAGACACACGCAGACCTCACGCCACATTATTTATTCGTAACGTTTTTCGTATCTTTCGAGCAAGGATTTTTGGACAACGCCTCCTTAGTTTGACGACTGTCGTCAACGCGATAACAGACTGTAAACAACGAGAAATATTTATATTGTAGAAAGCATTCTATGTTTTTTAATTTAATTATAGCTGTAAATTAATTGTATGTTTCGTTTCAGTTTCATGTTTAGTTTTAGTTTTAGCTATATCTTAGGTTTTCTAGATTTGATTTTTCTCTTTTTTAGTGTTAATTCTGTGTGTGGGGTGCAGTGATGTGTACGTAAAATACACATCGTGTAATACACATATATTAGGCCGTCCCGACAAAAATGGAAATGATTGTAGCGTTAGGCCATAATGTGGGAATGTTGTGTCTTGGGATCAATAACAACTGTGTAACATTTCAGCCCTGTGAGTTAATGTCTCCTGTTCCGGCCAAGAGCCTTGAAATTTCGAAATTTGAGTAAAAAGTATAAAAAGGCCTTGCAGCCCTTTGCCCACCATATGACAACAGAGTGACTCATAACTCACCACATGACGGTGGCTGTATGTGGAGTTCCTCCCTAGCCCACCTCAACCACCATACCTTGTGGACTAGAAGACGAAATTTGATAAAAATGTCCTAATCGCGAAAGAAGACTCGTAGTGGGGTTTATAGACTTGATGAAGAGGAAACATGAGATTTGTACTCAACGCCGGGCATAGGACTGCGCCACTCAAGGGTGGCCCGAATGAAGTCATCCTTTGCGTCCACTCCAATTACTTTGCTGAATACCTTTCTTACGAGCTTTACCATACGCTCCACAGCCTGAGTGTGGCAAGTGTATACCTCGAAGTCCCATGATTTAGAGATCTCCCCCTCCTCCAGCATTTTTTTTCAGGGAGATGGTTGCAACAGAATCCAGTATAGGTGGTGAAGTTAATGGACATTTATCCCAATTCATCAAGTCGGCATAATCGGTAGCAACAAAATTTAGCGAGGCTGGAGAACATTTTCGGATTTCTACAGACTAGAGCTGTTCGAGTACTCAGAAAAAGCGAGCCGGGATATACCTACTGATTGTTTTAGCAGCTCGAAAGGAGCGAGCGGCTCGAAAAAACCGAGTAGCTTGAAACAATGGGGTGGCTCGAATGATCAGAGTAGTTCGAATATGTTTCGGAAATATTGAACTGTTCGATAATATCGATCTGCACGAAAGATGTACATTGTATGTACGAACCTGCTCGGATCGTTCAAGCCGCTCGAAACACGATCGAACTGCTCGGTTCTTTCGAGTTGTTCGTTTCAATCGAGCCGCTCGCTTTATTCGAGCTGCTCGGTCCATTCCAGCCATTTGGACGAAAACCGGGTCTCGGTTCGAATCGAATTTCGAGCTATTCGAATATTCGAGTACTGGAACAGCTCTACTACAGACGTTAGTTTTTCTCGTACTGCCAGCATTTTACGCACAAGGTCTCTGTTCTTAACTGTGTCACCAGTTAACATAGCTAAAAGTACGTTTTCTGGTAAGGGAAAGTATGCATTATTTGAAATTACCTTATCAGTGACTAGTCTGCATTTCTTGGCTAATTGTAAGTAACGCGAGGATTGTATAATATAATATAATATATTTGGCTATGTTAATTGATGATAGAGACAATATCAGAGAACTAGCTGTGCGAAAAGTGCGTAGCAGCTGATCGGAATCACATGATAATTTACTTACGCTAGTGACAGAATTGGCGGTATCGTGGCGATATTCGCCGCGCTGGGGGGGGGGGCGAAAACCGGCGAACCAATCAGCGGGGAGAACAGCGACACCACGCTGGTGTCGCACGAGATTTAAGCTTATAGAATGATATGTTGCAACCAAAAAAATACATGGCCAATAATTTAGCAATTTTTTCAGTATTAAAGCCACCATGTTCTACATTTTCTAAAAACAATAAAATGATTATAATTTTACATATTTTATAGGCAGAATATAAAAATTCTTTATATCAGCATAGGTCAGATGAAATTTCTATAGCCCTTGTCAATAATATAATTAGTAAATTGAAAATTTTAACTTCCATTATTTGTTATTATAATTGCAACATGAAATATACTACTAAAACTTTAATGCCTAACAGTAGAAAAACAACTCAAAAGTGTACAAAATTTCACTTTAAACAATTTGTTTTAATTATTTTTATTACAATTTTTTATCATATAGATTCTTTATACTTGAGAATTCCGTTGGGTGGGTTTTGATATGCCCTTGTGAATTTTTACGAGTAGGCAGGTTTGTTTAATGCCGTACAACATGACGGTTGTGTCTTTGGTTCTGTCTGTTACCGTAGGTCACAGTTTCGGCGAGGTGGGTAAGTACAGGGTCATCGTTTAATCCTGCAACCCGCGCGCGCGCGAACTTGTAAAATGGCAACACCGCCTCACGGACGCATTCCACTACAACCATGCACCGTCACCGCGTTCGGAGAGCTGCTAGCGACCGCTGGACAGCAGTGATGCTCGAGCTTCGAGAATTTTTGGCTGGTCCTGGTCAAATTAACGTTGCAAAGAACTATTCAGAATTTCCCGGCCCTGGTTGAAAATTTTGGGGTCTTTTTCGTATAACTTTTGAACTATAAGAGATATTGGAATGCAATTTGCGCCGATAAATGAGGAAAAATTATTCCCTCGTAATGATGGATAATTTAACATATTTTACGTTAACATAATTTTTCTTTTATCAATTTTTTAACCATAATTGTTTAAAAAGCTTTTCATACATTTCATAATGTATTTAACGCTGTTTTTAAAATTTGCGGTGTTGATAAACAATAAGCTAGTTGTTTCTGTATCATTACTTTCATAAATTGAGAAATTAAATTTTTATTCAATTATGTATTAGTTCTGCAGAGCTCAGAATCTATTGTTCTGGTTTTCTTTTTTATGATTTTATCCTTAATGCAGTGCATACCTAGACCAGACGTAAGGGGTAACTAATGGGACGTGTCTTTGATTGTAGCGGTGTTTCAATTTTTTTTCTAGAATTTTTGTGTTTGAATGTTTTAGCTACTCAACGCCACGCCTATACCAGCATCCGTTAATGTCATTTTTTGGAATGATGTGCCATTACTGTGGCTTTTACAAGCAGGTGGCGAAAAATGTATCCGTACAAGGGTATAGCGCCGCGGTCAACCCTGTCGTAGCAAAATTTTGAAACTGAGACGGGTACGAGATCAGTTGACATTATTTTCAAACCTCATTACAGTAATCTGGGATGCGAGTGGTAAACCAATCATAAAACCGGAGCGCGCGGCTCGATTACCTGGGTCGGGAAATTCCCAATACCTAGCTCTTTGCGACTCTAAAATTTTCGAAGCTCGGGCATCACTCTTGTCCAGCGATCGCTGGCAGCTCTCCGCTGGGCCGGTTCATGGTAGTAGTGGAATGCGTCCGTGAGGCGGTGTTGCCATTTTACAATTTTGCGCGCGCGCGCAGGTTGCAGGATTAAAGGATGACCCTGTATGCGCTCTACATAGTAAATCTGTCGTGTGTCTGCCGCTATCCGTTAAGTTACCGTGATTCACGCGTTCCAGGCGGCAATCTTTAACCCTCGATAATTAATACATCATGTACTACTGACAAAAAAAACGCATCGATAATAGTACCCCAATGGTGATGTACATCATGTACGTCGTCCAGTCTCCCCGTTAATATTTCCGATTTGCCCAGCACGTCTAAATGTGCGCGAAAATCTAGTTTTCCCAAACATATTTAAAATTTTGATAGTAAAACGCGTTTTTCCAATCTATTTTTTATCGCGCGAGACAGTGGAATAGGCCTATAGGGGATACTACTGACAAAAAATGCATCGATAATAGTACCCCATGGGTGATGTGGAAACCTATATACGCGGGGTGCCCCAATACGCTACGCGCGGTTTATTGGTACGGGCCTGAAGCGCTCCAAGTTCCTTGGCCGCCGCGGGGCCCAAGACGCGCGGCGGGAGAAAGGAGGCGTTGCCTCTGAAAATCGGCCGCTGCGTTCACTTAATTCCCAGGCCTGCCTTAAATGTTGCCTTAAATGTTACCTTAACTGACTAGTCTAGACAAGATTATCTTATTTCGCTAGTAACCGGCTCGTAGCGGGTTAACCGGTTTACTTCGGTTTCTTCTAAATTTATGAACCGTTCCCTCGCGGTTACTATGGGTTACAGAAACTTTCCTTGGTTAACCGGGTAAGGGTTAGGGTTAGTAGGCGGTTCGGATCCCTGGTGTACGTGTACACGACCTTGGAGAGCGCTGGGCTTATAACTAACAAACGAAACATCAACCGCAATACCGTTATCATTGATTTTTGTATTATTTTGGTGTCTAGAATCACCCCTTAAATTTTCATCCACCTATAGTCAAAGAATCTGTATGTAGAAAAAATTGAATATACTTCTAAATGCATGTATCGTGTATTTACCATGATTCTAATTCAAATTTTTGAACATATTTAAAAATCATGATATCGGTGAGGTGAACCATCGTCTGTATAATTACCACATTTATATTTTCGAAACACTTTCTCTTACAATATTCTACATGAATTGTAATCATCTGTACTTACCAAGTAGCGATGGTCCGGGTCATGGCAATATGAAATAGCAACATGACCGAAGTTATGAATGTCACCGTAAACGTTTGAATTGGGAGACAATATGCTAGCTTCCATAATATTTCCTAATACATCAATTCCATTCTTTTCACTCAGCGGTATTCGTTCGCCTCGTGTATTGATCACAGATCCTGTGTGAATCGCCTCATAGATGCGGTCACGCCATCTCTCCATGTCTTGAATATCGAAATCCAATTGATCCACTGGTCGATTGATATCTCGAAGAATAGCACCGCTGGGTCTAGCTGGCCATGTACGGCCAGCAACTATCGAATCTAACTTTGGAAAATATGCCTCAGGAATCGGTTCACGCCAATTTATGAAGCGCTTTACTCGTCCGAGCCGATTGCAGAAGCGTTCGCAGTTATATCTGAGAATGAGATAATTGAATTATATTTGGGCAGTATTATAATGTTTGCTGCTACAAAACAAAAATTAAATTACAAAATGAAAATGATTTTTATCTAACTGTTTGAGAATCATTTAGTTCATCTCACCGCTGCACCCATGCGCACCGCAGCACCTACTGGGCAGCGCAATGCGCGGCTGATCGACGATCGATCGACCGATCGATACTCACCATCCATCGCTCAGCCAATCACCACTCACCACGTAAATCAACTCAGACAATCAGAAGACTCACCACGTTGATCGACTCTCGATCATGCTCGAAAAGACGCGTACCGGAAATCAACTATCTTAGATTCGGAAATGAACTATCATAGATCTTCTACCGGGAGCATGATCATTTCGAGGCCGTGTGGCCAGCAAAGTGCTTGGATATTGCACGAATATTTCTCATCGGCCATGGCCGTCCAGGAGCGTCAGCTGGTGTGGGAAATGAAGGTGCACCTGAATCGCCTCAAGGAAGATGTGCAGATGATCACAGATTTGAGAGCGACCACAACGAAGCCAGCAACTGGACGGGCGACGAAGTTGTCGGAGTTCCCACTGTCAAAATTCTCAGGCAGCTATGTGGAGTGGCCTGCGTTCACTGAGCTGTTCACCTCGCTCATCATCAACGACCAGCAAATCATGGATATTGATCGCCTACACTATCTGCGCACCAGCCTGACTGGAGACGCGGCGAAGCGTGTTAACGCTTTCCCACTGCAGGGATCATCGTTTCAAGCTTGTTGGGACTATCTCACGAAGAGATTTGCCAACAAGCGCCTGCTTAGCCAAGAACAGCTGGAGAGGTTGCTCACCCTGCCGCCAATCACCACCAGGTCAACGAAATCACTCAAGGATTTGGCGTCCACGGTCAACCAAGTTAACGAGTCCTTGATGGCCTTACATGCCCATGAGGATATGCATAACTGCATCTTGGTGCACTCGTTCACCAAGTGTCTCGACAAGACCACCCGAGAGGCCTGGGAAACCTCATTCGCTCAAACGGAAGGCTATCCAAGATACGAGAAGCTCCTTGCGTTTGTGAAATCCAAAAGCGTGGTCTTGGAGCAAACGGAGGCTTCTTCACCGAAGACGGCACCAACCTCATCCACGTCCCACCGCTCGGCTCAACGGAATGCTGCTCATGCTGCGACACAGGCCAAGCCTGATGAGGAATCAACTCACAAACCGCTCACCAAAAACTATCCCTGCGACTGCTACCAGGGTGACCACTATGTGGTCATGTGTCCACGGTTTAGAGACATGGGCGTGGAGGCTCGGAGCAAGCTCGTAACCAAGCTTGCCCTCTGTCGTAATTGCTGCGGCAGACACCAGGTGGAATCGTGCCGGTCATCATTGAAGTGCAAGGTATGTGGAGCCCTGCATCACACGATGTTGCACCTGTCAACTCAGAAGGCTCAGACTCGGGCCTCTGTTCCTGGCACAACTCAACCGACCTCCACGGCTCAGTTTTCAGCTCAGGCTTCAAAACATTGAAGCGTCGGTGCAGTCGTCGCATCAGATTCATGCTCACCAGAACACACTCATCGCTCCAGTTCTACAGGTTTATCCTCATTAATTCACTCTGCAGCCATTCACGCTGTTAGCCACTGCCAACGCCCAGCTAATCTCACGGGTGACCTCCTTACCAGTTCGACTGCTCATCGACACTGGCTCCGAACTAACTTTCGTGAAGGAGGAGCTCATCACTCAACTGAAGCTCCAACGCACCCAGTCAACTGTCACAATCTTCGGCATTAGGGGCAACAAAGCTACTCAAACTCGTGGAGTTATATTAATTACGCTCCGCTCTAATTACATCCCTGCAACTGTGCTCATCCAAGCTCACATACTCAGAGCATTGAGGTCAAACTTGCCGTCTGTGGAAGCACCTCAGCAGGAGTGGCCACACCTCACCGACATTCAATTGGCCGACCCAGACTTCCTAACGTCAAGACCCATCGACATTGTCATCGGTGCAGACACGTATGAACAAATAATCAAGCCCAACGTTGCCAGGGGCGATCCTTCAATATCAATCGCTCAGCTGTCAATCTTTGGGTGGCTCGTTCTTGGACCAATTACCGTTGATTCAAATCAACTCAAAAGGACATCGTTCTTCAAGATCTATTGACCAAGTTTTGGATCCAAGAAGAACTCCCAATGGATGCATCTACTCAACTCACTCCTGAAGAACAAGAATGTGAGGATCACTTTCGAGCGACACACACTCGTGATTCGACAGGAAGGTACATCGTATGCATCCCTCTCAAATCTTCTCAGAAGCTACTCGGCAATTCCTATCAGACTGCACATGCTTGCTTGAAGTGCACGCTCAACAAGCTCAACAAAGACATCGAATATCGCAGCTTTTATCAAGGATTTATGAAGGAATACGTGGAGCTTCAACATATAGTAAGAGCACCATCAATCTCACCTAACACTCATTCTATTTTCTATCTTCCACACCATGGGGTGCTCAAGCTCGACAGCGAAACGACAAAATTGAGGGTCGTTTTCAATGGAGCGAGCCCAACAACATCTGGGCATTCAATCAACGATCTTATGCACACTGCCGCAAATCTTCTTCTTAACATCACGGACGTACTATTGTGGATTCGTCAGCACAAGTTCGTCTTTGCCACTGACGTGACAAAAATGTATCGTCAAGTCAAGTTGCATGAAGATGATCGGGATCTGCAGAGAGTGCTGTGGTTCTCAAACCACACGAGCCTATGGCTCAATCCTATCACTAGACGACTGCAATATCAAAATTCTCGGATTACATTGGAATGTTCTCAATGACAATTTTTCATTCTCTTTGAAATCAAGTTCAGACTCAAGGCTCACCAAACGCCTCATTCTCTCAGATGTAGCAAAAATATTTGATCCACTCCATTTCCTATCACCAGTCATTATTCGAGCAAAAACACTTTTGCAAGAGTTGTGGCTGCATAAACTCAGCTGGGATGATCCACTGCCATCCCAAGTCACATCCAACTGGCTCATCATCAGAGAAGATCTCACAAGTCTGGTCACACTCTCCATTCCAAGGTGGTTCCACACCTTCAGCAACTCAACAGTGGAATTACATGGATTCTCTGATGCCTCTCAACTCGCCCTGGCAGCGGTAGTTTACCTTACAGTGACATCACCGTCTACAAATCACAAAGTGTCAACACTCGTGTACTCCAAGACAAAGGTAGCACCTCTCAAGAAGCTCACAATCCCAAGGCTCGAGCTGACTGCAGCAATGATGCTTGCTAAGCTCATGAAGTATGTTCAAGCAACTCTTCAACTCAACATTCCTACGACTCATCTGTGGACGGATTCTCATGTGACGTTAATATGGATCAAAGCTCACGCATCACGCTGGAAAGATTACGTAAGGAATCGTGTCTCCCAAATTCATGAGCTAACCCAAGAGGCACACTGGAGACATGTACCAGGGAAATCAAATCCAGCTGATTGCGCTTCTCGAGGCTTAACAACTGCTCAGCGTGAACATCACGAGCTGTGGTGGACGGGACCATCATGGCTCACTCAACCCAGTGACTCATGGCCAAAGCAGCCAATCTTGAAGGACGACGCAAGTGCACTTGAGGCTCGCCCAAGAATTTCAAATCTACTCAACATTCAACAGATCAAATATCACTGGGACCTCATATATAAATACTCTTCTCGCAACAGATTGTTTCGAATCACCTCAGTCTGTTTCAGAATCCTAACTAGATTGAAGAAGTTGCCGGTATCACTGCCGATCATCGCATTATTGCCAGAGGACTTGGACCAAGCCAGGATCTTTTGGATAAAGGCAACCCAATCACTCTACTTCTCAACTGAATTCAAGGTCCTCAACTCAGGCTCATCGATGCCAGCATCTCATGTCTTCAATCGGCTCACAGCATTCATCGATGAACACGGAATCATTCGAGTTGGAGACCGACTCAACAATGCTCACATGATTTACGACAGTAAGCATCCAGCAATCTTACCTCGCCACTCACGTCTGTCTGATCTGATCATAGACCATGCTCATCGACAAACTCTCCATGGAGGGACCCAGATCACCCTCGCTCACACAGACACAGCTACTGGATCATCGGAGGACGAGTGTTGTGTGCACTCGACAAAGGGGGATCCGTGCCCGTCAACTGATGGACCAACTACCTCTTTCGAGAGTCGCACTCTCACGACCATTCAGTTACACTGGTATCGACTACGCGGGTCCAATCACTCTCAAGACGTGGAAAGGGTGAGGTGCGAAAATACAGAAGGGCTGGATCTGTGTCTTCGTCTGTCTCACCACATCAGCTGTTCATCTGGACGTCGTCACAGACTACTCAACAGATGGTTTCATAGCTGCCTCCAGAGGATTCACCTCTAGGAGAGGAATTCCAAACACCCTCTACTCTGATTTTGGAACAAATTTCATCGGAGCTGATACCATTCTCAAGAGGATGTTCATTCAGGGCTCACAAGATCATCACCACCTCAGTCAGCTGTTTGTCAATGACAACACTGGCTGGTGCTTTAATCCACCAGCAGTACCTCACATGGGAGGCAAATGGGAAGCGTCGTGAAATCCATCAAACATCACCTTCGGCGAACCGTCAGTGAAACGGTACTCACCTATGAAGAATTCTGCACACTTCTTACTCAAGTAGAAGCCGTGCTCAATTCACGACCGCTCGAGCCTCTCAGTGATGACCCTGATGACATCTCAACGCTCACCCCAGCTCACTTCCTCATCGGACAACCTCTTTCAACTCTACCAGAACCATCTGTCGAGCATACAACAATCCCACCGTCAGCCAGATGGCGACTTATTCAACAAAGGACTCAACATTTCTGGACTCAATGGTCCCCTCATTATCTCCAGCGTCAACTGTCTATTTCGAAGTGGCATTATCCATCTAACGAGATCAAGATCGGATCCCTGGTGCTCATCACTGATGAACGATTCCCACCAAGCAAGTGGCCATTTGCTCGCGTTCGCACACTGCACCCTGGGAAGGATGGACTCACCAGAGTTGTGACACTCAGGACCGCCAAGACAACACTAATCAGACCAATTGCAAAATTAGCAGTTTTGCATGTTACAGATTAATCATCAACATCGTCTTCAAGCTGTTGATGGCGGGAGAATGATTGAGAATCATTTAGTTCATCTCACCGCCGCAGCACCTAATGGGCAGCGGAACGCGCGGCTGATCGACGATCGATTGACCGATCGATACTCACCATTCATCGCTCAGCCGATCACCGCTCAGCACGTAAATCAACTCAGCCAATTAGAAGACTTACCACGTTGATCGACTCCCGATCATGCTCGAAAAGACGCGTACCGAAAATCAACTATCTTAGATTCACTCTTGTTCACACAGCGTGTCAGTATAGATATGCAGAGAATCGTTCTCAATATGTAGAAGCAACTTGTGAATTCATTAACTCACCAAGTCTCACGGTTATCGCACTCATTGTGTTGTCATTAATTTAGTGCTCAGCTCACTTAATTATAAAACTAATCTCAACTGCTCACAGATCAATCGCGGATCGCGAGTTCTCTTGTAACCACGTGGCGACTCATCGCATAGTCGTGCGCTTTGTGTTTTATATTAAAGACAAAGCCTTTTCAAGCTCAAGTGTGCTGCATTGTGCGTGGTTGTTAACCTTACCAAAGTCCTCTCAGTCCTCGCGATTCGCCATCCCATTCGCGAACACTAACTCACTACTTTTTACAGAGAATGAAATGGTTTGCAGCAAATTTAAAAGTTTTCAATCAACTTTACATTCTACTGATGATAAATATTTTTAGAAAAAACATTCATACTCACCGAGCCATGATTTGTTCATGCATATAGTAGAAAAGTTCTCCGCGTCGATCTTTGTTAACTATATTAATGTCGCCTTCAAAGGGATAAACTAAATGCCAATGCCAGTGATGAAGATTGATTCCGATATCTTCTCTCCAATAGGCAACACGATGTTCTTCATCCAAATCAGATGCAGTATAATCTCGCGGAATATCGATTGGTATCTACATGTAACGAATAAACATTTCAAAAAAACTTTTCCGTGTGCGTTAGACCGGGGCTAGATGTTACAGAGGCAGGTTGTTACAAAGCAGTTTAAATTTTTTTCGCTTGGACTATCACTTCGACGATGAAGTGGCTGATGGTGTTTCAATCATACACAGTTATGTTGTTTGTTTGTAGTGGGTTCATGCGTTGTCATTTTATTACAGTTTTTTGTATTTTCGGTACTAATAGTATCTTTTCTCTTTCTACTTCAATCTTTTCTACCGAACAGACAGATAAATGTATGTAAACTAATATTACCACGTTTGAATCAGTGTTCCTTTAGCTACAGATTCGTACCAAGAACATAAGAATACACCAAACTGGTACCTTTTTATACACAATGGTTTCAACCGGGGCAAGTTGTTACACAAGACAAAGGGCATGTTGTTACATACGAAAAGGGGCATATTGTTACAAAGTGGATTCAGTGCATATAGTGCAAAAAGTGGGCATATGAGATGTGTGCAAAACCTAAAAATCACTTTTATGTGTGCATTAATTGTGATTGCCCGTATGAAACGGACGACGATAATTAGTGCAACTGATTTAATGTAGTTTTTTATTATTTTTAAAATAGATTTTTTATTGTATATTTATTGTAATAGATTCTTACCATGAATAAATTTACTTCTGTCCAAGAAAATATAATTATATTACTTATAATAAGCCTCGTTTCGTAAAATTTAATCCTGTAACAACTTGCCCTGTATTGTGTAACAACTAGCCCCTACTCGGGGCACGTTGATACAACATGTCTCGACCTTCAAAATGGCTTATTTCAAAGTCATGGTGTTCGTTTAATTACATGCGATAGCGGTCATCGGTAGAGGAAAGAACGCACTTTAAGTGACACTCATTGACAGTATTGAATATGGAATGCAAAAAAATAAAAAATAAAAAACTGAAAAATGTAACAACTAGCCCCGGTCTCCCCCACTCTATTCATCAAACAATATATTCTTTCTTAAACACCTTCACGATGTAGGAGAAATATTGTGACGTCCCACTAATTTTCGCGTATCCTAATTAGATTCTTCCAACAACTACTCCACGATTCCACCACCATCCCTAAAAATACAACTTTTACCCCTTACCAACCACTGGGCCATCCAGAAGATGTACCTTAGCGGTCCCCATCTCCCGATGGTCAAGTACGAAATCCCCTTGCCCTCTTCGGCCTACGAGGCACGATCACCTCACTCGCACCTAAATTTAAAATAAGGCCCCCGTCCCCACAAAACCCTCTTAAATCAAGAGCATGTCTCACTCCCCAAAAACCCCTCTTAAGGAGTTATTATTCCCAAAAATTCGATTTTTCTTTTTTTTTGTTTTTCTAATAGTTTAAGGTTTCGAAAATATGTCCCTAAAATATTAAGGTGAAATTCGTAGAATCCCCAGAGTTATAGGGGCTCAAGGCCGCAGCGTGGCACGTAATCGTTCCCTCGAACCTTGTATCTAAACCAGAGATGGGCACAATTTATATAACAAATTATTTAAATGACGTATCAAATAACAGATACTTTAGTCTTATTCGTCATGAATAAGATTGAAGTAGTTCAATCATGGGAATTTAATCGTCGGCCATAATTGAACTACTTTAATCATGGGGATTCAATTGTCAGCCATGATTGAGCTACCTTCAATCATGGGGATTCGAGACTCGCGAGAGCATTTGATCGATGCCGCGCGAGGCCCGAGCCGAGCGACATTATACAGTATTGTCTCCATACGGGCTCGCTGGTGGGGTCTGGCTGTGAGCCCCTATCGTGTACAGGGTCCTAATTCCGAGTGTTCGTTTCTCGCTTCTTTCTGACCGAAGGAGGGAGCGAGATGGAACGCTTTGCATGCGCGACGGGTATGCGCGACGGTGCGAGCGCTCAGATAGAATCATGACTGCTCGACGCATGCGCGCGACGGTCAGATAGCCCGGCACGGCACGAGTCTTTTTTGCGCCCTAGGCGAACTTACTAAATTCCGCCATTTATTATAATACAATTAATTCAGCTTCTTCATATCCTTACTCTTAATTTTTACTCGTAGTTTAAAACCGTTGTAGTACAATTTGTAGTACTGCATTTAAAAATTTATTTTCAACAATGTGTACAATGAAAATACCATTTTGGCCCTTCTTGTCAACCTTACGCTCTAGCAGTTGCCTAATTTTGCAGAGTAAAGTCATAAATAATCTCAAATAAATGTATTATAATAAAGGGCGCAATTTGACAAGTTCGCCTAGGGCGCAAAAATACTTGAGCCGGGTCTGCGCCAAGATTTTGCGAAGCGGTTCCCGTTCTTCCGTAAGTGCTTGCAACCATCACGCACGCCCGTCGCGCACGCAAAGGACGGAGTGTCATGGCGCTCGAAATACGGAGTGAGACAAAACATCCACGCGTCGTCTGTCTCGTACCGTCCTCGCTCGCTTTCAATGGCTCTCGCTCGCTCTCGTTCCATCTCGCTCTCGCCTTCGCCGGACAAGAGTGAAACAGAAGTGGTGGGGAGAGCGACGAGCCCGTATCGGGTGCACGAAAACGAGCCCGTATGGAGACAATACTGTATCATTCACCCGTCTAACTGGCGCCTGGAGTTGCTCGGTGATGTGTCATCGATTGTACGGAAAGTGAATTTCTTTATTTTTCATCATATCAATATGAAAGTGACATCAATGGTTTCCTGGCGTTCTCCCGATTAATTGGCCAGAAAATAATTGAAATCGGACTATTTTTAACGAAACGGGCTTTCAATCAGATTTAAGGTCCCGGCTACAAACATCCGCAAAAAATATTACCATATTGACTGAAGTGTTTTCTATAAAATAAGTTTATCTGTTGTTGGTAATTTGTACATTCAACGTTGAAAATAGCGGTGCGCCTCGTTAAAGGTAAGCGAGCCGCGCGCTTCGCTATTACGACACGGTTATATATGTACATCTGTAATGTGCGCTACAGAACACCCTTGAAAGGGTCGATTTTAATGTGTAGACTGTGGATGCGCAACGAGTTACCTCGTGCAACATGAAGCCGCGTACGCGAATGGTTGCGTGCATCGTCGAAATCAGCGGAGAGAATACAGTCTTTTGATGGTTGAAAAGCCTTTGGGCTCGGATTATCAGGAAAGACCTACACACCCCACTGTTTTGCTTTCTTGCTGCGAGCGAGGACCTTCGGGCCCCAGTAGACCGCCCGCTGACAGCCAAGAGCAATAAAACCGTCGGACTATATAAAATGTTTGTGTTTTTGATAAGTGTTGATGAAAGTATTATCAATTGATTCCTCATGTCTTCCCGATGAAAATGGCCCCAAAAATGATTTAAATTGGGACCATAATTACGGATATTTCGTGAGAAATTTATTTGCAGAATTGAAAGCCCGTTTCGTTAAAAATAGTCCGATTTCAATTAGAACGCCAGGAATCCATTGGCGTTACTTGCATATTGATACGATAAAAAGTAAAGAAATTCACTTTTCGTATAATCGATGACACATCGCCGAGCAACTCCAGGCGCTAGTATAGACGGGTGAACGATACAAAGGCTCTCGCGAGTCTCGAAGCTCGCCAAGATTAGCCGAGCTTCAATCGACTAAATTACGATTGAATACGAGAACACTGTTCATTCAATCATGATTGAATCCCCATGATTGAAGGTAGTTCAATCATGGCCGACGATTCTATTCCCATAATTGAAGTAGTTCAATCATGACCGACGATTGAACCCCCAGACTGAAGTAGGCCAATCATGGCCGATGATTGAATACTCATGATATCAATCATGAGCGCTTCGATTAAATATTGACTCAGGTTAGTCTTATTCATGAGTGTCGAAAAAAAATTTCGTCTTTTATACGAACTCTTAAAAACGAATTTTTTATTTCAAATAATTTTTTGCCTATCTCTGATCTGCAGCAGAGAAGAAAGAGCTGCCCAACATGAGTTCTTTGAAGCTAAGGAAGATTTCCTCTACGCTCCTGGTGTAGCAGATTAGGGGTAAATTACAAAAAGTAGTCGTTATCTACCGTAACTTCAGTCGTATAGGTCGTAACTCCATGAAAACCTTTAACCGCGTGTTTCTGGAAACAAATTTTTTAGATCGGGCGCACATTATTCTTAAAAACTACTGGACCGATTTAGTTAAAATTTTATACGCACTGAAAGTGAATGTGTATTTATAGTCCGTAGCAGAATTATAATTACAGTTTCAATACAACCCCTCCCCCCACTCCTTACTTTAGTTCAAGAAAAGTCAACAAAATCAAATATCAATTATTAAAGAGCTGCGATTTCGGTAACAATGTCCGGACTTGGTTACTTCTGCTAGGGGCGATAACTACACTCACATAGATTAAAAAAAAAACAATGCGGGGAACTCTCACGCGTTAGAAGTGAAACTTCTTATTAAATATCAAAACTGTTAATTTTTCTCAATGTGGATAAGTTTTATTTCTCTGCATGTTCATCGAAAAGTAGACAGTGTGCTATATTTGCTTCTCCTGGTGCAATACGAAGTTACTTTTCATCATTCCATAAGAGTATTTGCTGTTGTGCAGTGAGACTATCTTCGATTGGTATGTCTTCACTAATTTCATCTATAGAAATTTGATTAACATTCTCATTATGAAACAAAGATTCATAAGCTCTAATGGCGAACAGCCTGTAGAGAGAAGTTTCAAATAGACATTGCAGTCAATTTTTTATGTTTCGTTTTTTCACCAAACTAACCACGTAACGTGATTTATGTATTTTTTTCTCTTAATATGAACATTATTAACATAATGATCGTCATCAATGTTTTTTGGCAACTGATTCACCATCGTATTTACAGACACTGGAACATTAATAATTTGCCCGAAGATCCCATGTGCATGTCGCAAGCGTCGAATTTGAATGAACGGTATCCTGGGTGAAATTAAACTCTTTGACAACAAATCTAACGTAGGTACTTATGTCATTCCTGTCCTAACTTCGAAGCGCAGATGGACCGTAGCATAGGTAGGTATTTCCACCCGGAACGGGATCGGCGCGATCTATGGGCATAGGAATACAGGGACGAAGTAATCGTTACGACTTTAGGCGGGAGGAGTAAAGCAGTTTCTGGAGAGCGGGGAACGCGGTCACGTGGTACTCTGGTGCCACATTGATGATTGCTTCTAGCCTAAATGTGCGTAATTTCAAGATGAGACCTTTAGTTTGTTTACAATTATAAATGCACGATAGAATATTTTCAGTAAAACAGAGAAACAAAGTATGTTATTCCTAAATTAACATTCTGAACGGTTAATGGTGATTGGCGGTGTCAAAATTAAATGGTTAAAAGTTTGAATCTATATGTAGATATGAAAAATGTATATTGATTTCATTAGAAATTTACTTTTGCAACCTCACGCTATGGTTTGCAATATTAATTGACGAGATCTTTAAACAAATAAAACATGATTATTTAAATATGAGATAAGAATGTGATTTAACAAATTTTACAGCAACATATAACTTGCCACCGTGAATATAAATATTAGTCACAGTTTTATAATAAAACATTACAAATTTTATTATTAAATGTTAATGTATTAACAAAGTAATTAAATGTGTAACTTTATGGTAATTATTTAGAAGTTTTCCATCCTCACCGATTTCAATGATTTTTGGATATGTTGTCGGGGACACGATTCTGATCAATTTTTTCCTATACATGTTACCGCCGCTCGACCTTCGTTTCCGAGATATTCGCAAAAAACTTCGGTAAACTTGTCGATTAGCATGACCATCACCGATTTCAATGACCTTGAAATATGTTGTAGGGGGCATGATTCTGAACATCTTTTTCCTATACATGTAACCTTCGGTCGACCTTACTTTTTAAGATATACACAAAAAACCTTGGTAAACTTTTCCTCATGGATTTGTAGGAAAATTGTTTTAATCACCTCACCACGATCGCCCCACTGTACAGTATTTCTGTTGACTTATTCCGACACCATGCATTTCACTTTCCAAATTGACCCGGGTATTAGTATTGGTTTGGCTATATCAGTGCGGGGGGCGCGTAAAGTATGGTAGCGAACCGATGTAAGTTTAACTAAAACATAATTTCTTCACTAGAAAGATAGTGCCTTCAAGAACACCTGTTGGACATCCCGACTATGTTTGGCGGCGCCGGCACATCGGTTCGCTTCCATGCTTTACGCGCCCGCAAGCGGGCGCCCCCCCCCCCGCCGATCTAGCCAAACCAATACTAATACCAGGGTTAAGTTAAAAAGTATTAGAAAAGTGTTGCGTCGGAATAAATCAACAGAAGTTTTTCGCAAATATCTCAGAAACGAGGGTCAGCTTCATCATTTCTTTGTCCCATGCTGACGCATACGCTCCCACGGACGCGTACTGTAGGTAGGTAAATATACCGCAGAATACATTGTAGTAGTAGCAACAATTTTTCTGGAATATCTCGGAAACTAAAGCCGAGCGGCGCGGCGGTGGGTTATATGCACAGGGAAAAGTTGTTCAGAATCTAGATCTTGATAACATATGGAAAACTTCTAAATAATTACCAACTTTATTTCATATGCAACTACAATATATTCTTCTGTACAGTATACATACTGTAGACCAGCGCTGTCCAGTTTAGGGACCCCTCACGCGCCTAAATTCCCTTCCAACATTTCTTTCCAGCAGCGTGACTTGTTGTCAAGGAAACCTCGCGACGCTGAAAAGGACACCGTGAAAGTTCTGTAGACAAGGAAACTCAGACGCGATGTATGACACCGACGTTTACTGTTACTTTGACTCGGCGGCGTCTTAGCGCCATAGCAACGGCGGACGATAATAGGGACGGCTTTTGCCTCTCAGGAGGCAAGTTGGACAGCGTTACTGTAGACTATATGAATATATGTATATAACTACATCCATTCAAACATATACCTACAAAATATGACCGTAATATGATCTGAGATTCCAACACACAAATCACAAACTGATTTGGAATATTCATTATCATGATAATCATGAAAGTAAGTACATGAATGTATTTTCCGTTTGACTTTAAAAAGTCCATTGATTTTAATTTCTTCATGACTGATGTTATTTACGGTGGAAGTTGACAATGCGTAATATTTATCTTATTGTTAGCATTTCTACTTTACAGAGAAAGATTGAAATCCAAAATCTCCAAGAAAATAAGTTTCAAATTTGATTACAAGTTTTGGAGTCTATGATCATACTAGGGGAAAAATATGTACTTCTGTATAAAACACATGCTTGACTTTGACAATACTGAAAAAAATCCCAGATAGCATCGTACCTCCCAAGGACGACCGTTTCATGGCCAGTTTATATCCAAACGTCCTGCGTCCACTTCGAACGCACCTAAGATGTCCATGAAACTTAAATTTCGAATGTTCTAGGAACGTCCCTCGCAAAAGTCCTACGGATATTTTCAAGACTTAAGTTTAGTACGTTGTAGGAACGTCCGTTCTAAAGACTCGCATTTCGTATGCTTTAAGGGCGGTATTCATAAACGTGTCTTAAGATTAAGCAAATGCTTAAGCATACGGCATCCTCTACTAACCAAGTAGCATAGTAAAGGATGCCGAATGCTTAAGCATTTGCTTAATCTTAAGACACGTTTATGAATACCGCCCTAAGAACGCCCGTTTTTTAAGAGGGAGACCACTGTAACGGTCCAAAATGTATGGGTGTTTTCGGGAATTTATTTCAACCAAACAACGCAAGTAAAACAATGTATTGCTCAGTATAGTTAATAGTATACATGTCGAAGGGTAAGGAAAATTTTTTTTCAATCAAATTTATAAATCTGTTTCCTGTATACTCTTCGTCAAAATTTGCGCTGCGGCAAAAACATGCTAGTCGCGTTGACAGTGCTCAGGCTACAGTGAGTGTAAAAAGTACAGGGTCATCGTTTAATCCTGCAACCCGCGCGCGCGCGCGAACTTGTAAAATGGCAACACCGCCTCACGGACGCATTCCACTACAACCATGCACCGTCCCGGTGTTCGGAGAGCTGCTAGCGATCGCTGGACGGCAGTGATGTCCGAGCTTCGAGAATTTTAGCGTCGCAAAGAGCTAGGTATTGGGAATTTCCCGGCCCAGGTAATCGAGCCGCGCGCTCCGGTTTTATGATCGGTTTACCACTCGCATCCCAGATTACTGTAATGAGGTTTGAAAATAATGTCAACTGATCTCGTACCCGTCTCAATTTCAAAATTTTGCAACGACAGGGTTGACCGCGGCGCTATACCCTTGTACGGAGACATTTTTCGCCACCTGCTTGTAAAAGCCACAGTAATGGCACATCGTTCCAAAAAATGACATTAACGGATGCCGGTATAGGCGTGGTGTTGAGTAGCTAAAACATTCAAACACAAAAATTCTAGAAAAAGAATTCAGATACCGCTACAATCAAAGACACGTCGCATTAGTTACCCCTTACGTCTGATCTAGGTATGCACCGCATTAAGGATAAAATCATAAAAAAGAAAACCAGAACAATAGATTCTGAGGTCTGCAGAACTAATACATAATTGAATAAAAATTTAATTTCTCAATTTATGAAAGTAATGATACAGAAACAACTAGCTTATTGTTTATCAACACCGCGAATTTTAAAAACAGCGTTAAATACACTATCAAATGTATGAAAAGGTTTTTAAACAATTATGGTTAAAAAATTGATAAAAGAAAAATTAAGTAAACGTAAAATATGTTAAATTGTCCATCATTAAGGGGGAATAATTTTTCCTCAATTTTCGGCGCAAATTGCATTCCGAAATCTCTTACAGTTCAAAAGTTATACGAAAAAGACCCCAAAATTTTCAACGGGGGCCGGGAAATTCTGAATAGTTCTTTGCAACGTTAATTTGAAAGAGCTGCTGTCCAGCGATAGCTAGCAGCTCTCCGAACGCCGGGACGGTGCATGGTTGTAGTGGAATGCGTCCGTGAGGCTGTGTTGCCATTTTACAAGTTCGCGCGCGCGCGGGTTGCAGGATTAAACGATGACCCTGTACTTTATGGAATAAGTCTTTTATGCAATCTTCAATGTCTTCACATGCAGCAAAACAGCGTAGGAATCAAACGAACTAAACATGCTGTTCATCACAGTCTAAAATGTCTACCATATTTTCAACGGCGTCAATGGTGCAGCGGTAAAGTGCCAGACCCAACCGTGCTGTCGTGGGGAGCGGACGTGTCTCGTACATAGCGAGCAGTAGTGACAAGCTATACAGTGTATCTACAACTTAACTAAATACTGAAGCATGCCAAAGACTTCAAAGTTATATACATAATAATAAGTCAAAATTAAAGTCAAAAGAATGCCGCGGCCCCCGAACCATCGGAGACGCCAGAATCAGAAGATCAGAATGTAGCAACTTCGAGGGAGGAAGGTAATCCACCCACAGCCCATGTCGCAGAAATATCATCTCAGCATACCCTAAACAAGCAGCAACTTTATAACATCATTGATAATAATTCGGCGGAGACATCGAATCTGCTTAAGCAATCTTTAAAGATGAAATCTTCCAAAAGGTTCAACCCAACACCTAAAATCTCAAGGAAAAGAGCCACCACAGACTAAACTAAAAGTTCAGGAGACGTAGTTAGGGACGAACCTAACAAAACACATACAGAAGCAACGATAGATTGGAATTGCATAGTACAAAATGAAGAGATTAAACCCTCATATGAAGATCTCCTAAAAACTAGAGTCAATTTACAAGAAACTATACTTAAACTCTCAGCAAAAATAGAGTCAAACACAGAAACAGGAAAAAAATATGTAACCAACAGCAATTTCTCGTGCAAGAACAGATTCCAAGTGTTAGCTAACAAAGAAGAGTACGCCATATTCAATATTCCGACTGGCATAATCAGAGACCCAGGTACTTCAACGAGACCAAACCTCTCCACCCCTACGATGAGGGTCAATCCCAATAAAACGCAGTACACAGGCAAGCCCAACAATGAAAATCTCCCAAAGATAGAAAACTCCACTACAGCCGACAACCAAGAGAATCGATTCCCCTCGAAGGGCATCACAAACCAGCAGACGAAGACACTCAGTGACCGTCCCAAAAACCAGTCGACCAAACCTCCACCAATCAATATTAGCAGTAAGTCCGCTAAAGAAATTATAGATTTAATAAAAAATTCGGCATATAATATGAACTTCATATCAACAAGAATTAGTGAGTCAAAAATTGCCATACAATCCGAATCGATCCCTGAATTTAGGAAACTATGTAATCGTTTAAAAAATAATAACATTCCATTCTTCTCCAACACACCGAAAAGCGAAAGAGTAAAACTGTACGTGCTGAACAAAATTGACGGCGAATTCGAAGCAAATGAAATTCTAGAGGAATTAAAAAATTTAAAAATAGAAAATTTAAACTTTCTTAGTGTAGAAAATTTTCAAACGGCACGTTCAAAAAAAGAAAACAAAAAACTCTCTGCTTTCCTGGTCAAACTATCCCCGGATAGTAAACCAGAAAAGCTGAACGATGTAAGAGTAATTCTTTACTCAGCAGTAAAATGGGAAAAATTAAATAAGAACACCCAAATTCAATGTAAAAGATGCCAGAGGATACGTCACGCTGCAAGTAACTGTAACCTAGAGTATAGATGCGTTCAATGCGACGACAAACATGAACCTGGCGAATGCAAACTGTCCCCACTAAATCACGCTAATACATCAAGCAACATTGATAAGCCTTTCTGCATCAACTGCAAAAATTATGGACACCCAGCCTCATGTAGAGGCTGCCCAAAATTAATAGAAAATTTAGCAAAAATCGAAGAAAAACGCGCCCAAAACCCCCTCCTCAAGGAGAAAAGAATAAATACTATAAATAAATTAATCGATCCGAAAATCTCATATAGAGCAGCATTAGCTGGAACCAACACATCTCAGAGTAACTGTATATCATAAATAGTCCCTGACAAACCAACATTACGCCCAACTACGCCCGATTGGCTAGAACAGGCCTGGGAATTAAGTGATCGCAGCGGCCGATTTTCAGAGGCAACGCCTCCTTTCTCCACCCGCGCGTCTTGGCCGCCGCGGCGGCCTAGCAGCTTGGAGCGCCACGGGCGCGTACCACGTGAACCGCGCGTGACGTATTACGCGACATTGTATCAATAGGATTCCACATCATCATACAGCCTCCTCGTTAATATTTTACATTTGCCCAGCATGTATAAACGTGCGCGAAAATCTAGTTTTCCCAAACATATTTCAAATTTTGATAGTAAAACGCGTTTTTCCAATCCATTTTTTATCGCGCGACACAGTTGAATAGGCCTATAGGGGATACTACTGACAAAAAAAACGCATCGATAATAGTACCCCATGATGTGGAAACCTATTGATACGCGGGGTGCCCCAATACGCTACGCGCGGTTCATTGGTACGGGCCTGAAGCGCTCCAAGCTCCTAGGCCGCCGCGGGGGCCTAGACGCGCGGCGGGAGAAAGGAGGCGTTACCTCTGAAAATCGGCCGCTGCGTTCACTTAAGGGCGTCCGAAATGTAAGGGTGTTTTCGGGAATTTATTTCAACCAAACAACGCAAGTAAATCAATTTATTGCTTAGTATAGTTAATAGTGTACATATCGAAGGGTAAGAAAAAATTTTTTTCAATCAAATTCATGAATCCGTTTCCTGTCTACTCTTCGCCAAAATTTGCTCTCCGGCAAAAACATGCTAGTCGCGTTGACAGTCCCCAAGCCATATGGTTCATCGAAATTTAAAAAAACAATAATATTTAGAAACTAGAAGCCTGTCTCTATTACGTGACGATCGAAAAATGTAAAAATTGTAAAAAATAACAAAATGGCGGACCACTGAAAAAAATTCATGTTTTCGGGGTACAAAATTGGGGAAATGTTGCTAAAAAAAATAGAAGCAGGTCGAAAATTGAAAATGTCTGATCGTCACGTAATAGCGAAGGGTTTTCCGTACAATAAATGTCCTTGATCATGCCAATTGGACGTATAGTTTTCTCTGTAGACTGTCAACGCGGTTGAAAAATGTCATTGTGAGGAAAACGCGTTCAAAGTTCCGCGTGGCTCAGTCGCGCGTTTGACACCGCTTCACGAAAAACACCATATCTCCATCAATTTTGCGAATATCTTCATAAAATTTGGAGAGAACATTCTTGAAACATACGTCTTTCAGAAAATGTAAAAAAAAATTTTTCAGGTTTGAGACAGTGGTTTCCCCCCTTAATTCCCGGGCCTGGGCTAGAATCAATAAAAAAACAATAGAAGACACAATTAAGTCAAACATCAATAATTTATCAGAGCAAGTCCAGGAAAACTCCCAAAAAATAAACACCATAGTCACATTTCTGAACCTTGATGTATAGAATTCAATAGTCTGGATACGAACAAAATAACAATTGAGAATTGCAAAATTATTTCAATTAACATTAACTCAATAATATCAAACGACAGAAGAGCAAATTTAGCAGAATTTTTAGAACGTCAGAACCCTACAATCGCATTCCTATGTGAAACTAAATTAAATTGTTAAGTTTATTTTAAAATTGGCGCCTTTGCTATTATTTGGCGGAGAGTCGAAGAGAGTCTTCCGTTTTACCGCTCGGTTTCTACCGACTCTCTCTTCTGTTCGACTCTTGGGCATGTACACGCGTTCTTTATGTATCGCTTGTAATCGCTCACAAGTTCAGTATTATTATCCTTTTTCTCTCGTGTATGCAAGTGCTATATAAGTCAATTTCTAGTATATTAAAACAGTTACTGTCCAACCAGTTTGTATAATTTCATAACCTATAACAACAGGTTATCAAGGTTAACAAGGTTCCGGTGGACAGTATAATCGACAGTTAATAAAGTGTCGAAGGGTGAAATAAAAGGTGAAGAAGAGAAGGTGTGAAACGAGTGCACGAAGTATAAGAGACGTGGCAAGGATAAGTGACATCTACGGGAGTGGAAAAAGTAAGAAGACAAAACGGAGACAGCAGTAAGTAAAGAAAATCAGAGACTCCAATGAACCGAGCAGGCGAAGGCGGGGAAGTGCAAAAGGAAACGAGAAGAAGGGGAAGACCATCGTTGGCAGAACAACTGGGGAGAAGTAGAGCGGGCAGCGAAGGCTCGATACTGGACACGTTCAAGAGGAAACGGGAGGGCGAGGAGGAGCAGGAGAGGTTAAGGGCCGAAAAGGAAATAGAGGAAGAATTCCTAAAAGCGAGGAAAATAGGGAGGTCGCCTCGGACGAAGAAAACTGAGGCAGTTATAGGAACTACGGTAACGCCGGTCTGCCAGGAGACGGAACAGGACAGAGAAATGGATAAATTAGACAAATTGATAGAAGTAGTGATGGCAGTTAAGAATGGATTGGAGGAACTGAGAAAAGATAATAGAGAGCTGAGGGACGAGTGGAAGAGGAGGGATGAGATATGGGAAAAGGAAAGAAAGGAAATGAGAGGTAGGATAGAAGTACTGGATGCCAAGAAGGATCAGGCAGAGAGGCTGACAGAAAGACTGGAGGGGCTAGAAAGGAAGAAAGAGGCTAGAGAAAAAAGAGAGAGAAGAAATAATATTACCCTAAGGGGAGAGGATTTACCGCGGAAAGAGACGCCGAAGGATGCGGTGGAGTATGTTTTAAGGCACGAATTGCAGGTAGAAGCAGAAATCGAGGAAGCCTACTGGGTAGGAAGGGGAGAGAAAAGAGGGCTACTGATACGGAAGTTAAAAAGCTGGCAACAGAAAAGAGCAATAATGCTAAAAAAGAATACATTGAAAGATAAGAGGCTGTTTATTGACAATGATCTGACAAAAAGGAAAGGGAGATACAAAAAAATATTAAAGATATCGCCAAAGCGGAAAGGGAGCAAGGGGCAAAGGTGAAAACTGGATACAGGAAAGTAAAAATCAACGATAAGACATTTATTTGGAAAGAGGATGGTGGGCTGAAGGAAGTAAATTTTTGGAGTCGGCAAAGTTCTGTGAACCTCTAAATTATAGGAGGATCACAGAGCTTACAAGGACAACCAACGCACGACAAAAGGCAGTACCAACACCCGTTCCCCGCGCGCCTGCGTATGCAGATATGCGGGGAGAGGGGGTACACAGATTTGGGAAAGGAATAGATACATTTAAAATAGGCTACTGGAATGTAGCAGGTTTATTGAGCAAAGACAAACAGTTTTGGGATTTCTTACAAGATCTCGACGTAATAGGATTAGTAGAAACGTGGATTAGAGAGAAACAATGGGAAGGATTGAAAGATAAATTGCCACAAGAATTTTCATGGAAATGTAAATATGCCACTAGAGAGAGAAAAAAAGGGAGAGCGATAGGCGGATATTATCACAGGTGTAAGAAAGGGCATAGAAGAGGAGGAATCGAACGCAGGAACGGAACATATTCAAGAGCGAAGAATCAGGATACAAAATGAAAAATGGAGAGTAATAACAGTGTACAGCAGAAATATGAAGGAGACGAAAGAAGCGCTAGACCAGATAATAGAGGAGAGGGAGGTGGAGAAACTGATAATCGGAGGAGATTTCAATGCGAGAATTGGACAGGAAGGAGGCGACTTTAGAATAGAAGAAAAGCATGTCGTAAGGAGATCAAAAATCAAAGTTAAAAACACAGAGGGAAAGGTGTTATTAGAGATGGTGGAGGAAAGAGGATGGAATATTCTGAACGGGAATATGGAGGGAGATGAGAAAGGAGAGTACACATACACGGGTCCGAGAGGCAGCACGGTAATTGATTATATACTAACAAATGTCGAGGCGAAAGAAGATATCAAGAAATTCACAGTGAAAGATAGAGTTGAGTCAGATCATATGCCTCTGATAGCAGAACTATATATGGGAAATAAAATGGGAGACCGAGGGGGAAATCAGGAGGGGAGGTGGAGAGAGAGAAGAGTCTGGACAGAGGAAGGAAAGAGAGAGTTTCAAATGGAATTAAACAAAATAAACTTTAATAGGACAGAGGTGAATGAAATGGTAGAAGAAATGGTAGGAAAAATAAATAATGCAGTACGGAAAGAAGAAGTAAAAATAAAGAAATGGAAATTGGGCAGCTTTAAGTGGTGGAGTTCGAACTGTACAAAAAAGGAAAGAGAAGCCAGGAAAGCACAGAGGAACTGGAGAAGGGGCAAAGGAGACAAAGAAGACTATCAAAAGAAAAGAAGGGAGTACAAAAAAGTGTGTGAAGAAAGGAGAAGGGAATTACAAGAAAGTATAGAAAATGAGATAATGCAATTAAAGGGAGAAAACCAAATATGGGAATATATAAATAAACAAAGAAAGAAAAGAATAGGTATTTCCAATAAAATAGATTTAAAAGAATGGAAGGATCATTTTAAAACATTGCTAGAAAGCGTCGACTGTAAAAAAGAAGTAGAGGAGTACGAAGAAATAGACAACACGGAAGGAGAAGAGGAAGAGGAACCCCTACAGCACACTTTATTGCAGGAATGTTTCATTTAAATTGCGGTTTAATTTTTGAAATATTGCACTGAATGTTGCTGAAAAGTTACAAATAAATTGCTATGTCCGCCCCTTTGCAACATTGCAGGATATATTTCTGCAACATTGTTTCGGAATTTTACAGCAATTGTCTCGCAACATTTCTGAGATTTTACAGCAATTTTCGCGCAACATTTCTGAGATTTTATAGCAATTGTCGCGCAACATTTCTGAGATTTTACAGCAATTGTCGCGCAACATTTCTGAGATTTTACAGCAATTGTCGCGCAACATTTCTGAGATTTTACAGCAATTGTCGCGCAACATTTCTGAGATTTTATAGCAATTGTCGCGCAACATTTCTAAGATTTTACAGCAATTGTCGCGCAACATTTCTGAGATTTTACAGCAAAGGTCCCACAAGGTTTCGGGCAGTAGGGCCAAAAAAAAAATAACGGTATTTTATACACATATATTCCGGATGTGTCCGTGAGGGGGACCCGATGACATGAATGTGTGCAGAATCGTAGTAGCATAACGTCCGTGTGTGTCTTTTATAAATAGAAAATACTTTACCCCAGGGAAGATTCGAACCCGCGACCTGTAGCACCGTAGACGAACACTTTACCGCTGCAGCTATAATCCTTGATTAGGAAAATTGCTTCCGTATTCGAACTTATAATTCTACCGTGCAACACATTATACCCAAATTATTCAAAAACGAAGATTTGTTTTGACAAACCCCACTACATCTCCCTAATTGTGGAGTGGATATTTCACAACAAATTCATTTCGACACTTGATCTTGTATTAAGTTGATTCATATTCTGTTATGAAATATCCTGCGTTGTACAAAAAAATAATGTTTTTTTAGTTTGTAACGCATTTTTAATACAATCGTTTAACATAAACTTTGTTTATATATTTTTTCTATTTTCTAGTTTTTAGTGTTTGTGGATTTACATTTCACAGATCAGAGTTCTTTACAAATATCTTTTATTGTTGTATGCAGTTTAACAGTTTGCTTAAACATTATAGTCCTCGCTTCTATCTATCCTATCATAAAACGGTCGCGTCGTCTTCAGCCGCGTATTCGGCGAGTCAAGGGTGGCTCGCCAAACCGATCACACGGTCACCAGGCGTAGGGAAAAACCCCAGGCCCGGTGTTAGCTTTCCAGGCTCGCGGCTTACAATTGGAAGTACAGTGTAAGACTGTATTCTATTTGTTGACATATCTGATATAAATAATTAATACAATTATTCAATTAACACTACATATACACTCAATAACACTATATAACACTCATTAACACTATATAACACTCAATAAACAAACTCATAAATATATAGGTACAGCAAGAAAAGAGATTTGCAAATAAGAGTTACACGTGCCAATTACTGACAGTGTCCCTACCATTCATATTTAATTTATTATGCGTAATGAAAATGTTCCGTATCGTCGAGAGAAAATTTCTAAGTCCGTATTCAGAGCGAATTAATTGCTGGAATCTTGCTCAAATTTTACGAAAGAAATATTGCGCTCGTAAGATTGGAGCAAGATTCCAGCAATTAATTCGCACTTAATACAGAATTACGCGGAGCGATCTGAAATCTCGGCACGCGTACTAGTCTAAGATTCCACTGGCTTCCTCCGAGGGAATGTATGCGAACGTGGACAATATTTTATATAAATTTCTTAACTAACACATATGGTTTAAACAAATTCATAAAGTATATACAACAACAAAAGATATTCGTAAAAAAGTGTAACATGTTCCAATAAGTGCCAGTGTCCCTACTATTGCCATTGAATTGATTACGGATAATAAGAAAGTTCAGTATTATCGAGTGAAAATATATAAGTCCGTATTCAGAGCAAATTAATTGCTGGAATCTTGCTCCAATCTTACGAGCGCAATATTTCTCTCGTAATATTTGAGCAAGATTCCAGCAATTAATTCGCTCTGAATACGGACTTATAAATTTTCACTCGACAATACGGAACTTTTTTATTATCTACGATCAATTAAATGGCATTAGTAGGGACACTGGCACTTATTGGAACATGTTACACTTTTTTACAAATATCTTTTGTTGTTGTATATACTTTATGAATTTGTTTACACCATATGTGTTAGTTAAGAAATTTTTATAAAATATTGTCCACGTTCGCATACATTCCCTCGGAGGTAGCCCGTGGAATCTTAGACTAGTACGCGTGCCGAGATTTCAGGATCGCTCCGCGTAATTCTGTATTTAGTGCGAATTAATTGCTGGAATCTTGCTCAAATTTTACGAGCGCAATGTTGCACCGTATTTTGTGGTCGATGTTGCATGAACTTTCCACCTGTGTTGTACCGCAATATTGCACGACTATGTTTGCTCAATATTCCCGAAACATTGCCCAAACTTGGCCATTGCAATATTGCAAGGCAATGTTTGCTCAATATTCCCGAAACATTGGCCAAACTGGGCCATTGCAATATTGCAAGGCAATGTTTGCTCAATATTCCCTAAACATTGCACAAACGTAGGCATTGCAATATTGCACGGCAATGTGTGCACAATATTCCAGGAATATTGCACAAACATGTCCATTGCAATATTCCTCGGCAATGTTTCCACAATTTTGCAATAATATTGCAATGCAACCTGCAACACACCGGCAACATTGCAATGTACTGCAACATTTGTGCAACTTTCCTGCAATGAAGTGTGCTGTAGGGGAAATAACAGAAGCAGAAGTAAAAGAACAAATCAGAAAACTAAAAAAAAAGAAAGCAGCAGGGGAAGACAAAATAGAAAATGAAGCCTGGATTTACAGTAACGTGAAAATAGTAAAAAGGATCACAGAAATTTTCAATAAAGTGTGGAAGGGAGAAGGATTCCCGGAGAGATGGAAAGAAGGGGTGATTTCACCAATATTGGTTTCACCAATATTCAAAAAAGGAGATAGAGAAAAAGTAAACAACTACCGGGGGATAACGATCCTAAACACAGCGTACAAAATATATGCTATGGTCCTAGAAAAAAGATTAAAAGAGGAACTGGAAAAGAACCACATAATACCAGAAACGCAAGCAGGATTCAGGAGCGGTAGGTCGACAACAGATAACATTTTTATTCTGAACTATGTATCTAACAGAGAAATACAGAAAAAAGGGGGGAAGCTGTATACGTTTTTCGCGGACCGAAGCGCTGCATGTGACAACGTGGATAGAGTAAAACTTCAGAACATAATGACGAGAATGGAAATAAGTAAACGCTTGAGAATGAGAATCGGAGAAATTTACAAAGAAACAAGAAATACAAAAAAAGTAAACGGAGAAATGTCATCTAAATTCTGGACAACAAAAGGGGTAAGACAGGGATGCCCACTGAGTCCAACGTTATTTACAATATATGTAGCGGACTTGGAGGAAACCATGAGGAAAAACCAAGCAGGAGGAGTTAGAGTAGGAAAAGAAAAAATCTGGACTCTAGCATATGCGGACGGTATAGCGTTACTGGCAAATGAACCAAAGGATCTTAAGGACATGATACGAAGATTCGGAAAATACCTTGAAAAGAAAGGGTTACAACTGAACGCAGAGAAATCTAAGGTGCTGATTTTCCATAAAGGAAGTGTAACGTCCTGGCCCCACCACGGTATCGCGACTTAGTGTCGACGAGCGCCACCAGAGGTCTCTAATCTTTCCCGCTAGTCCTAACTCTCAATATCATTCGTATATATACAAGTTCCAAATCATATCCTCCGTGTCCCCGTGTGTGTCTAGGGCAGGGGCCGTCAGCTATAGCCCTACTGATGAGTCTGGCTGGCGGTCCCAAGACGAAACACACCTCTTCTTTTCCTCCTCGATCCTCCAAAGCCGATCCACCCGCCCCGCATAGTTACTCCATGGTGGCGTTACCGGGCCGGCCTTAGGGTTTACGGTGCGTCGGAGGCGACGGGGCAAGAACTCCCTTCTCGTCCTGAACGTTCCGGCAATTCAGGACGTGACAGAAGAGGAAAGAAGAAGAGAGAAGAATTGGGCTGGCAGAGACCAGAGTCTGGAAGATGTAAAGGAGTTCAAATACTTGGGGTATAATTTTCAGAAAAACGGGAGCAGAGAGGTGCACATAAGGGAAGTCATAAAGAAAGCTAGAATAGCAATGGCGCAAATATGGGGAATAGGACAAAGAATGTTCAAGAACAATTTTGAGAGAAGAATGAGGATATTCAGAAGCATAGTGAAAAGTATCTTGCTGTACGCGTCAGAAATTTGGGGTTGGATGGGAGCAGAAAAGGTAGAGAAGATACAGGAGAAATACATAAGGTGGACTTTAGGTCTGGACTTTAATACACCAGCATATCTAATTTTGGAGGAAACAAAAACGGACAAAGTAAGGATAGAAGCGGGGAAAAGTGCAATAAAATATGAGGAGAAAGCGAAACGGCTGAACAAGAATAAAATAGTACAAGAATGCTGGAGGGAAATAGACGCGAAGCAAGCAGAGAAAAAGTCGAAGTGGGAGGAAATGAGAGATGCATACTACAGGCAGAAAATGATGGATATCCAAGAAATGGAAATAGAAAGAAGGCGGGGAAGAGGGTTCGCTGAGGAACTAGCGCAAAGGGACAGGGCAGAGCAGGTTCAATGGCAATACGACAGAATACAAGTAGGCTGATACAACGCACATTACACAGAAATAAGGGATGACCAAAGAGCAAATTACCTAGACGGAAACTACAGAGGCATAGACCAAAGCATGATTACTAGGTTCAGATGTGGAAACGAAGAGCGGGGGAGCAAGTACTGGAAGGAGGAAAAAGACACAGTATGCAGACTATGCAATGGGGCTAGAGAGACGCTGAGTCACATGCTGCAAGACTGTAAGGAGCTGAAAAGAGAGAATTCAACGATCAGAGCGATTCTAAAGGCAGAAGAAGAAGGAGCGGAGTGGATGCGAATGGTTCTGGAAAAAAGGAGAAGAAAAGAAGAACAAGATGAAGGAAGAAATCGAAAGCGCATGCTTGAGTTAACAGTCCCAGAAACACTTACACATATAACACATGTAACCCCATTTTGAGGCCGAAAGGCAAAAAATAAACCTATTTACTACTTACTACAAGTGTCGTTAGTGAAAATATAGAAATGGCAGAAATGAAGACTTTTAGTATTCACAAATTCAATGGAGAAAATTACAAATTGTAGAAGCGACAGATGGAAATATATATGCCAGACAATAAACTGATGCCATACGTCAGCGCTGGCCAGCGTAGGGACCCCTCACGCGCTAGCTTCCCCTTCCAATCTTTCTCTCGCACAGCGTGCCTTCCGTCGTCAAGGAGATCGCGCGACGCTAAGAAGGCCATGACGAGCTAGCGTCTTCACGGTTAGGGGGGCTCGAGTGCTACACATATCGTATTTAAGTATGTGTTAGTGCCGCGTCTGGCGAGCCGCCCGTCACCTGGATATGGGTCATTCCAGGTTATTTCGTTGACTTTCGTACCTATGTGCCAAGCTTGTTTATGATATTTCTAGTTTCAGAATTGTTTGAAAAGTCATCAAAATTGACAACTTATACCGGGTTTTCGCGGGCTGCTTCCACAGATCAATTTTTTGTCTTCGAACCTATTAAATGCATAGACTTTGATCTTTTTTATTTTAATCGCCATGGGCAATCGTTCTGATTGAATTGGTTTGGTACTTCGAAAGTAATTTTTATTATTATGATAGGAAACCTTGTCAACTGCAATTTCTCGTTAATTGGACGTATTGTTGTTTTATGATTTTTATGTGATATTTAAGAACCCCTCAGGTTGAAATAGGTAAAATCTGTTACTACAGATATGTGAAATTTCACAATAAATACCTCATCATAAGGGCTTTTAACGCACAATTGATAAACTTTAACAAATAAAACTTTCTACTCAAAGATAATAGGAGCTAATTAGTGAAAAGTATCTTCGCAGATAGGTTGAAAATCAACACAAAGCTATTGTAGCTTTTAGTCAAAAGGAAAAACTATTCGTTGAAATTAAAATAAAAAAGGAATGAAATCAATATATTTAATAGTGTTGAAGATAAAAATTAAGGTGTGGACACAGTTTTCCTAGAAACCGATAGGAGTTGTCATTTTTGAGGGCCAGTGTATTTCGAACAATTCTGGAACAAAAAAATATTTAAAAATATAATGAAATTAATTATAAAGATAAATGAAGACTAGAATGTGACTAGATAAACGAAATACGTTCACTTGTTCGGATAAATTTAAACGTTGAACATAAACGTTAGCTCATCCGAAAAGCTCATAGGATTTTTCAAAGTGATATTCACCATAACATAGTTCTGTCTGTGACTTATTTTAACTTTGATCAATAAAATACCAATATAGGTACTGCAGTATAAATACTATTTTTATAAAAAGACTTATTATTAAAATTGAAGCATGACGAAACTATGAATTTTTCGGGTAACCCAATACAGTAGAACTTTGATTAACAGAAAGATCAATTATCGATACATCGATAAAAAAAGATCAATTATCGATTAAACAAATAAAAAAAGAATAATTATTTATACATTAAATAAAAAGGAACAAAAATATCAATATTATCGATACATCGATTAAAAAAAAAACAGAAAAAGATCAATATTATCGACACATCGATCAAAAAAGGAAAAAGTGTTCAAAACGTTTTGCTTTTAATAAAATAGTTCAATGCAAACGAAACAAAATAAGAAAATGAACGATCTTCCTTTATGCAAAAACAGAATTCGATAATTCGACGATAGTACTGGACCTGGCACCAAGATTAGTTACGATAAATAATCGAAGTTCTACTGTCATTAGAAAATATGGATCACTCCTTTTTCGTGTCAATGAGATATTGTACATCCACATCTATTTCCGAAATAGCAACACGTAACGCACTTGAAAACGGCGACACATCCATATCCATACGACAAAGAATAACGAATTATTTTATTTCTGAAACAGATACAGGGTAATTATGGAGGTACGCCCGTCAAGAAGATGCGGCCTGGTACCCCGTGGCGAGGACAGACCTTCGCAGTGCCTCACCCGATTTTTATGGTTTTCGACCCTCGAAGGGGTTCGACAGCCTATTAAGAACTCGCGCATTTCTCATCAGATCTTTGCAAAAACGACAACCATCGATTCCTTATGTTTCGCCGTTGAAAATGACACAATGAAGGAAATTCCACGGAAAATCGATTTATATCATTTCAAGCTGACTTGACTTGGTTACAAATAGTCCGATTTACATGAAATTTGTTATGATTTTAATCGACGAAACGCCAGGAATGCATTGGCATCACTTACTCCTTCGATACGACGAAGAAAAGAAGCAAACATTTGAAATCCTAAACATTTCTCACTTCTTAATGATATTCCAAACCCTTCGAGGGTCGAAAGCCATAAAATTCGATGGGCACTGCGGGGTGTTGTCCTCGCCACGAGGCGACAGGTGTACCTCCAGAATTACCCTGTATTTGTTTAGGAAATAAAATCATTCTTTATCGTATTCTTTATCGTATGGATATGGATGTGTCACCGATGGATTCCTTGGGGTTTTCCGATGAAAATCATTACAAATGTCGTGTAAATCGGACAACTTTTACATAGGGAATACAAATAGCTTGTGTCAAAGTAGTCCGATTTGCATGATATTTAGTATGATTTTCATCAGAAAAACATAAGAAATCCATTGGCATCACTTCCCTTTCGATACGATGAAGAAAAGAATGTCTTAATAAGTTGTAATGGATATTTCACCCTCGTCTGCGGGGGCTCGACCTCAATTCGTTACGTTCGGCCCAGGATTCGTACCTTTTTCCGGAAAAAGCCATAAAAATCGGGCGAGACCCTGCGAAGGGTTGTCCTCGCCACGGGGTACCAGGCCGCATCTCCTTGACGAACGTCGGGCGACTCCTGCCCGAGAGGAATACGATTTACTTTAATTATAGTACATGTGTGTTTTGTAATAAAGTGTTTCTATCGTCTCCTGAATTCAATAACTGGGTAGCCCGCTGTCGATGCGTGGTCCTCCCGAGTATAAAAACGAGATCCGACATCAAAACAAAAGCATGCGTGGACGTATCCGTGCGAGAGAAGGTGGGCATTGGGGAGGAGGTATTGCTGTGAAGAGGGCCTCTTGCTCTCTAGCAGCCGTTTGTGAGGGATGCAAATCCGATTGGTTCTAATACAATCTGCTCCCTATGGTTGAAATTTTGTCTAGCAACTTTCATACCTCCTAACCTAACCAATTCAACTTGCATCCCTCCCAAAAGAACCGGCCATCCGAGCGTAGAAGCAAGTGCGAAATAAAAGTAACGATGCGCTTCTCGATACCGCAGATGTACCTACCTAAGTGGCATTTCTGACGGAAAAGAATTGTCCAGCCTTTGGGCCTAGCGTAGAACATTCGCAGGTATGTATCTATTTCAACAGGCAGTGCCACCCGTGGCGCCAGTAAGACCGACCCCGGTCCTTGCTATTCCAGAGGAGTTTCTTGCAGTGAAAATCAGTAAATTTGCAAGCGCAATATCTCAAAAACCAGTGGAAATAAAGTGTATACATTGATGCTTATTGAATTTGTCTTGGAACGCACTATCAACTCAGGACTTCAAAAAAAATAGTTCCATTTGAAAAACCGAACTTGACCATCGTATTTTTTAAAATAATAATCGAAAAAAAATTCGTTCGGGCTAATTTATTAGCCCCCTCGAACCATGCAATTCCCTATTTTTTAAAAAAATTTATCTCCAATACTTTAGGAGCTACGGCGCTGTCCAGTCTACCGTGGGACACCCTGTATAAGGACCACCCTAATGCAGGTATTGCTGGACAGGTTCATAAACTGTAAAATGAACCCAGAAGAGAAGATGGCTGACTATATAGCCAGGATGACCAGTTTGGTACAAAGGTTAAAAGATATGGATTTAAAACAGAAGGATCCAATCGTTATCGCTAAAATATTGGGAAGTTTGCCAGCAAAGTACGACAACATTCGGACAGCATGGTATACTGTACCTCGAGCAGACCAAACTCTTGAAAGACTCACAGATCACTTAATAAATGAGGAGACTCTGCTTAATTTGCGATTACAGAATGACAATCATCCTTCTGAGGCACTGTTCTCTAGTGCTAAGAGAAATTTCAAGAATAGAAAAACGACAAACCAAAATAAAGATGGACAGAACAAAGAAACATTGACTCGAAGACCTGGAAAGTGCAACTTCTGTCACATCCCTGGTCATTGGGCACGTGAGTGCGAAAAGAAGAAGAGGGAGATGCAAAGGCCAAGCAATAACGAGTCATGGGCTGTTCAAACACAACTGCCACACGAAGTTCAAGCAACAGATAAGGCGCAGCTTCTCATGGTTGATTCACATCACTACAATAATTCAATGGTGGAAAGTGCATGGTATGCAGATTCAGGGGCGACAGAACATATGTCGTTCTGCAAGGATTGGTTCAAGGATTACACACAGTATTCTGAAGAACACCTACCAAGTGAGAGTTGGGGATGGCACATGCCAGAGGGAGAGGTAATGTTGATGTTGCAGCAAACTACGCAGATGGAAGAACAGTTATTCATACTATTGTAGATGTACTTCATGTCCCAAAAATAAAAAGGAACTTGTTGTCAATCATGAAGACGTCAAAAGGAGGTATCAAAATCACTTTTCAAGAAGGTGGTGATCGAGTAATATTTCAGAAAAATCAAGAATTTATAATGGAAGGTCTGAGGCGCAACAATCTCTACAGACTCAATCTAGAGTCAGTCCAGACAGCTCAGGCTCAATTGGCGATAAGTGTTTCACGAAGAATGTGGCATGAACGTCTTGGTCATGTGAATTATCAGACATTAAAACAGATGCGTGACAGAGAGACAGTTGAAGACTTACAGTTCAAGAGTGCAGTTGGTGAAAGTGAATTTTGTGAGGGTCGTGCTTATGGAAAGCAGCACAGACAATCTTTTCCAAGGACAGCCAGAAGGTCTACAGTTCCACGGGAGATTTTTCACACAGACTTATGTGGAAAAATGAGTACTGAATCTCTGGGAGGTGCAAATTACTTTTTACTACTAAAGGACGATTTTTCAAGGTACTGCTTTGTTTATTTCCTTAAATACAAGACGGACGTTCTGAAAAATCTGGAGAAATTCTGTATTGAGGTCCAAACAGATGGACATAAAATCAAAAGGCTGAGGACTGACAACGGTTTGGAGTTTTGCAATGCGGAGGTCAATCGTTTCTTGCAGTCAAAAAGCATCAAGCATGAAACTTCAACACCAAATGCTCCTGAACAAAGTGGTTTTATTGAGCGCCAAAATCGAACAGTTGTAGAGTCAGCTAAGTCGATGATTTATAGTCGAAACGTTCCACGTCATTTATGGGCAGAGGCAGTAAATACAGCTGTTTACTTGAAAAATAGAACAGCGTCAGAGACTCTCGGTGGTCTGGCCCCTTTTGGGAGATGGTTTGGAGAAAAACCATCTGTGAAGCATCTCAAAATTTTTGGCAGTGAGTGCTATGTGCACGTGCCGAAGGACCAAAGGACCAAATGGGATATGAATTCAGTGAAGTGTCTAATGATCGGATACAGTGATGGTAATAAAGGGTACAGAGTTTACAACCCTGGTACTGGAAAGATCATGATACGAAGAGACATCATTTTCAATGAGAGACGTGTGGCAGAGAACGTTGTCGGGAGTATTGCACCAGATGATATTCAACCAGAACCTCCAGAAAAGGAAGAGAAAAATGATGAAGAGCAGAATGAGGAAATGGATGAGCCTGCAGGCACACCGAAAAAGTACAAGAATCCACGCTTGCCTATACCAAGATCGCCATACCCAAAGAGGAACGTTCCTAAGTCCAACAATGATGGAGAGCTTGAAGAGGCAATAATAGCTGAAATGTTTATGGCAACCTCAGAGCCAGCTACAATTCAAGACGCACTGAAGGCTGAGGATTCACATGAATGGCGTAAGGCAATCAAGTCAGAGCTTGACTCGCTAAATGATAATCAAACATGAAAAATAGTTCCTAGACCAAAGGACAAAAACGTTATCTCAAATCGTTGGGTGTTCAAGAAGAAATTGAAAGCGAATGGCCAAATAGAAAAATATAAGGCACGATTGGTGGCTAGAGGTTTCTCACAAGAACAAGGAATTGATTACGCCGAGACCTTTTCGCCAGTGGTTAAGTTCAGCTCGGTTCGGGCATTGATATCCATCGCAGCAGCACACAATTTGGTGATCACGCAGTTCGACGTCAAGACAGCGTTTCTGCATGGGGAGTTGGATCAACCAGTCTACATGGAGCAAGCCAGTGGCTGCGAAGAAGATGGTGACAAGGTGTGTTTGCTAAACAAGGCGATCTATGGTCTAAAACAAGCTGCGAGAAAGTGGAATGAGAAGCTAGTGAAGTTCCTAAAAGAGTGGGGTTTTGTGCAATCGAATGCAGACCCATGTGTGTTCATTGAACAAAAGAGAGGGTTGTATTTGGCTATATACGTCGCGGACGGACTGTTGTGTGGAAAGAATGAGTCAGTGATGAATGCAATGTTGAGTGATCTGAACAAAGAATTTAGAATTACTTTTTCACAGGCGGAATTTTTTGTTGGCCTCCAGATCGACACGGATCGAAACAAAAAATTGAAGGTGCACCAAACTGCTTATACGAATGAAGTTTTGAGACGTTTTAATTATAAAAATTGTAATCCTGTCTCGATTCCTGCCGACCCTGGGATCAGGTTATCGCGTGCGAATGGAAGTATGAGGGAAAGGACAAATTTTCCATACAGGCAAGCAATCGAATCATTGATATATTTAATGATAGGTTCAATCCCGGATATTGCGTATATTATAGGAGTCTTAAGGGGGAGACCACTGTCTCAAATCTGAATTTTTTTTTTCTTTTTACATTTTCTGAAAGACGTATGTTTCAAGAATGTTCTCTCCAAATTTTATGAAGAAATTCGCAAAATTGATGGAGATATGGAATTTTTCATGAAGGGGTGTCAAACGCGCGACTGAGCCACGCGGAACATAGGACGCGTTTTCCACAGAATGACATTTTTCAACCGCGTTGACAGTCTACAGAGAAAACTATACGTCCAATTGGCATGATCAAGGACATTTATTGTACGGAAAACCCGTCGCTATTACGTGACGATCAGACATTTTCAATTTTCGACCTGCTTCTATTTTTTTTAGCAACATTTCCCCAATTTTGTACCCCGAAAACATGACTTTTTTTTCAGTGGTCCGCCATTTTGTTATTTTTTACAATTTTGACATTTTTCGATCGTCACGTAATAGAGACAGGCTTCTAGTTTCTAAATATTATTGTTTCTTTAAATTTCGATGAACCATATGGCTTGGGGACTGTCAACGCGACTAGCATGTTTTTGCCGGAGCGCAAATTTTGACGAAGAGTATACAGGAAACGGATTTATCAATTTGATTGAAAAAAATTTTTTCTTACCCTTCGATATGTACACTATTAACTATACTAAGCAATAAATTGATTTCCTTGCGTTGATTGGTTGAAATAAATTCCCGAAAACACCCTTACATTTTGGACGAAACAGTGGTCTCCCCCCTTAAGTAAATTTAGGGAAAATCCAAGTTGCGAGCATTGGAAGGCAGTGAAGAGAGTATTTAAATATTTAAAGGGTACTGTTGGCTGCGGGATTACTTTTATTATTATTATTAGTTATTAAATCAACGGGAGAACCCTTGGTATACAAAAACATTGATAATTAGTAAACGCAATTCGAGTCTGGTAGACATCATATACAGGGTGTCCCACGGTAGACTGGACAGCGCAGTATCTCCTAAAGTATTGGAGATAAAAATATTTAAAAAATAGGGAATTGCATGGTTCGAGGGGGCTAATTAATTAGCCGGACGAATTTTTTTTCGATTATTATTTTAAAAAATACAATGGTCAAGTTCGGTTTTTCAAATGGAACTATTTTTTTTGAAGTACTGAGTTGATAGTGCGTTCCAAGACAAATTCAATAAGCTTCAATGTATACACTTTATTTCCACTGGTTTTTGAGATATTGCGCTTGCAAATTTACTGATTTTCACTGCAAGAAACTCCTCTGGAATAGCAAGGACCGGGGTCGGTCTTACTGGCGCCACGGGTGGCACTGCCTGTTGAAATAGATACATACCTGCGAATGTTCTACGCTAGGCCCAAAGGCTGGACAATTCTTTTCCGTCAGAAATGCTACTTAGGTAGGTACATCTGCGGTATCGAGAAGCGCATCGTTACTTTTATTTCGCACTTGCTTCTACGCTCGGATGGCCGGTTCTTTTGGGAGGGATGCAAGTTGAATTGGTTAGGTTAGGAGGTATGAAAGTTGCTAGACAAAATTTCAACCATAGGGAGCAATAAATTTGTAATAAAGTGTTTCTATCGTCTCCTGAATTCAATAACTGGGTAGCCCGCTGTCGATGCGTGGTCCTCCCGAGTATAAAAACGAGATTCGACATCAAAACAAAAGCATGCGTGGACGTATCCATGCGAGAGAAGGTGGGCATTGGGGAGGAGGTATTGCCGTGAAGAGGGCCTCTTGCTCTCTAGCAGCCGTTTGTGAGGGATGCAAATCCGATTGGTTCTAATACAATCTGCTCCCTATGGTAGAAATTTTGTCTAGTAACTTCCCTCCCAAAAGAACCGGCCATCCGAGCGTAGAAGCAAGTGCGAAATAAAAGTAACGATGCGCTTCTCGATACCGCAGATGTACCTACCTAAGTGGCATTTCTGACGGAAAAGAATTGTCCAGCCTTTGGGCCTAGCGTAGAACATTCGCAGGTATGTATCTATTTCAACAGGCAGTGCCACCCGTGGCGCCAGTAAGACCGACCCCGGTCCTTGCTATTCCAGAGGAGTTTCTTGCAGTGAAAATCAGTAAATTTGCAAGCGCAATATCTCAAAAACCAGTGGAAATAAAGTGTATACATTGATGCTTATTGAATTTGTCTTGGAACGCACTATCAACTCAGGACTTCAAAAAAAATAGTTCCATTTGAAAAACCGAACTTGACCATCGTATTTTTTAAAATAATAATCGAAAAAAAATTCGTTCGGGCTAATTTATTAGCCCCCTCGAACCATGCAATTCCCTATTTTTTAAAAAAATTTATCTCCAATACTTTAGGAGCTACGGCGCTGTCCAGTCTACCGTGGGACACCCTGTATAAGGACCACCCTAATGCAGGTATTGCTGGACAGGTTCATAAACTGTAAAATGAACCCAGAAGAGAAGATGGCTGACTATATAGCCAGGATGACCAGTTTGGTACAAAGGTTAAAAGATATGGATTTAAAACAGAAGGATCCAATCGTTATCGCTAAAATATTGGGAAGTTTGCCAGCAAAGTACGACAACATTCGGACAGCATGGTATACTGTACCTCGAGCAGACCAAACTCTTGAAAGACTCACAGATCACTTAATAAATGAGGAGACTCTGCTTAATTTGCGATTACAGAATGACAATCATCCTTCTGAGGCACTGTTCTCTAGTGCTAAGAGAAATTTCAAGAATAGAAAAACGACAAACCAAAATAAAGATGGACAGAACAAAGAAACATTGACTCGAAGACCTGGAAAGTGCAACTTCTGTCACATCCCTGGTCATTGGGCACGTGAGTGCGAAAAGAAGAAGAGGGAGATGCAAAGGCCAAGCAATAACGAGTCATGGGCTGTTCAAACACAACTGCCACACGAAGTTCAAGCAACAGATAAGGCGCAGCTTCTCATGGTTGATTCACATCACTACAATAATTCAATGGTGGAAAGTGCATGGTATGCAGATTCAGGGGCGACAGAACATATGTCGTTCTGCAAGGATTGGTTCAAGGATTACACACAGTATTCTGAAGAACACCTACCAAGTGAGAGTTGGGGATGGCACATGCCAGAGGGAGAGGTAATGTTGATGTTGCAGCAAACTACGCAGATGGAAGAACAGTTATTCATACTATTGTAGATGTACTTCATGTCCCAAAAATAAAAAGGAACTTGTTGTCAATCATGAAGACGTCAAAAGGAGGTATCAAAATCACTTTTCAAGAAGGTGGTGATCGAGTAATATTTCAGAAAAATCAAGAATTTATAATGGAAGGTCTGAGGCGCAACAATCTCTACAGACTCAATCTAGAGTCAGTCCAGACAGCTCAGGCTCAATTGGCGATAAGTGTTTCACGAAGAATGTGGCATGAACGTCTTGGTCATGTGAATTATCAGACATTAAAACAGATGCGTGACAGAGAGACAGTTGAAGACTTACAGTTCAAGAGTGCAGTTGGTGAAAGTGAATTTTGTGAGGGTCGTGCTTATGGAAAGCAGCACAGACAATCTTTTCCAAGGACAGCCAGAAGGTCTACAGTTCCACGGGAGATTTTTCACACAGACTTATGTGGAAAAATGAGTACTGAATCTCTGGGAGGTGCAAATTACTTTTTACTACTAAAGGACGATTTTTCAAGGTACTGCTTTGTTTATTTCCTTAAATACAAGACGGACGTTCTGAAAAATCTGGAGAAATTCTGTATTGAGGTCCAAACAGATGGACATAAAATCAAAAGGCTGAGGACTGACAACGGTTTGGAGTTTTGCAATGCGGAGGTCAATCGTTTCTTGCAGTCAAAAAGCATCAAGCATGAAACTTCAACACCAAATGCTCCTGAACAAAGTGGTTTTATTGAGCGCCAAAATCGAACAGTTGTAGAGTCAGCTAAGTCGATGATTTATAGTCGAAACGTTCCACGTCATTTATGGGCAGAGGCAGTAAATACAGCTGTTTACTTGAAAAATAGAACAGCGTCAGAGACTCTCGGTGGTCTGGCCCCTTTTGGGAGATGGTTTGGAGAAAAACCATCTGTGAAGCATCTCAAAATTTTTGGCAGTGAGTGCTATGTGCACGTGCCGAAGGACCAAAGGACCAAATGGGATATGAATTCAGTGAAGTGTCTAATGATCGGATACAGTGATGGTAATAAAGGGTACAGAGTTTACAACCCTGGTACTGGAAAGATCATGATACGAAGAGACATCATTTTCAATGAGAGACGTGTGGCAGAGAACGTTGTCGGGAGTATTGCACCAGATGATATTCAACCAGAACCTCCAGAAAAGGAAGAGAAAAATGATGAAGAGCAGAATGAGGAAATGGATGAGCCTGCAGGCACACCGAAAAAGTACAAGAATCCACGCTTGCCTATACCAAGATCGCCATACCCAAAGAGGAACGTTCCTAAGTCCAACAATGATGGAGAGCTTGAAGAGGCAATAATAGCTGAAATGTTTATGGCAACCTCAGAGCCAGCTACAATTCAAGACGCACTGAAGGCTGAGGATTCACATGAATGGCGTAAGGCAATCAAGTCAGAGCTTGACTCGCTAAATGATAATCAAACATGAAAAATAGTTCCTAGACCAAAGGACAAAAACGTTATCTCAAATCGTTGGGTGTTCAAGAAGAAATTGAAAGCGAATGGCCAAATAGAAAAATATAAGGCACGATTGGTGGCTAGAGGTTTCTCACAAGAACAAGGAATTGATTACGCCGAGACCTTTTCGCCAGTGGTTAAGTTCAGCTCGGTTCGGGCATTGATATCCATCGCAGCAGCACACAATTTGGTGATCACGCAGTTCGACGTCAAGACAGCGTTTCTGCATGGGGAGTTGGATCAACCAGTCTACATGGAGCAAGCCAGTGGCTGCGAAGAAGATGGTGACAAGGTGTGTTTGCTAAACAAGGCGATCTATGGTCTAAAACAAGCTGCGAGAAAGTGGAATGAGAAGCTAGTGAAGTTCCTAAAAGAGTGGGGTTTTGTGCAATCGAATGCAGACCCATGTGTGTTCATTGAACAAAAGAGAGGGTTGTATTTGGCTATATACGTCGCGGACGGACTGTTGTGTGGAAAGAATGAGTCAGTGATGAATGCAATGTTGAGTGATCTGAACAAAGAATTTAGAATTACTTTTTCACAGGCGGAATTTTTTGTTGGCCTCCAGATCGACACGGATCGAAACAAAAAATTGAAGGTGCACCAAACTGCTTATACGAATGAAGTTTTGAGACGTTTTAATTATAAAAATTGTAATCCTGTCTCGATTCCTGCCGACCCTGGGATCAGGTTATCGCGTGCGAATGGAAGTATGAGGGAAAGGACAAATTTTCCATACAGGCAAGCAATCGAATCATTGATATATTTAATGATAGGTTCAATCCCGGATATTGCGTATATTATAGGAGTCTTAAGGGGGAGACCACTGTCTCAAATCTGAATTTTTTCTTTCTTTTTACATTTTCTGAAAGACGTATGTTTCAAGAATGTTCTCTCCAAATTTTATGAAGAAATTCGCAAAATTGATGGAGATATGGAATTTTTCATGAAGGGGTGTCAAACGCGCGACTGAGCCACGCGGAACATAGGACGCGTTTTCCACAGAATGACATTTTTCAACCGCGTTGACAGTCTACAGAGAAAACTATACGTCCAATTGGCATGATCAAGGACATTTATTGTACGGAAAACCCGTCGCTATTACGTGACGATCAGACATTTTCAATTTTCGACCTGCTTCTATTTTTTTTAGCAACATTTCCCCAATTTTGTACCCCGAAAACATGACTTTTTTTTCAGTGGTCCGCCATTTTGTTATTTTTTACAATTTTGACATTTTTCGATCGTCACGTAATAGAGACAGGCTTCTAGTTTCTAAATATTATTGTTTCTTTAAATTTCGATGAACCATATGGCTTGGGGACTGTCAACGCGACTAGCATGTTTTTGCCGGAGCGCAAATTTTGACGAAGAGTATACAGGAAACGGATTTATCAATTTGATTGAAAAAAATTTTTTCTTACCCTTCGATATGTACACTATTAACTATACTAAGCAATAAATTGATTTCCTTGCGTTGATTGGTTGAAATAAATTCCCGAAAACACCCTTACATTTTGGACGAAACAGTGGTCTCCCCCCTTAAGTAAATTTAGGGAAAATCCAAGTTGCGAGCATTGGAAGGCAGTGAAGAGAGTATTTAAATATTTAAAGGGTACTGTTGGCTGCGGGATTACTTTTATTATTATTATTAGTTATTAAATCAACGGGAGAACCCTTGGTATACAAAAACATTGATAATTAGTAAACGCAATTCGAGTCTGGTAGACATCATATACAGGGTGTCCCACGGTAGACTGGACAGCGCAGTATCTCCTAAAGTATTGGAGATAAAAATATTTAAAAAATAGGGAATTGCATGGTTCGAGGGGGCTAATTAATTAGCCGGACGAATTTTTTTTCGATTATTATTTTAAAAAATACAATGGTCAAGTTCGGTTTTTCAAATGGAACTATTTTTTTGAAGTACTGAGTTGATAGTGCGTTCCAAGACAAATTCAATAAGCTTCAATGTATACACTTTATTTCCACTGGTTTTTTAGATATTGCGCTTGCAAATTTACTGATTTTCACTGCAAGAAACTCCTCTGGAATAGCAAGGACCGGGGTCGGTCTTACTGGCGCCACGGGTGGCACTGCCTGTTGAAATAGATACATACCTGCGAATGTTCTACGCTAGGCCCAAAGGCTGGACAATTCTTTTCCGTCAGAAATGCTACTTAGGTAGGTACATCTGCGGTATCGAGAAGCGCATCGTTACTTTTATTTCGCACTTGCTTCTACGCTCGGATGGCCGGTTCTTTTGGGAGGGATGCAAGTTGAATTGGTTAGGTTAGGAGGTATGAAAGTTGCTAGACAAAATTTCAACCATAGGGAGCAATAAATTTGTAATAAAGTGTTTCTATCGTCTCCTGAATTCAATAACTGGGTAGCCCGCTGTCGATGCGTGGTCCTCCCGAGTATAAAAACGAGATTCGACATCAAAACAAAAGCATGCGTGGACGTATCCATGCGAGAGAAGGTGGGCATTGGGGAGGAGGTATTGCCGTGAAGAGGGCCTCTTGCTCTCTAGCAGCCGTTTGTGAGGGATGCAAATCCGATTGGTTCTAATACAATCTGCTCCCTATGGTAGAAATTTTGTCTAGTAACTTCCCTCCCAAAAGAACCGGCCATCCGAGCGTAGAAGCAAGTGCGAAATAAAAGTAACGATGCGCTTCTCGATACCGCAGATGTACCTACCTAAGTAGCATTTCTGACGGAAAAGAATTGTCCAGCCTTTGGGCCTGCCATTTCTGGCGGAGACCTTTGGCAGATAGGTATCTGTTTCAACGGGCAATGCCACCCGTGACGCCAGCAAGACCGCCCTCGGTCCTTGCTATTCCAGAGGGTTTTCTTGCAGTAAAAATCAGTAAATTTGCAAGCGCAATATCTCAAAAACCAGTGGAAATAAAGTGTATACATTGATGCTTAATGAATTTTTCTTGGAATGCACTATCAACTCAGGTCTTCAAAAAAAGAGTTCCATTTGAAAAACCGAACTTGACCATCGTATCTTTTATAATAATAATCGAAAAAAATTCGTTCGGGCTAATAAGTTGGCCCCATCGAACCATGCATTCCATATTTTTTTCATATTTTTACGTCCAATACTTTAGGAGAAATCGCGCTGTCCAGTGTTCCCGCGAACACCCTGTATAGATCCGAGACGCAATCAACATGACTGGCATACCGAGCCGGCTGGGACGCAAGCGGGATGTATATGGCCCCGAAAAGCATAAACTTATTATTAGAGAGATGAACTCGGACAAAAATCTGCTCATTATCATCGCTACTTAGAGTAACTTTTAGTTGTGGCTCTCGAGATACAACGTTGATTGCATACAGTGACGCGGATTTTGCAGGTGATCTAGATAACAGACGTAGTACAAGTGGTTGGATATGTTTGGTGAATTCGGGGCCAATTGCTTGGAGCTCGAAGAGACAAACAGTCACAGCGACATCGACAACTGAGGCAGAGTTTGTAGCACTCTACTCAGTTACAAAGGAAGTAATTGTCCTCAGACGATTATTGGAGAGCATCACTCATGCTCAAAGAAAGTCGACGGTAGTTTACTGCGATAATCAGCGAGCGATAACAATAGCAAAGACACCGGAGTCGGCCAAAAGTACAAGGCACATGGAAGTACGATTCTTTTACACTTGCGACAAACAGAGAAGTAAGGAAATTGGTGTACAATATATTGCAACGAATGACCAGTTAGCGGATAAACTTACGAAGCCGCTTTCGAGGGAAATGTTTCGAGCTTTTATTTTGTCTTATGGAATGTGTTAGGTAAGTTGAGACCGATGTGTGAGAGAGATCCATAAAGTTTCTTTTTGTTATTCGCAGGAAGATAAAAGGCGAGAGGGAGTGTTAAGTTTATTTTAAAATTGGCGCCTTTTGCTAACATCTGGCTGAGTGTCGAAGTGGGGTTTTCCGTTTTAACGCTCGACAACAATAACTTTTGCATTCAATCACTAATTAGAGAATTCAAAAAATTACTAAAATATGTTAGATATCAAATTAAAAAAGAATTCCAAAAATCAATCAGCAACCATTGGAAGAACAAAATAGGAAAAATAGCCACAAACAAATCAAAAGAAATGTTCCCAACTATACTAAACCAACTAACGCAAAAAAAACAGTAGCGTAGAAACTATAAAAATCCCGTCAAATACCCTAGAATTAATAAACGAAGCAGGCATAGATAGTCTAACGTTACATAAGGATAATCTAAATAACTTTCTAATTAAAGATCCGGTTGAAAAGCTTAACTTGTTAGGAACACACTTCCAAAAAGTACACATACAAAATGATAGTATGGGCAAACAGCAACCAACAATAAGCGACATTGTTAGGAACAAGGTGGAGGCCCTAGTTGTAGAAATAAATGCAGAAACCACGGGGGCAGCAAGCGTGTGCGTCTTCTCGTCCGACAACCCAGCAAACAATCCCACCCAAACAAATATCACTGAGAACTATTTTACAGATCTCGAACAAATGTCATACATTTTCAAGAATTTGAATAATAAAAAATCCTCTAGCTTCGATGGAATCCCCAATATAATACTTAAAACACTACCACCTCTTTACATAAATTTCTATACAATCATTTTTAATAATTGCCTTAATAATACATACTTCCCAATCAAATGGAAAACTGCAAAACTAATCCCTATACAAAAGATGGAAGTAACCCTACAAGTTACGGACCAATTAGTCTACTCCCCAACATTAGCAAAATTTTTAAAGCAATAATTAACAATTCAATTACTCTCCACTGTAATGCAAATAATATAATCCCAGACATGCAATTCGGTTTCCGCCATAAACACTTCACTATTCATGCATTAAGGGGTTAGGACACAATAACGGGCCATGAAAGCGGACGATTTTTAGACGTCGATAATAAGAAAAGTAAACAATCGATTAATATAAGGTTTTGTATTTCAGTTCACTATATTATGAACTATAAGAAAAGCATATAATATTTACAAAATAGCATTTGTACACCGTGCAATGTCTCCATTTAAATTTTTCGGGATGGTCAACTGGTGGGCCGAATTCCGGGAAATCGGATGAACTGTATCAAAAAACCCAAAAATGTCATAAACTATAATATACTTCCTAGGCATTGACGATCTAACATTTCAATTTTTGCGAAAATTGACAAAATGGCAGATGTTTTAAAAATAGTTTTCAAATTTCGACAAAAAATGTGTGATCTTTTTGTTTATATTTTGTAGAATAATCAAAAAATTTAAAATGTTGGATCGTCAATGCCTAGGAAATATATTATAGTTTATGACATTTTTTGGGTTTTTGGTACAGTTCATCCAATTTCCCGGAATCCGGCCCACGAGTTGACCATCCCGAAAAATTTAAATGGAGACATCGCACGGTGTACAAATGCTATTCTGTAAATATTATATGCTTTTCTTATAGTTCATAATATAGTGAACTAAAATACAAAACCTTATATTAATCGATTGTTTACTTTTCTTATTATCGTCGTCTAAAAATCGTCCGCTTTCTTGGCCCGTTACTGTGTCCTAACCCCTTAACTAAATTCACCCCCGATATCTGCTGGGCGAGAAACGCGAGAGACTGCGTGGGTGCATGCTTCATAGACCTAGAAACGGCGTTCGATACCGTCTGGCTGGATGGTCTAATATTTAAGTTGATTAACAAAGGTTTCCCGAGGCAACTAATAAAACTAATATGGAAAATGCTCCACGGTAAAAAATTCATTGTAGATGGAGACCAAAGTTCCTCAAAAACCTTTGAGAAAAAACCGGACTGCAACAAGGGACAGTAAACTCCCCCATCTTGTTTAATATCTACACCTGCGATCTGTTGCACTTGTTTGGTCTGAATAGTGATAGAAAGAAATCAGCCATAGCTTTTGCAGATGACTTACTCATATACGTCCAAGGTAACAAACCTTCTAAAATAAAAATTTCACTACAAGACACTTTCGAGAAAATTCAAGGATATTTTCATACCTGGAAACTAAAAATTAATACACCAGCGGCCGTGGCCGTGATGGAAAACACCGGTTCTCGTTAGATCACCGAAGTTAAGCATCACGTGGCGGTTACTGGGGAAAGATGGGAGACCACCTTTCTACCGAGGAGCCGCCGCTGCTGGGACTGGAAGTAGAGAGAGGAGGAAAAAGATAGGACTATAGTTCGTTGGGCAATATAAGCGAAAAAGCTTGAAACGCCATCTTGTTTAACAGGAAAAAAAATATATTGGCGCAATAGCGTTAATAAAGTGAAGCTGTATATTGAACAGTTTCTGTGAAACGTGAAACACTTTTATTTATATAAACTTGCAAATACAAAATGTGGCACACGCATCGAGAGCGGTCGCGATGGCCAAGTGGTCCGACTAGAGAGGAGGGGGAACCCACAGTACAGGAAACCGATACAAAGGTTGTAAGGTTGGCAGTAGATTTAGCGCGAAGTATTGAAAATTCTTACACGCCCCTCTCAATTCAAGCGCGTACAAATAATACGAAGTGACCTACAATTACATTAGTTTGATCTCATTCCCAATGACTCGATACAGTAATAATGCTTGGGCGTGGGTAATGACTTGGTAAAGACGTCAGCCAACATCTGGCTCGAAGGTACATTACGAACAAAATGGTGACGTACGTCTATGTGCTTAGTTCTAGAATGAAAAACGTGATTTTCTGAAAGGTTTTTAGCTCCATGATTGTCGCAATGGAGGTGTATAATAGCGAGTTCGGCGAATCCTAACTCAATCAATAGTGAACGCAGATACATAGCTTCCTTAGCTGCCTCGGCAAGGGCCATATACTCGGCTTCAGTTGAGGAAAGGGCCACGGTACGCTGTTTTTGAGCTTTCCATGAGATCGTCGCTCCACTCAATAGAAATGCATACCCAGTGTACGATGTGCGATCAATTGCGCAATTTGCCCAATCTGCATCCGAATATCCTATTACGCCTCCCTTCGTCTGCCTGAAACTCAAAGTATGATTACGAGTGCCCTGGAGATAACGAAGAACTCTCTTAGCAGCTCCCCAATGTTCCTCTCTGTGGCAGTTATTAAACTGTCCAAGAAAACTGACGATGAAGGCAATATCGGGCCTTGTCGCCACCGCCAAATACATTAAGGCCCCTATAAGTTCCCTATAGGGTCGCTTGGCACCCTTCTCGTCCTTGACTTCGTCTTATTTAGGTGGCCCGGAACCTGCCTCGCCAGGTGTAGCAACTGGATTGGCCTCACTCATCCCAAAACGTTCCAGAACATCTTGGATATAACGCCTCTGTGACAACGAGATGCCATCAGGAGTTTGGTCAATCTCAATGCCCAAACATCATCTAGCTCGTCCGAGATCCTTGACTTCGAACTCCCGTGACAAGCCATCCTTCAATTCCTGAATCCAGCCAGCTTCAGTAGACGCAATCAAAATATCGTCCACATAGATAAGGACCAAGATGCTTATTTTTCCGGTTCGCCTAAAGTATAGGAAAGGGTCTGCCTGAGTCGGGGTCAATCCTAGGTTTCGAAGAACCTCGTCGAGTCGCTTGTTCCATTGACGTCCCGCTTGTTTGAACCCGTATAAAGCTCGCTTAAGGAGACATACTTTATCTCCTTCCTGTAGAGTTTTTAACATACTACGGACCTTAGCACCAACCACGGTCCCTTCTCCTTCTCGTCTAGAAATTTCCTCAAGTGCCTCCTTGAGAAAGGCAGGTTTTTCCATAAAAATTTCCTCCTCTAAATAACCATTCAAATAGGCTGTGACCACATCCATCTGATGTATGGTCATCTTATATTTTGCTGCAATGGCCATCAGCAACCTTAACGACTCCAAACGTGCTACAGGTGCAAAAGTCTGTATATAATCAATGCCCTGCCTCTGTGAAAAACCTCTAGCAACCAGGCGTGCCTTTCGACGGCACGAATTTTCATCTATCCCGAATTTGTTCGTAAGAACCATACGACTTCCAATGACATCACGGTTTATCGGACGATCCACCAGTTCCCATGTATCCTTCTGGAGTATAGCTCTCAGCTCGAGGATAACCGCCTCTCTCCATTGGTCGGAATGTGGTCCAGTCATGGCGTCCCCAAAATTTACTTCGGACATAAAGGTAACATTCTCTGCTGCGTTCGCGTCGTAGAATACGTCTTCATTGATGTGGTCATCGGATGTATCTTTTCGACTTCGCACATCCTCAGAATTCAACATCCCATCTTGCTGATTTCCATTCTCCACGAGCATTTCGGTTGCATTTTCACCTTTCGTCTCAGAAGCAGTAATCCTGTTATCTGAGTCGCTCGTCAGGCGATAGACTTTCTTCGGTCTTCCACGCGCCCCAGTGCGAATTATTCGAGGCCTTCCTGGCGCTCTCCGCGGCACATCCTCCACTTGCTCTGACTGGCGGTCAGTTTCATCCTCTGGACAGAGAGCAGGGACAATTTCTGTTTCTACTGGTGACTCATCGAAGCAGTTCCCGCATGTCTTCTCGTGTGCTTCGATAGGGGTGTCCCTGTGTTCAGATAGAAATTTTACGTCCCTGGCTATTACCACCTTGTTCTCAGAAGGTACCCATAGTTGATAACCTTTAGTGACCTCCGAGTACCCAACTAAAACACCCGCCTTGGCTCGAGCATCGAACTTTCCTTTCGTTGGAATCTTATCGAGAATGTATGCCTTTGTACCTATTACTCTCAGATGTTGCAAGCTTGGCAGCTTCCCAGTCCACTCCTGAAATGGCGTCTTGCCATCAATTGACTTTGATGCACATCTGTTCCTAAGGTAATTTGCGCTGTGGATTGCTTCCGCCCAAAATGATGGTTGCAGACCACCACGTATCATGAGACACCTCGCCATTTCAACTAGAGTTCGATTCTTACGTTCCGCTATGCCGTTCTGTTGAGGCGTACGAGGGACAGTAAGCCGGCGCCGAATTCCATGACATTTAAGGAATTCGTCGAACTCAGTATTACAAAACTCCCCACCATTGTCTGTTTGTAGATGCTTGATCTTTTCGCCTGTTTGCTTCTCAACGTATGCTTTATACTGCATAAATACTGAAAGAACATCGCTCTTACATCGGAGAAAGTACACCTCACACCATCTGGAATAATCGTCAATGAAGGTGACAAAGAACCGAGCCTTCCCCTTGGACTCTACCCTCATTGGTCCACAAACATCAACATGAACTATTTCCAGTCTTTTGTTACTCTTACTGGTGCGGTTTGCAAAGGGTAAAGACGTCATTTTGCCCTCTACACAAATTTCGCAAAGAGACGGATTTTCGTTACCTTTTAGGTCAACATCTAAAACCCTTTTTGCTTTTACCATTTGAAGAAGATCTCGCACATTTAGGTGCCCCAGCCGCTCGTGCCACAGTGTTAAGGTTTCTTCCTTGTGGTCTGTCGACGTCACACACGCCTGCTTGTCTCCTTCCCTCAGATAGTACAAGTCACCAATCCGATCAGCTACTACCTTGACTTGTCCCTCAGAGTCCTTCACCTTTGCACCATGCCTGTGAAATACAACTTCGTAACCCTGATCAGTGATCCGAGACACCGACATTAAATTCATTCTTAAATCAGGAACTAGCAATGTTTCTCGTAGCTCAATTATTTTATCTCGAGTTCCATCATTCGTTACGAAATGCACTATTCCCTTTGCCTCTATGTTAGTTGAAGATTCACTAGCTAACTTCAATTTTCCAAATTCTACCTTGACGACGTCTGAAAAAGCGTTCTCATCTCGCCATACATGAGCAGTGCTCCCACTATCAAGACACCAACGATCACACTTTTTCTCCGATTGTGCGTTGAGAGCAGTGCAGTCTCTTATCTCAGATGAAAAACTGCATTGATAAACATCTTCGACTTGCGCCACTTTTTCTTTAGGAGCAGCACTCTTTTGTGGACACCCTGCGGCTTTGTGCCCTAATTTTTGGCACTTATAACACTTTACTTTCCACTTTTCTTTGGCTTTATTAGCATTATTTTGATTATCATTACTAGTATTACTATTCTTAATTGTATAAGTATTCTTTGGCATCTGCTTTTGTTTCCGCGAGGCTACCATCGCTTCTGACTCGCCACTGTATTTTTGCTTACGTGCCTCACTCTCTTCCAAAATTTTTACCTTCAAAGCCTCCGCTGTGGGCAATACATCTCGGGATTCAATCGCACAGCGAAAATTTTCAAAACTCTGTGGAAGACTGTATAATAACATTATACTGAGCAGGTCTTGATTTATTTCAACACCCATCGTAGCCAACTTATCTACAGCATCAAAGAATCTGTTCATATGCTGACGAACATCTTCTCCCTCCTGCAACCTCTGCAGTGCCAACTGCTTTAGTAAGGTAGCCTTACGTGCCGGCCCCTTGGACGCATAGACACTCTGTAATCTGATCCATATATCTCGCGACGTAACGCATCCACGTACTTGTTGAAGTTCAGTTGGACTAATAGATAATATAAGATCGGACTTAGCTTGCTTATCAGCCTGTAGCCATGCGTTTATGTCCGCCTCGGATTCTGCATTCCCCGCGACCGGTTCTGGTTTAGGTGTGTCGCCGCACACGTACTCCCAAGTGTTATTCTTCGTCATCAAAGCCTCCACTTGCATGCTCCAGGAGTCATAATTCTCCTTATTAAGCAATTCAATCCTCACCGGATTTGCCATTTTTTGCCCTGATCCGTAACACGAACACGAATCACGCACGTGGATAACCTCCAAAAGAACACGTGTCTAACCTCACAAAACCTGCGGTTAATTTCCAACAGCTCACTAATGGCCTGGGCCCATAACCTATTGGCGCAATAGCGTCAATAAAGTGAAGCTGTATATTGAACAGTTTCTGTAAAACGTGAAACACTTTTATTTATATAAACTTGCAAATACAAAATGTGGCACACGCATCGAGAGCGGTCGCGATGGCCAAGTGGTCCGACTAGAGAGGAGGGGGAACCCACAGTACAGGAAACCGATACAAAGGTTGTAAGGTTGGCAGCAGATTTAGCGCGAAGTATTGAAAATTCTTACAAAATATACATTCATACATACAAAAATTAATACGAACAAATGCGAATCAATCCTGTTCAGGCCTTACATTTCAAAAATCTCTGATGCAAACCACGATGTTAGAAATAACTCAAAAAAATTCTTCCTACACGAGGCAGGCGACGTTGACAAGAAGATACCCCACAAAAAAGTAGTGCGTTATTTGGGAGTTTTTCTGGACTTTATACTGAACCACAACGCACACATTAATATTCAGATAATAAAGGCTGAAAAAGCGTTCTTTGCCCACAAAAGACTTTTTTACTCGAGGGACCTCCACAAAGATGTTAAAATCCTTTGCTACAAGCCTCTCATTAGACCTATCCTAACATACGGCTGTCAAATTTGGTATAATTTATGTGCTAGTACAATGGAGAAAATGAGATTATTTGAAAGAAACTGTCTGAGAGCATGTCTAGGCAGACACAGATCACCTCAAAGCAATTTCACGAAAAGAATCAACAATTATAAACTTAATGAGAAAGCTGACCTCTTAAGGGGGTAGACACGGGTAATGCAGCGCGCTGTATACCGACACAATCAGGCCCGAAACATGGGTTTACGCCCTGACGCTTTTTGTCCTTATATGAGCAAATTTTGGGATGGGTGAGGTCTCATTCGAAAGATGAAGGTTCAATGCAGCCCGCTCTGGTCATGGTTCAAAGAGATTGTGTTGATATGTAATAATATGAGTGTCCAAAGTAGAGGAAAAATGGAGAAAATACACTCGCAGATTCCAAGTATTTGTAGGTCACTAAAAGAGTTTTGTGACTCAAACGATGACCAGAGCGGGCTGCATTGAACCTTCCTCTTTCGAATGAGACCTCACCCAGTCCAAAATCTGCTCATATAAGGACAAAAAGCGTCAGGGCGTGATTGCATTCCCAAATCAGAATTCCGCCATATTGACGATAATACAGAGCAAGTCACGTGACAAATTTAGTTGAGCTAGTGCACACGAGATGGCGCCTACTCGGGAGGACTGCCAACGTGGAATCATAGCAAATTCAAGTGTTAGCTGGATACACGAGCCACAGTAAAAGCGTGATGCTGTCAATGCATGTATTTTCGGACGATTCTAGATTAGGTTATATGCATTTTAGGCATACATTGACTAGGAACTGCTGGGAACGAATACATTTACTAAAGCTTTTACCGTAACACATACATCATTTGAAATCGCTGTCGTACTTATTTAGTAATTGAGACAGTTGGGACAACAACGGAATAACCTGCAAATAAATTTTTCCTATTGTACATTGATGGCTTAGCGCACACATATTGTATGTCCTGTTTTAACGTTTTTAAGAAAAACAGGTTCAAACATTCAATGGTACTTTATAATTAAATAAATACTTTTTGCATTATTGTATTATCATATATATGTAATGTAGGTATCAGTGAAAATATGTAATTAGTAGTATAAGTTAGAATTCAAAAATTATAATAATAATTTGATAATAATACTTGGAAGATGGACATGCTACATGTAACCACGTATAAAGGAGGACATACTAGGGTAAAACCACCAGTAGTCGACCACGTATCAGTAGTCGACCACTTTTAGAAAACATGAAAAATGAGGTTTTTAGAAGTGACGATCTTTTGAACAAAGTGCAGTTTTCGAACTGCACTGTAACTGCACTCTGTTCAAAAGATTGTCACTTCTAAAAACCTTATTTTTCATGTTTTTATGAAAGTGGTCGACTACTGGTGGCTTTACTCTATACTGAATGATATTATATAAAAATGAATGAAAGGAATAATACTGGAAATAATCTTACTTCAATATATTTAGGGACATACAATAAACAAAAATATTATTTTTGATAAATTTATAAAAAAGATAAAAATGTGATTTTATACAGCAGAAAGACACAGTCAAGCACTATTTGTTGCATATGAAAACTCAAATTTTATAAAAAGTGGACCTACAATATGTGTGCAGTAAGCCATCGATATAATTAGTAGAGCCTATTGGAATACGTTATTGCTACTAACTAAATTTCGTAAATAATGTGGGTTAGTTGGTTGTTGCGTTCACTGCTTCAATTATATGGCAAAATATCAAAGATGGGCATTACATAAATAACCCCTGCCAATTTGTATTTAAAGCGTTATCATTGAATTAATTACTCATGGGGAATACAATTGTCGGCCATGAATAATTTTCTCGTGTTTATTCGTACGTCCTCGACTAAATATATGACTCTCGACTAGGGTTGCCACTCGTACATTAAAATAAAGTATCTTTCGTTATTATAGGTAAATGTACTCTATACTTTTGAATAACAATAAAGTACCTACGCGAAAATACTTTATTTCACAATTAACGATGTTACGTGAAACGTAACGCAATATTATTATCTTTTATCTGTTCCTGCCACTTTAGCATTTATTCAGAGAGTTTTCTCTGTCATGAATGTGAAGTGGCGGGATGAAAGAAACAAGGCCTCTCTCAATCTAATAAAAATCAAATTAGTTATCTATTTCAATATGAATATTGAGTGCTATGATGCCATTGAGATGTTTCAAAATAATAAAAATTTACTCTGTAATTCTAAAAGCAATGGAAAATATGTTTGGAAGAAACTAATAAGATTCAAATGTACTTTTAATTTGTTGAGCGTACTTTTTTGTATACCCCACGAAAGCAAATGTACGTTATTTTTCTGCAAGAAAGGTGGCAACCCTACTCTCGACTAGAGTAGGAATAAATACGAGAAAATTATTCATGGCCGACGGATGAAAGACCTTGGAATATAGAAATTATTACATTTTTTTATTAAAAAAATTTATATCTTTCAATACATTCTTAAAAATAGAAATAATTGTTTACTCCTCTTCCTCCTCTTCCTCCTCTTCTTCCTCTTCCTCATCTTCCTCCTCTTCCTCCTCTTCCTCCTCTTCCTCCTCTTCCTCCTCTTCCTCCTCTGCCTCCTCTTTCTTGCTCATACTCCAGCCTTCTCATCTGCCTTCTCATCTCAGTGTACTGTAATATGAAAAATAAACATAAATCTTATGTCAATTACTGCAATAATGTCTAGACATTTTCATACTTTCATGAGAATGTAAGAAATGTTTGCGTGAGATCGCCTACGTATCTACATACTTGTCTTCTATACTGGATGGTCATTTCCATCCAGTTGATTTGTTCTCTACACGGACTCCGTCGCGGACTCCGTCGCGAGGACGGCCGCGGCGTGGGCGCTCTCCGTGAGGACGGAGTCCCCTCTCTTCGCGGACTCCGTCGTCGAGACGGACTCCGTCGCGAAGAAGACCGCGGCGTGGGCGCTCTCCGGGAGGACGGAGTCCTTTCTCTTCGCGGACTCCGTCGTTGAGACGGACTCCGTCCCCGCGACGGAGTTCGTTCTCTTTCGCCCTCCAGATTCTGCGTCCCTGCATTGCTTGCCATCTAAAAGCGAATCGAAGAAACAGTGAAATTATTGAAATAGATTTGAAAGTGCAGTAGAAGAGTAAACGTTTATCAATTCGGTACATTCGGGTGCAATATAGGCTTTCTTTAGCCAAGATTTAGCGCAGGAGGGAAATCTTCATGTTTTTAAATGCTTGAATTTCCAATTTTGAAAGCGTTGAAATTCAAACATTTCCAAAATTTGTAATTATGAGGTTATCAAGGTTCAAAATATCAATCCGGGGACTAGCGCTCGAAAATGCGAAAAAGTATTGTCCTAACGTTAGAAAAATTTGGAAAATTAAATTTTGTTAAACCGGATTTTAAAAAATATGGTGTTGTAAACCTCGTCACGGCACACATTTTTTCTTTTTACAGTTTCTTCATCGAATCATTAGTATTGGAGATAAAAATTATAAACCAAACAAATTTCTTCGACCAAAGTCAATATCTTTTTAATATAAATTGCGATAACTTGAGTAAATATTAACGAATCGTTATGAGACTTAAAACATAAAACTCGGAAAATTCTAGCAAAGCCGTAAAATATATGCACAAAACTCTTATATTAAGAAATGTAATAATATTTCATTAAAAATTAATACTGGATATAACCCATGTTTTTCATCGTTCGTCTTTAAAAAGTATCGAGGCAATTTTTACGTGCATGTAACTTGCAGCGCCAAAGTTTTTCCTTGATATACAAAGAAGATTTTCACAAATTTTCACACTGAATAAAAAATAATTGTAGAATATGTGGCACTGTGTATAAATCCCGCGCGGCACCAACAGTCAACGCGAGTGCTAAAACTGCTAAGTATAGAGCATTATACGCGGCTGCTGACTGTCGGTGGCCCGCGAGATTTGTATATATCGTCATATTTTCTACGATTATTTATTAATTAGTGTGAGAATTGGTGAAAATCTTCTTTATACATTAAGAAACACTTTGTCGCTGCAAGTTACATGTACCTCAAAATTGCCTTCATACTTTTTAACGGCGAACGTTGGAAAACATGGGGTATGTCCAGTATTCATTTCTAATGAAATATTATTACTTTTTTTTAACATAAGGATTTTGTGCATACATTTTATAGCTTCGCTACAGTTTTCCGAGATTTATGTTTCAAGTCTCATAACGATCCGTTAATATTTATTCAAGTTATCGCAATTTATGTTTAAAAAAATATTGACTTTGGTGGAAGAAATTTGTTTGGTTTATAATTTTCATCTCGAATACTAAGTAATGATTCGATAAAGAAACTGTAAAAAGATAAAGGTGTGCCGTGACGAGCTTTACAACACTATATTTTTTAAAATTCAGGTTAATAACATTTAATTTTCCAATCTTTCTTAGCGTTTGGACAATACTCTCCGCATTTTCGAGCGCTAGTCTCCTTATTGCATCCGAGCCTTCATTTTTAAAATTTCCGATTTTTTCACTTCTGATGTTTAGAAACAGTCTAATTTTCATCACTTGTTTTCAGTTTCAACTAAAGGAAGCCTAAATTCCACCCGAATGTATATAACTTTTCTAGACATTTCGCGGGTAAATTATAACATAACTTTGTTATTCTACGTGAGAATGAATACACGAATCCCTGAGCGTGAAACTGCGTATCGACATTGCGACGATGCCGCGCGAGGCACGGTTCGCGGAATGGAGAGTTTGGAGACTACCTCGATTATGATCACTTTGCGAGGCAGGCTATTGCGACAGTCTCGCGCTCCATCCAGCATGATATTTGCGTCGCCCGAGCTAGCCATTTTTTATCTGGAGGCCGCGAGGCACCTGTGAGCACGTCAAAAAATCGAGGGCTGATGCCACGTAAAGTGATCATGATCGAGGTAGTTTCCAGACTCTCCACTCCGCGAATGACGTGCCATGCGAGGCAGTCCCGCAATGGCGATACGCAGCTTGAGAAACACGCGGACACTCAAACAATCACACTTCACAGGATAGATTTTGCACAAAAAATTACAACAATACTATGACGGTAATCGGAAACTTTACCCGGAATATGTCTAAATACAGTCTTGGGTTGGAAGTAAAATGTAGAAGTATGTCAGTTATTATGAAAGTGGCGTCGTGCCAAATTTAAAAAAAAAGAAATTGAACTTTACGCTTATCATGTATCACGTTGATATAATACGTAAAAAAAATAAGTGAAATGTAACAAACGAAAAATTTGGACTTGGACCACTTTCATAATAACCGGCACATATAGTGAAAAAGACAGGGATAGTAAGCGCGAAAGTACTTACGATCTTTACTGCTCCACAGTCGTTTTTTTTCTGACGATCGAGCCTTTGCTACCCTCGAGGGTGGGTCAGGGCCCAAACTGCCTTTCTCACTCCCTCAAGATTTTGTATTTCACTCGCACCAAGGCCCGAGCGGGGCGTCATCGGCCCGCGTAAAAGTTCGAATGCGCAAAGGTTTGAGAACGTGGCGCGTGTCCGCGCATACTTGCGGGGTGTTCCTTCATCACCGTCAGGCAAATGGGAAAGGATAATGGTAGAACGAAATATGAATTCTTCGCTAATGAAATCAGTGATACGTCAACAGTATGTGCACAGGATAATAAAAAATTCTTTCCTGTGCACATTTCTGTGCACCAAACAGTATTCCCGGAAGTACATATTCTACGTAAATGTATGAGCACACCACCAAACCTAATGAGAAAGAGAGGAACAGGATGCGTATATTCGTCCCTTTCCCACTATCTTCTGTTTAGCCTCTCAGCATCTGTAAACAATGCAGCGACGACGCTAGCTGATCAGTTTCTTGTCGTTTGCACTACAGTTCCGACGCAGAAAGCAATCGGGCTTTTATGTGATGCGCGGATATTGATATATTCATAATTTGTGAATTTTTCCATTTCCGCGTGGTTAGATACTGTAGTGTTGATAACTGTGCGTGATCATTCACAATTATCATTATAATGGAATCGAAGAAAGAAGCCGCAGATACAAATAATAGACGCTATTCGAAGGGTGGTGCAAACGTGAAGCAGCCTACGTTAGCTGCGAAGCGTTTGTCGAAAAATAGAAAGTATCGAGAAAGGTAAGTTATGTGTTATGGTACAGATTTGCACGAAGTCGCAGATTGACATGTAGTAGTAGTAGCACGGTATTTTATTGTATATAATATAGTATTATTCATATTCTTCAAATATGTATATCAACACAGATATCTTTGACGCGTTACGTACACATTCTATGCAATGCGCACCGCAACGCATGTCATTACTTTACCCCTCTTACGATTAAATAATCCGATTTATACCGTGTTTAGACTCATTTTCATGTGAAAAACGTCAGCAGCGCGTTCCTGCAACTTTCATGCCGATGAGACGAAATGTAGAAATTTTAAATTTCGTTATATACGTTATACAAATTATATGTGTTTTATTAGCATAAAACGTCCAAATTATACGCGTTTCGTGAGGTATGCTTCCTTTATAATGCAGTTGCGACTATTTCAATCGTTGTACGTAATTTCGAATGGATAAAACATACACTGTAGATTTTATTTATGTGATGTAGAAGATAATGTAAATTAGCAACAGTCATCGATGATTTGCGATTCGATGTTCAGCATATGTAGTTACTTGTTGAATACGAAATACACAGTGCTTTTTCTTCTGTGGAATTTTGCCCGCAATATATACGTCCATGTTAGGGTTGCCACCTTTTTTACACAAAAATAACGTATAGTTGCTTTCGTGACGTAGACAAAAAAGTACGCTCAACAAATTAAAAGTACATTTTAATCTTATTACTTTTTATTTCTTCCAAACATATTTTTCATTGTTTTTAGCATTACAAAATAACTTTTTATTATTTTGAAATGTCTCAATATTCATTGCACTCAATATTCATATTGAAATATATAAATAATTCATTTTTTATTAGATTGAGAGAGGCCTTGTTTCTTGCATAGCGCCACTTCACATTTATGACAGAAAAAACTCTCTCAGTAAATGCTGAAGTGGCGGGAACAGATAGAATATAATAATATTGCGTTACGTTTCCCCATAATATTATCATTAATTGTGAAATAAAGTATTTTCGCGTACTTTATTGTTATTCAAAAGTATAGAGTACATTTACCTATAATAACGTAAGATACTTTATTTTAAAGTACGGGTGGCAACCCTAGTCCATGTGTACCTTCAGCGAAATTTTTTCATTGGAAAGCACAGTCTTCGAAACATTCTCCAGGCCTCACTGGCAACCTTTGTCCCAGCCCGGGCAATGTTTACGGCATCTCAAGTAGGTACCCTGCAGTTGTGGATACTACTACGCGAAAAGAGAATTCGATTCCGTAGAAAGATATCTTCACACAGATTTTCTCGTACACGTTACACGATGTAATATCGGTTTCGACCAAAAATGGTCGACATTGTATCGACGTGCGTTACGAAAAGTAGCACGTTTCAATTTTCTTACGAAAACTAGCACGTTTCTGTTTTCGCTGCGAAAACTAGCATGTTTCGGTTCTCGCTGCGAAAACTAGCACGTTTGAGCGGTTTGCCACGAAAAATAACACGTTTGAGTGATTTTTCACGAAAAGTAGTATGTAATTACCATTTGTAGCGATGAAAAGAAGCAAATTTGAATGGTTGGTTACAAAACAAATTATACCACAGCAACCGACACAATTTGATTTTTGCGGGCTCATATAAGTCAGGTATGATCGGATATGATCTAATCAAAATTTTGTCATGATCTGATCATAATATAGAAGACGAAAGTGAGAAATAGTCAATATGAATGAAATAGATAGAAAGTTGAATTCTTTTAAACTGACCACGCGCTGAAACGTGATAGTTTTGCAATCTACAGTATAATCCAGAACGTGCTATTCTTCGTGGTCAAACCAGATAACGTGCTAGTTTTCGCCGCAAATTCCCAAATGTGCTATTTTTCGTGGCGAAACAGTATAACGTGCTAGTTTTCGCCGCAACAGTATGAAACGTGCTATTCTTCGTGGCGAAGAAGTCAAATGTGTTAGTCTTCGCGGTGGAAGACGAAACGTGCTAGTATTCGTCAGAAACGATGAAACGTGCTTCTTTTCGCGGCAAACCGAAATGTGCTAGTTTTCGTAAGGAAATTGAAACGTGCTACTTTTCGTCACGCACGTCGGTATCATGTTTGCTTTCATCATAATCAGGAAAATGTTATGAATATTTGAAAGAAATGTTTATGCAGAAAAAATTAAAAGTAGTATCAAATCAAAACAGTTCAGCCGTTATTGTGATTGAAAAATTGTGGCGTATCTGCAGGGTTGTCAGCAACATTATGCAGAACCGATTATTTAGCGGAGAGGAACACCTACAGGAGTGGTGGTAACGCGTACGTGATGACGATCGCTGACGCACACATTACTACCACTCCTGTAGGTGTACCCCCTCCGCTAAATAACGTTGTGGCTCTGTATTAGCAGATCGAGGCGCTGACTTTATTTCTCGGCTGCTACGACCCCCGCTCTGTCCTTCTCTTTTACGACCCATTGACAGCGACAAAGTAACCGCGAGCATCGGAGAATTCTGTTCGCTGAATACCTATACCTATATCGTACAAATTCAATTTCGAACCGAGGGTCGCCTTTTATTACTTACCAACTACTCCAATAAGTGAAAATTGTTTAATATACATATTCCTGTTTGGTATCAGTTCCATCGGACATAATGGTACAAATTTTTTTTATGAATGAGGTATTGGAAGCGATGTCAAGGTCATGTTAGTTTTTTGCAATAGAACGGTATATTTTTTTTATTGAGGTGTCACGGGATGGTATTTCGATTTCTCGCTATGGATCTATTTGAGGATTTTGCCCGTGGTAATATGTAATCGGTATCCCCACCGATGTGAAGGGTTGGCTTTATCTGAAATAAAGAAACGTAACCGAGATGTTGATCACATTGAATGATCAATGAAGAACAACGTCGACGTCCCCGTAGAACTTTCGGTCCCGTTTCCTGGCAATATCGATCCTGAAATTTTCCATGCATTTCTGAGTACCGCAAACATCTATCCGGACGTAAGAAAACAATTATATTTTTTCTGACTCAAGCCAAAATCCAACTGATCCGAGGGCCTTACAGGCAAAAATTTCGCCCATCTGGGCTATAGGCAGGCAGCCCTTGCCGAAAAACCGAAACCAACGTTTCGCGCCCCCATCGATTCGCCTTGTGTGAGGGTAACGAAAGTCGAGGTCAGTCCCACGCTTTCGAAAAGTTGTCTAAAGAGACGGGGTGATGCGCTGGAAAGCGTGCTCGTTGACGAGAACCAGACGGATCTCCAACACCGGCGCGGTGAAATAGGGTTTGCTTCGCGAAAGGCAAACGACACGTGTTTCTCGGACCCTTCGTTTCGCCGTTATTTTACAACGTTCCATAAAACGAAATACCACCCTGCAGCCCCTCGTTGAATTGTTGTAGGAGGTATAACGTTAAAAATAGCCTATCCTTTCTGCGTCGTATTGTCTGAGCATGCAAAAGGGCAAAATGTTTGTTTGGAAATATTTTTATTCCTTCAGGTTATAATTTATTAGAAATATGGTCCTATGTGTCTTACACAATGTTGTATCATTTCAATTATATTATTACCAACTCTCTCTCTCTCTCTCTCTGTCTCTCTCTCTCCCTCTCTCCCTCTCTCTCTCTCTCTCTCCAGTATTATAGACTTTCAAGGAGGGACATTCCACGCGAATTACAAAATTGTCAAGATCGTGGAAATTGACTTTTTTTCATTAAATTATAATTGTTGAAGAAAGAGACAGGTAAGAATGAGCTTCTGAGTGCTTACGCTGGGGAAGTAAGAGTACCTAATAAAAATGTCACTGAAAAAAAAATTTTAGAACATTTATTCTGCGATTGTTTCAAACAAATGCAATTTTATACCAGCAGGGCGCTATTTCAAAATTTGAAAAAAATTGAGGATACAGCCCTACTTGTGCTCTTTGCAGACACGTTTTCAGAAACGCGGATACTTTAGAATTGGTCGCATAAAAATTAATTGAATGTGCCGCTGCGACAGACTGAGCCGTCCGTGCTACAATATACAACTATCTATTTGTTTCATTCCTAACCTTGCGTGGCATTGAAAGTCATAGTACACCATATTTTTGAATTTGGCTTGAGATTTATACACTCATATCAGGTAATGAAATATGTAGCATTCCATTTAAAAAACTGAAGATCACCTTCGGTTCACGGAAAATATCGCGAACACCAACAGATGACATACCGTATTATGTTGGATATAAAAAATATGTTTTCCTCTTTTAGTTTTTGTCAAAGACTTACCATTCGTGAGAACCCTATATAACAATATCAGATATAGCCACTTGGCCGCTGCTAGTACCGCGCGGTTTACAGCTAATCCAGCCGGTATCGGGCGATGCAGCGTCACATTCAATTAATTTTCATGCGACCAATTTTAAAGTATCCGCGTTTCTGAAAACGTGTCTACAAAGAGCACAAGTAGGGCTGTATTCTCAATTTTTTTCAAATTTTGGAATAGCGCCTTGCTGGTATAAAATTGCATTTGTTTAAAACAATCACAGAATAAATGGTCTAAAATTTTTTTTTTAAGTGACATCATTTTGATTAGGTACTCTTACTTCCCCAGTGTAAGAATCCAGAAGCTCATTCTTACCTTTCTCTTAGTTCAACAGTTATAATTTAATGAAAAAAGTCAATTTCCACGATATTGACAATTTTGAAAAATCCTTTGAAATACGTTTATGTATCACTAAAGACCACAATATATGCAAGTATCACAAAAATCCCAAATGGTACTCCGAAAAGTGTCCGATTTCGCGTTGAATGACCCAGAATTGAAATGCGAAAAGTATTCTTTTCACACGCGGTCAAGTGCACGCGTGCCTACATACACACACAGCCGCATATCGCAGCGCAAACATGTCGGAACTTGCGGCTGCCTTCGCTTGCGAGTAGCGGAGACGGTTGTGCAGATGTGTGCGTGTGAAAAGAAAACGGGCCACAAGTGCATGTCCTTCGGTTTGCGTAGCGAGGGAATCGCGTTGTCTAATGCCGCGTTTATACTAAGGCGAATACGAACAAAAACATTGTTCGCGAACGGTTATGTCTGATCTTGCCGTGTTCACACTGCCGCAAACATGAACAAAACTCAGTGTACGAATCGTATGTGAACGTTTTGTTCTATTTACGGCGATGTGGACACGGCAAGAACAGACGAAAACGTTCGCGAAAAATGTTTTTCTATTACGCTACGTCCCTCTTCGTATCGCGAAGATAAATTAGAATGATATTCACAGTAATGCAATAATAATAATATTTTCATAAATAAAGCATCATAACATTTGTGATGTTTCCCTAATGATAAATGACACCAAACACGATATAATTTGGATAATACATATTTAGTGGTAATACGCGTTGGCCGCAGAGATGGACAGCGAATGAAAAAGATAGGGACAATCGGCAGTCCTTTCTTCCACTCGCTCTCTTTTCCTACGTTCCGAGGCTTTCGCTCACATCGAGACTTTACTGTACTATATCTTCTTTTACTATGCCTGCTTTTCTTTTCTATTGTATATTTTTCTTATTTCTATGTATGTATCGCGTGTTATCGATTATTGTCTCTTTATGTGTAGGCAACGATTAAAAAGAGCAGCGTGCCTCGCGGGCACCGTGGTGGAAGCAGGTACGCGTGCAGGTACCTCGTACGACGAAACACTTCCCAGCACATCAGCTGCGTATGATTTTCCTACAAACATAATACAAGAAGAAGACGTAGGAAATTTTCAAGACTTCCCAATTATCGAAGGAAGTGTAGAACAAGTGGATTTCGATACGGATGCGGAAGATATTTTAGAAGAAATACATTTCAATGCGGACGAAGAGGAAATTGAAGAACATGTGCATTTCGAGTCGAACGAAGAAGAAATTGATTTCGACGCAGACAGGGATGAGATACATTCCGTAAGAGACATCAACGAAGAAACGGATGAAGATATTGGAATTGATGCCGATTACTGGGTGGTGGAGAATGCGCAACCAGAGCAGTCGGAAAATCCAATTTCAGAAGGAAGAGACTTCGTTGATTTTCCGTATGTTTTCGAACAAATAAAAAATCTTCGAAAACATTCGACTATTGGCTGTGGCATCGAACATTTTGAAATAATTAGATGTCAACGGAATGGACTAGAAAATGTGTATTATGTAGAGTGCAAAATGTGCAAATACACAAAGTGCATATCCTGTCTTCGGAAGAGTGATTCCAAAATGGATATCAACAGCGCCGCTGTTTCCGCAACAATGATGACGGGCGGCGGGTATAATCAACTGGAGGACATACTGACTGCCGTGAACGTGTCCTGTATGACGAAAAGGATCTACGAGAAATGTCAGATTGAGCTAATCGATGCCCTCGAAGTGGCCGCACAACGCGAAATGGAAGATGCTGGAAATGAGGAAAAAGCATTAGCTATCGAAAGAGGCGACGTACATGCAGAATCCAATCTACCGTTGATCCCAGTTGTCGCGGATGGCAGCTGGATGAAAAGATCCTACCGCGGAGAAGATTACAATTCTCTTTCTGGCGTAGGAGCCATCGTGGGATACCACACGAAGAAAGTGCTGTACATCAGCGTGAAGAATAAATTCTGCATGACTTGCCAAATAGCAGGTACGAGGAAGGAAGAACCGCGCGAGCATCGTTGCTTCAAGAACTGGAGTCGTTATCAGAGTTCAACTGGCATGGAGAGTGTTGCTATTGTCGAAGGATTCAATTGCAGCATAGATATGCACGGCCTAATATACCATATATTAGTTGCCGATGGCGATAGCAGTGTGTACAAGAAGATATTGGACAGTAATCCATATGGAAAGTATATGGTGCAGGTACAAACAATCGAATGCACCAATCACCTGTTACGCAATTTCAGTAAAAGAATAAACGAAATCGGAACAAAAGGCCGCAATAAAGATCTATGAGCTGTCGTACAGAATAATGATCTCCGCCTGCGTACTGGTATAAAAAAAGCTGCGGAATACCGGTTGCGAGAAGAAGTACCACTCGAGGAACGAATTCAAAATTTGAAGCAAGACTTGAAAAATGTACCGAGTCACGTTTTCGGTCAACACAAGGAATGTCAGAAGTTAGCATACTTCTGTAAGAAATACTCTGATCCCAACAGAGTAGACTACGTTCCACAACTAAGAGAAGCTGGTATTTATGAAAGTATCGAAGAAGCGATGCAGCAACTTTTCGTTAAAGCTGACAGTTTGCTGCGCGGTCTAAATAACAATGCTGTTGAAGGTTTTAATAACATAATTGCTAAATTCATCGGAGGCAAAAGGATAAACTTTGGACGAGGAGGCTCGTATCAGGGTAGAGTCTCCGCTGCAGTCGTCCAATATAACACAAAAGAGGCGTTCAGCAGATTGAGTACGGCAATCAATAAAGAGCCGCCAACCATGATAAGAAAGCTGGAAGGACGTCGGAAGCGCGCAGCAGAAAAAGCAAGGGAGTATAAAAAAGAAGCGAAAGCATCCTCCTTTCGAAATAACAAACAATCGTGCGACCAGGATTACGGCCCCAACGCGGCAAAACCAGATATGGAAGAGACAGTATACTCTTCCGAGTATAAAAGGCACGCGGATATACTCCTTCACTGGCAAACGAGGCGAGACGAGATCCAAGTGGAAACTCGCGATCAGACGAATAGCGAAAAATGGATTGGTTATAGGAAGAAATTATTAACTGCATCCAATTTCGGCAAGGTATGCCGATTACGAAAGACTACACCACGGGCAAATACTGTGAAGAGTATAATGTACCCGCAACTCCACAATTTACATTCTCTCCAATACGGAAGGGAAAATGAGGCAAACGCCTTGAAACAAATGCAAGAAGAATTAGGAATGCATATTCTACCGTGTGGCCTCTTCATCGATGACACTGTGCCTCACTTAGGTGCAACTCCTGACGGCCTCGTGGACCATGATAAAATCGTCGAAGTAAAGTGTCCTGAATCGGCCAAGGATTTATCACCTGCTGAAGCAATAAAGCAACTTGATAATATTAGGCGTATTTACAAGGGTAATGAAATGAATAAGAATCATCATTACTATTATCAAGTGCAAGGACAATTGCACATAACGAAAAAGCAACGGGCCTATTTTTGTTTATGGACGCCAAAAGGAATGAAAATTACAACAGTTTCGAGAGATGATCGATTCTGGGCAACAGAGATGGAGGAAAAACTGAAGAAGTTCTATGAGAACTGCATGTTGCCAGAAATTATAGATAGTCGATACAATCGACAACAGCCGATTAGAGAACCTCCGTACATAAAACCAGGAGGAGCAGGTACGAGTACACAAAAAAGTACACAAATCGATGGATGAAAACATCGCAATAGTACCGGCGAGTGCATCCAGCGCATATGAAGAGCTGACGAATAAGCAATTGCAATCCAAAGTCACTATTGCACCGGCGAGTGCATCCAGCGCATATGAAAAGCTGTCGAATAAACAAATCCAAATCAAAGTGACAATTGCACCGGCGAGTGCATCCAGTGCATATGAAGAGCTGTCGAATAAGCAAATCCAAATCAAAGTGACAATTGCACCGGCGAGTGCATCCAGTGCATATGAAGAGCTGTCGAATAAGCAAATCCAATTCAAAGTGACAATTGCACCGGCGAGTGCATCCAGTAAGTATCAGTCTTTACATTCAAGTGGTATAAACACAAAAACTAATTTTTATTGAATTCATTTATTTTTCCAGATCAAACCAGAGTGTACATATGTACACTGGGCTGAGGAATATCGTTGCAACTACCAGAAATACAGGGTGTAAGAGGTACCCCTTCCATGCTGCCGACCGGGCTAGTGACAACGTGCAGGGGCGAATTTTCTGTCAGCTGGAGGTGCAGATTTTCTGTCCTCGAAGTGACAGAAAATATAACCTATATGCTATACCCGATTTCCTAAAGATACTGTTGCGGCGTAATAATAATGTTTCGGAAGGATGATAAAAAGTTCACAAATGTAGCGAAATAGAAGGAAATAGCCGCTAAACATTTATTGTCGTATAGCATATACATAGGTTATATTTTCTGTCACTTCGAGGAGGGACCACATAATAATCACGCGTTGGATTCAACGTCAAACACGAGTTTATATATATGTTTGTTCATAACTGCTTTCTGCATAGGATGTGTATTTCATGTTCTGTTTCAGTGTTTTGATAATTAAAAAATGTCTATCCTAACAAACTTAATTTTTTGAGGACATGCCCTCATCTATTTTTCCTTTTCACTTATAATTCCTTACTGCCAGCGTAAAATATTGTAACATAAGCACATTTCAAGTAAATGTACAATGCATTTTCTACGTTTGCAGTACCAGCAGACTTTCTGTTTAAAAAGTACAACGCAACAGCTGAGAATTTCTTTCCACATTCAAAATAGAATATGGAAATAGCAAACAGCTCCCTCTCGTGTGTACAGGCAGCCGCATATCTATGGGTATTACCATTTCTGTGCAGAAAAAACCTGCTGTAATACCGACCGGCCAAATCGGCCAGGTCACGTGACGTGTCTACCCCCTTAAGGGGGTAGACACGGGTAATGCAGCGCGCTGTATACCGACACAATCAGGCCCGAAACATGGGTTTCCGCGCTGACGTTTTTTGTCCTTATATGAGCAAATTTTGGGCTGGGCGAGGTCTCATTCGAAAGATGAAGGTTCAATACAGCCCGCTCTGGTCATGGTTCAAAGAGATTGTGTTGATATGTGATAATATGAGTGTCCAAAGTAGAGAAAAAATGGAGAAAATACACTCGCAGATACCAAGTATTTGTAGGTCACTAAAAGCGTTTTGTGACTGAAACGATGACCAGAGCGGGCTGCGTTGAACCTTCCTCTTTCGAATGAGACCTCACCCAGTCCAAAATCTGCTCATGTAAGGACAAAAAACGTCAGCGCGTGATTGCATTCCCAAAATACGAGTTCCGCCATATTATCGATAATACAGAGCAAGTCACGTGACAAATTTAGTTGAGCTAGTGGATACGAGATGGCGCCTACTCGGGAGGACTGCCAACGTGGAATCATAGCAAAAGTGAAGCGTTAGCTGGATATCTAGAGACGTGGTAGCGTCTCGACGCCAAGTACATGAAAGAAAAGACACCTTGTATATGCCTGTCGCTGCCGTGTATCTTTACTCGACGCACAGCTATTCCAACCTAACCTGAAACTTATTTCATTAATATCTCATCACGCTTGCAATATTTTCTAAATTTAAAGGCATTTTTCTTATGTAAACCGCATATAAGCTTTCGAATAAGACCAATTTCAATAAAATCGGTCCACGCATGACAGAGATATCGTAATATCATGTCATGGATCTGTCAGAAACGGTAAGATTTTCTTCTGATTCTTCAAGCCAAATTTTCGTCAACATAATACGTATACGCGTTACACACACACACACCTTCAGCCAACACATGTTTCGTTCTTCGTTCGTCGACTCTCGGGATTATTCGACGGGGATCGTCGTCCGTCATTGTACATACATACTTATATATATATACTATTTTGAATTTTATAACCTACCAAGTGCTAAGTGTCAAATGAAGTATGTTGTCCGAATTTGGAATGTCACGAGTTTTTACACTATATACATAGGAGACTGAATTATTGTCTCAATTAATAAGGTAAGTCGCCAAAATTTTTTTAATAGATTTCTTATGTAGAGTCGCAGACTTGGAAGTTGTCCGGAGATGGTTCGACTGAGAAGCATCTCCTTTCACACAAGTTTCTGGAAATTTGTACCATGCATGTACAAAATAATATATTGTAGTAAAAAATTGCATTGCATTTAAATTTCCAGATACTTGTTTTTGTATATACCAGCAATTTAGAGTTTTTATGTAAAGCTTATTATATTATAGAAATGAAGGGGACGCACAGGACTTGGATAAAAATGAAGGGGACGCACAGGCTTGGATATAGAATTGAAGGGGACGCACAGGCTTGGATGGATAGAAATGAAGAGAATGCACAGGCTTGGAGGTTGTCCGGAGAAGATTAAATAGATATATAGATAGACAGAGCATCTTGTTTCTCACAAGTTTCTGGGAATTTGTCAAATAAGGTAAATCGGGAAAATTTGTCAATCAAAAGACATAGCATTAAGAATTATTAAGAAAATAGATTATGGTGTACTGCTTGCAATGTAGAGCAAGTCACATTAGTTAAGAAAGTACCCTGAAAACACATCTCCCTTGATGCTTTTCAATCTTTTGTGAAAGACATTCGTAATACTTTAATAAAATCCACAGTAGTTGTCACGCTATTCATTAATTTTTTAGATTCCCATTATTTCAATTCACCAATAAACATACTAAATTATTATTAGTTTTATTCCAACACCAATAAATTGTGCGTTAAAAATATTGGATCTCCTCATTCATTTTCGCTGAATTATTACCATTAGCATTTAAATTTCCTGCAACAATACTTTCTGCCATATGCTCTCACCTGCTTTGGATACATTATGTAGTCTCTACACTCACTATAGCAAAAGGCCACTCTATTTCTATAAATAATTAATAAGTTCTACGTTAAGTTGTATATAATTATTAAAATGAGGCTTTATATATATATAATTTACAGATAATCATCAAAGCAGAAGATGATGCAGTGTGATCTACGTTGGACTATGTACGCACAAATTTTCACGTAGGGTTTTGCATACGCAATTATTCATTCAATGTGAGCACGTGTGATAATATATTATATATTTACAGATAATCATCAAAGCAGAAGATGATGCAGTGTGATCTACGTTGGACTATGTACGCACAAATTTTCACGTAGGGTTTTTCATACGCAATTATTCATTCAATGTGATCACGTGTGATAATTTATATAAATAATTAGTAAATTTGTCCTATTTTTCAGTTAACGATGCAGATGAAGAGAATTATTTTAACAGCTGAAAGAGAAAGTAACTCTGCTGCATGAGCAAATGAAATAACCACATTTTTATGTATGAAAATAACGAATTTATTTTTTTATATGTTATTGGCCGCCGCCACGTCCACGGCCCCGCCCCCATCCACGACCCCGGCTCTGGCCACGTCCCCGGCCCCTGCCACGGCCGCAAGCTGCTTCCCGCACTATGTACTGCACACAAAGTACTATACATTCATATAATACATATAGATCGGCAATGCAGTGCACATGTTTTGTGGGGAAAGGTGTTAAACTTACGTAGAATTTATCCTTAATCAAAAAATAATAAAAGTACACTCGCTGAACTGCTTTGCGCTATTCCGAGTATTCCGAGTAAGCTTTACTGGCTACAAACTAGCTTTATCTTCTAACATCACTCGATAGGCTGCAGTGCGCCGTAAACGCGTGGACGTGTAACGAAGATAGATCAGAATTTATAATTTATTGGGATTTCCTTACTTTATCCTTACTTTTAGTACCCGTGACAGGGAAAAATTTGTAAAAAAGAAGAAGCTGAAATTCTGAATCCCAAAAAAAACTTCAAAAAAGTAAAAAAATATGACGCCAAAAACATGAATTATCTTTGTAAAAAGAAATGAGATCCCCCAAAAAAACTTTAAAAAAGTAAAAAAATTACGCCAAGTACATGAATTAGCTTTGTAAAAAGAAGTGAGATCCCCAAAAAAAACTTTAAAAAAGTAAAAAAATTACGCCAAGTACATGAATTAGCTTTGTAAAAAGAAGTGAGATCCCCCAAAAAAACTTTAAAAAAGTAAAAAATACGCCAAGTACATGAAAATGTCGAGGACAAAAAAAGTATTATCAAAAATCACAAAAAAAAGAAAATAGTATACATGAAAAAGTCGAGGAAAAAAAAGAGTATTATCAACAAATAAATATAAAAAAAGACAAAGAAACATGAAAAAGTCAAGGACGAATAAAGTATAATTAACAAAAAAATATAATCACATAAATAAAAAATATGATTACAATATAAAAAAAGATGTGAAATCAAAATGAGCTGCAAGTACATCACAAAAAAAAGAAAATATAATCACACAAAAACAAAAAATAATATATTCACATAAAAAAGAAAATAATATATTCACATAAAAAAGAAAATAATCTAATTACAATATAAAAAAAGATGTGAAATCAAAATGAGCTGCAAGTACATAAAGGTACTTTCCAACTGCGCTTAAGATGACACAACTACATATACACAGCTAAAATGCTGTGTTATTCCATTACTCATATCGCGGACATTTTAATTAACCCATCAAAAAGAATTCCATTTAAAAACATTGTCGTAAATTATTATTAGCTTTACAAAATTAATGATATACAAAAATTGCGCCAATTATCACAATGGCTATTTATACAAAGAAAAGATCACAATGGTACAATGAAAAAATGTATTAAATAATATTAAGCAGATATATTTTTATACAAATAAATATTTTAATACGAATAAATATTTTATTCAAAATACTTGGCGCTGCGATCTAAAATACATCATACGTAGCATATGCACATACACACATCCACGAACGCACGCACAGGAAAGAAAGAAAAAGATGATTGCAATTTATACATATTTATTCAGTTTAGCAACACCAATTCGGAGAGCAGCGCCAAGTATTTTGAATAAAATATTTATTCGTATTAAAATATTTATTTGTATAAAAATATATCTGCTTAATATTATTTAATACATTTTTTCATTGTACCATTGTGATTTTTTCTTTGTATAAATAGCCATTGTGATAATTGGCACAATTTTTGTATATCATTAATTTTGTAAAGTTAATAATAATTTACGACAATGTTTTTAAATGGGATTCTTTTTGATGGGTTAATTAAAATGTCCGCGATATGAGTAATGGAATAACACAGCATTTTAGCTGTGTATATGTAGTTGTGTCATCTTAAGCGCAGTTGGAAAGTACCTTTATGTACTTGCAGCTCATTTTGATTTCACATCTTTTTTTATATTGTAATTAGATTATTTTCTTTTTTTGTGTGATTATATTATTTTCTGTTTTTGTGTGATTATATTATTTTCTTTTTTTTGTGATGTACATGCAGCTCATTTTGATTTCACATCCTTTTTTATATTGTAATTATATTATTTTCTTTTTTATGTGAATATATTATTTTCTTTTTTATGTGAATATATTATTTTCTTTTTTATGTGAATATATTATTTTCTGTTTTTGTGTGATTATATTTTCTTTTTTTTGTGATGTACTTGCAGCTCATTTTGATTTCACATCTTTTTTTATATTGTAATCATATTTTTTATTTTTTATTTATGTGATTATATTTTTTTGTTAATTATACTTTATTCGTCCTTGACTTTTTCATGTTTCTTTGTCTTTTTTTTATATTTATTTGTTGATAATACTCTTTTTTTTCCTCGACTTTTTCATGTATACTATTTTCTTTTTTTTTGTGATTTTTGATAATACTTTTTTTGTCCTCGACATTTTCATGTACTTGGCGTATTTTTTACTTTTTTAAAATTTTTTTTGGGGATCTCACTTCTTTTTACAAAGCTAATACGAGTTACAAGAAAAGCGTGATGCAGTCAATGCATGCATTTTCGGACGATTCTAGGTTAGGTTGTATGCATTTTAGGCATATATTGACTACGATAGAAACTGCTGGGAACTGTGTACATTTACTAAATTAACGCTTTTATTGTAACACATACATCACATGAAATCACTTTCGAATTTATGTTATAATTATATGGCCACATTATTTAAAATAAAAAGGAGAGATTGGAACTTTTTTACTAATACTTGAAATATTGATTTACTGATCATATTTTCACAATGTGGAAGTTACAGCAATTATTTGCAATTATTGCTCTTATTATTATTCTTCCGTCTATTGTATATAACATATAACAAGGAAAAGTCTCCAAATCGGTTAACAGTTAACACCCCGATTTTTTTATAATTCTTTACGGTTCTATGCAGAGATGGACATTATTTAAATAAAAGAATATACTTCCGAATGGCCCCAGTGGCCGATCGACACGAGGCTTAGGGGTGGGTGTGTATACCCTAAATCTAAAATTCTATTTAGCTTCGGGTATTTATTAGTTTCCATTGTTTATTAGAAGACCGTTCATCTTGAGCTTCGAATAATTTTTCATCTTTCATTCTATCTTTATCCTAAAATCCTATTCAGATATATTGGCCGGTCGATTCGGTTTCGCGAACAGCGATCAAGAAGAAATCAGACACCACCATCTGACGATCGTGGATTTGTCAGTTGAAGTTCCTCGGCTATCGAAGGGTATGGTGGGGTAACGGGAATGCTGCTCGACTCCGTCTGAACGTAGTCGTGTGGCTGTTATTTATTCTTATTGTTAGCGTAGTAGTTGTGTTTGTTACGAAGCTATGCATAGACCAATACGAGATGAAGCTATGGAGAAGGAATCAATGTTCTGGCCAATAAAGCTCCTGAATTTTTTCGGAGCTAAGTCACACTTATTCTGATGTGTGTATTTCTACGCTGACAGATTGGTTTGGCCTGTCAGGCCAGAAGCTTGGCGCTATCCCCACCACTTTTGGCTCACTCTTGTTCTGCGAAGGTTAGAACGAGTCAGAAAACGTTGAGAAAAGGAGCGCCGAGGCAGGCAACCGGTATAATGGGAGAATACACGTTACGAAACTCACCGGCCAATATATCTGAATACGATCTTAGAAGCTCGAATAACCGACGAGAACCTTTGTGGCCCGAGCCGCGCGAGATTTCGCCCCTGTTCGGCGATATGTCATCGATTATATAGAAACAGAATTTGTTTATTTTTCATCGTATCAATATGAAAATGACACAAATGGTTTCCTGCCATTCTCCCGATTAAATTGACAGAAAATAATTTAAATCGGACTATTTTTAACAAAGCGGGCTTCCAATTCTGCAAACAAATTTTCACGTAATTTCCTTAATTATGGTCCAAATCATATCATTTTTGGGGTCAATTTGATCAAGAAAACATGAGACATCGATTGACGTTTCGCAAAGATCTGATTAGAAATGCAGAACTGCAGATTTGTCACTGCTTAGTGCGCAACATTGTATGGCCCCGCTGGTTCCAAGCGTCGAAACCCACGAAACTCAGCGAATCGCATGATTGTCAAGCGTGAAGGACAAGAGGGGACTAACCACGACGAAGGAAAATCAGCCTTCTATCCAGAACGACTTTACTGACAAACTTTATATTCACCTCAAATAAATACTTTAATTATAAAATTTAGACGACGAACTATTGTTGAATTTCGCCAGTTCTTACATATGCGTCACTTGGTTGGGAATTCCTGATCCCAGAGTTTCATGCATTTACCTATTGAAATGTTGCTTCAAGACATCGGGAAATTGCATTGCTTCTTCTTGTACATACATATATCTGTTCGCCAGTGGGTGTCACGAATGGCGCGACTTTGGTTTCCCAAATAGATTCAGATTTACTCGAAACCAGCGGGGCTATACAATGTTGCGCACTAAGCAGTGACAAATCTGAAGTTCTGCAATTTTTAATCACATCTTTGCGAAAGTGACGTCAATCGATTCCTTATGTTTTCTCGATCAAATTGGCCCAAAAATGATATAATTCGGACCATAATTAAAGAAATTACGTGAAAAGATTGTTTGCAGAATTGAAAGCCCGTTTCGTTAAAAATAGTCTGATTTAAATTATTTTCTGTCAAAACATCTACCACAAATGCAGGCTGGAGGAGGTACCCTTTCCATGACGCCGCCCGGGCTAGAGAAAATGCGCAGCCTGGATGGACATGATTATTATGTGGCCCCCTCCTCAAAGTGACAGAAAATATAACCTATGTATATGCTATATGAAAATAAATGTTTAGCACCTATTTCGTTCTTTTGCTTTACATTTGCGAATTTGTTATCATCCTTCCGAAACATTATTATTACGCCGCAACGGTGTCTTTAGGAAATCGGGTATTTAGTATAGGTTATGTTTTCTGTCACTTGGAGGAGCGGATTTTCTATCTCTTGGAGGGCCAGATTTTCTGTCCACAAAGTGACAGAAAACATAACCTATGCGCTATACCCGATTTCCTAAAGATACTGTTGCGGCGTAATAATAATGTTTTAGAAGGATGATAAAAAGTTCACAAATGTAGCGTAAAAGAACGAAATAGCCAGGAAACATTTGTTGTCATACAGCATATACATATGTGTGTATAGTGTGTGCGATGTTATAAGTGTATTTCATGTTCTGTCTCAATGTTTTGCTAATGAAGAAATGTCTAACCTAACAAACCTCATTTTCTGAGGACATGCCCTCATCTATTTTTCCTTTTCACTTATAATTCCTTACTGCCAACGTAAAATATTGTAGCATAAGCACATTTCAAGTAAATGTACAATGAATTTTCTACGTTTGCAGTACCAGCAGACTTCCTGTTTAAAAAGTACAACGCAACAGCTGAGAATTTCTTTCTACATTCAAAATAGAAAATGGAAATAGCAAACAGCTCCCTCTCGCGTGCACAGGCAGCCGCATATCTATGGGTATTACCATTTCTGTGCAGAAAAAACCTGCTGTAATACCGACCGGCCAAATCGGCCAGGTCACGTGACGTGTCTACCCCCTTAAGAATAGATCTATCTTTGCTCAGACTTATTAGAGACCACTGGGCAGGTATTCACCAAGGGTCCAATAATACGAACATCTCCTATGTCCTGTACCCAAATCCTCTCTACTAAGAGAGAGCAAGAGCGACGGGTTACACCCCCAGAGGCATTCGTATACTTAGATGCTAAGGGACTTATACAAACGGGAAACAACTTACCAATTATATATCATATAAATAGGAAAAATTATAATAAAAAATTAGACTATAATACAAATATACATTTAGAATTCGCAAACCTTAGATTTATGTACCAACTATCCAACGTAGATTTAAGAGATAATCATAGGAACAATACCAAAAACTACTGGTGGCTGTGACCGAATCAAAATAAAGAATTGTTAAGTACAAACCCACCGTAAGATTAGGATATAATATAGTATCTAAACAAGCTAACAAAAGAGTAAACACTCAAAGTTATTTTAATACATTTGTGTATCATATGGAGGCATTTCGCCCTCACTTCCTCACAGTTACTCCCTTCCTCCCAATTTATGGTATAGATTTGCTGTCTCTATACTGACATAATCTAAATACGACGTGATTGACCGAACCAAAATAAAGAATTGTTAAGTACAAACCCACCGTAAGATTAGGATATAATGTAGTATCTAAACAAGCTAACAAAAGAGTAAACACTCAAAGTTATTTTAATACATTTGTGTATCATATGGAGGCATTTCGCCCTCACTTCCTCACTGTTACTCCCTTCCTCCCAATTTATGGTATAGATTTGCTGCCTCTATACTGACATAATCTAAATAGTAAGTTATATTTTAAACTAATAAGAATGTAAATCGTATTTAAAAAAACGGTAATGTGTCCGACTGCTGAATCGCTGCGAACTTTTTGAACGTAGGTTCGAGCCTCGGAACTTCTAAGTCCCACAGGGTCATATTTTTTTCACATTAATTATGTATTTTTTCGATTCCTAGCTATATGACAATGATCAATATTTATATACAATTGTTTTAAAAAAATTTTAAAAATATTTAAAAAAACGCAAAAAACTCTAGACGATGTACCTTACATCTCGAGATGGTCAATTATGAAATCTCCTTTCTCCCTTCGCCCAACGATGCACGATATCCTCCCTCACAGTTTAAATTTAAACAAGCCCCTCGTCCCAAAAACCCTCTTAATTCGACACCACGTATCACCCCCTCTTACGACCCACCTAATCAAAGCCACTCCCACCTGTTTCCAAACAAAACACCCAAAATCAATCCAATGAGTTGAGTACCCAACTGCAAGTACATATAGCCCGGTCAAAATAGCCCAAAAAATAGGGGTAAGGTTGCATTAATTCCCATAGAGCTGAAAATTGGTACGAATGTTTGGAATACCATTATGAATGAAGTGTGAAAAGTCCTCATCGCTCCCGCGTCTGCAAAAAAATTTATTCAAGGTCAAAGTTCGTTTTTCAGCCAAACGGTAAGTTTTATCATAAAAATAGTTCAGACAAAAATTGTAGCTCGTGTAATTGACTATAAAAATTGTCTCTACACTTTTTTTCGTAAGACTCACTGTTTCCGAGATATAATCATTCAAAAAGTTGAAAAAGCTGTGTTCTTCATAATATGCACACGTTTCCACGCCACCTGTGAGGTAGTGTACTTAACGCGTTTTTTTTTTAACGTGGTTTCCCCGGCAGGCCTATTCCTCGAACTATTGTAATCCTGTTTAATTCAACATACTGTACTATTTAATAATAAAAAATGGAAATTGTTAAAAATAATCGAAGCGGTATGAATTCTAATGAATTGGAGTAAATTATTCGTCTGATTCGTAACTATCAAATACTTCTGCTTCCTCTTGTTCTTGTTGTTCTTCGTCTTCTCGTTCTTCTTCTTCTACTTCTTCCTGTTGAGTGCAAATTATTAGAAATATGGGATGTTTAGGTATCTATATTTAGCGTATAAGAAATAATATGATTGTCTTTCTTGTGGATGAAAATGGATAAACGTTTTTAATAAACTCACAGAACACACAACACGTTTCCAGATACTTGAACATAACCCTGTAGCGGCTTCGGCGCTGACTCGTTCGTTGGAAGAACGGCCGATTTTTACCGCTATGTGTCGGAGGCTCGGGTTTTCCCCCGTGTTGCTGGGTGAGTCAGGCTATGGCCAACGCTACGTATCTGGCAGCCGGACTTACCCAGGTAAGGGAGTTTCGGCGTGCGGACGCGCTTTACGCGCCAAAATTTGCCGCGCGTTTTCGGCGTCGCTCGGGGGACGCGTCCCTCTGAGAGGGCTGTATAAATAGCCTCCAGAGGTGACGCTCGCCCTAACTCTGTTGGAACGGCCTGTAGAGGCACCGTCTCGCGCTTTAGTATAACTCTGTTGTGTGTTATCCCGAGTTACCCCGCGAATCATCTTCTCGTAAATAAAAAGGAGTGTGGTGATAGAAACTAAATACTAATTCTTGTTAACCCCTCAACCCAATATCGATCACGTGCTCTCGATCACCCATCCATACTCGTACACAGGCCGGTTCACTGTATGTGTTACGTATGTGGAATTTTCCCATACGCCACTCTCAACCGTTTCTCGAACTCGCGTCTACGAAGGGAAAACGCTCTAAAATCCTTTTTGTTTATTACATACCATTAATGGGGGTCATTATCTCGACCATCTGGATCACGACCATGGGAACGGGTGTGACACGACGACGACCCCGAAAGATCTTATATGGAAACTTCTAACGAACCCCCACTCATTTTCGGGACTATATAAACCCTTTGGTTTCATCCCTCGTTGGTTCAAAGCTATAGAGTCACGCGTAAAGTCACGTCGTGTCACGCTTGTACAGAGTTGGTTATATCTAGTAAGATCGGGCTAAAGTCTCCGCCAGAATCATAGTTAACCTCATAGAATCCGCGAGTCCGGTTTCTATTCTATTTGGCACTTTGAAATAGCCACTCGTACGCCCCGCATCGCCAGTGCGTCAACACCGTACAACTATTGGTAACTTACACATTTTATTTAATAACTAATCGCGACACTTACATTTGTACAATAACTGATTATTGAATATACGAATGGTGTTCACGTGTAAATCGAGTCGATTTCGTTAAATCCATCTTTTACCCAGCGATCCTTATAATATTAGTAGCATTCACCCACTGATACAACTTTACCGCTCGAGTTGTATCAAACTTTAATTAAGAGTTACGAGGCATCACTAACATTTCCCGTGGCTCCCCGATTTCGCATCGGGTTCGTCCACGAAACCTCACCCCTCCTACGGCTCCCTAATTTCGCATCAGGTTCGTCCGTATCCTACAGCTCCCTGATTTCGCATCAGGTTCGTCCATATCCTACAGCTCCCTGATTTCGCATTAGGTTCGTCCGTATCCTACAGCTCCCTGATTTCGCATCAGGTTCGTCCGTATCCTACAGCCCCCTGATTTCGCATCAGGTTCGTGTGTAAATCTACCAACTTCCGAACAGCTCCCTGGTTTCGTACCAGGTTCGTCCGCGTGTGACTCCATTCCTAGAGGCTCCCTGATTTCGCATTAGGTTCGTCCTCGCCGTCAATAATCCTAGCGGCTCCCTGATTTGGCATCAGGTTCGTCCGCGCCCCTAACTAACAAACTCATAAACCGTATTCCTTGGGAAATACCCTTCTCGCCGGCCTCTCGCGTTGCCGCAGCCCCGGCTCGTAATATATTATTTTCTATTTTTTTTATTTCAGGTACTTGGCGTAATTGTTTTACTTTTCGAAGTTTTTTATTAATTACCTACTTCTACGCTCTGCAGTATCAATGACGGTACAGATCAAACAATTTTATTCATTAATGCTTCAATATTGTGTCGAAATCGATTATAAATTTCTTTCATTTAAAGTAACGAATGAGAATTATCTTTATCTCTTTTCACTTCGCTTCTTCGTTTTCCCCCTTTTTCTCTACGTAGGTATATGTATAAAATACTTCGGCTGTCACCTGACCTTACCTCAGAGTTACTTTATCACTTACAATCGGGAACTAATGGATCAATTTCGACGCATTTTTTTTTAACGTGCAGCACAATATTGAAGGGTCGGATGCAATAAGGGGACTAGCGTTCGAAAATGCGAAAAATTATTGTCCAAACGCTAAAAAGGATTGGAACATTAAATGTTGTTAATCTGTATTTTAAAAAATATAGTGTTGTAAAGCTCGTCACAACACACATTTTTTCTGTTTACAATTTATTTATTCAATCATTAATATTTGAGCCAAAAATTATAAACAAAATATTTCTCATCGTCCGAAATCAATATTTCTTTAAACACAAATTGCAATAACTTGAGGAAATATTAACGGATTATATTATTTCAGAAAACTTTAGCGAAGCCGCAAAGTGCATGTTAAAAACGTTTATGTTAAAAAATGTAATAATATTTATTTAAAAAGTAATACTGTTTTGTGGTTATATGCTGATTGCATATCGATTGAATTGATTTGATTTGAGGTTATTGACTGATTTCAAGTCGTGTGAATTTGTGGTTATGGGTTATATTTATGATATACAAACAGGACGCAATTCAAATTTGGCCAACTTACCTTGTATTTGAGACTGCATTTTGGTTGCAATTCAATGGTACAACGCTACATAATTGTAAAAACACGTGGCATATCAAATTTTGACAACCTACCTTACTGAACACTCGTCAGGTTATAACCTTACTGTAAGCTGTCAAAATTTGGAGTAGATTGCATAGTGAAGATTGCGATTGACGAACGAAACATGTATTAGTTCGTATTGGCTGAAGGTGTGCGTGTAACGCGTATATACGTATTATGTTGACGAAAATTTGGTTGGAGAATCAGAAGAAAAATCTTACCGTTTCCGACTGATCCATGAGACGATATTACGATATCTCTAACATGCGTGGACCAATTTTATTGAATTTGGTCTTATTTGAAAGCTTATATGCGGATTACATCAGAAAAATGCCTTTAAATTTAGAAAATATTGCAGGCGTGATGAGATATTAATGAAATAAGTTTCAGGTAAGGTTGGAATAGCCGTTTTTCGAGTAAAGATACATGGCAGGGACAGTCGACATATACAGGGTGTTGACTTGGCGTCGAGACGCTTCCGCGTCTCTAGATCTTTTGTTTATTGCATTATATTGTTATCATTGCTAATTGCTCATCTGTTTGCACATTATTGTCTATTGCTAATGCTCTTGTATCTCATATTCATACATATATATTGCTATTGATCACCATTTATACAGGGTGTTCCAAAAATGCAGTTCCTTAAAGGGGGTGACTCGGGTGGTGATTGCTAACAACTTTTTCCTTTGCGAAAATTCTCTCACAGGTTTCATTACCTTTTCGTAGCTACGTTACCCATACAGCACACTCCGTTGCCCGAAGCTTGCAGAAAGACTCCATGGGGATTGCCGTGCAATGTTCCCCTGGTGCGGACATAGGAACCTTCCTGGAACATTCCAGCAATGTTGCAGTGGAACGTTCCGGACATTCCAGCAATGTTGCAGTGGAACGTTCCGGACATTCTCTGGCAATGATCACGGAGCGTTCAGGACATTCTCTGGCAATGGTCACGGAGCGTTCAAGATATTCTCTGGCAATGGTCACGGAACGTTCCGGACATTCTCTAGCAATAGTCACGGAACGTTCTGGACATTCTCTGGCAATGGTCACAGAGCGTTCTGGACATTCTCTGGCAATGGTCACAGAGCGTTCTGGACATTCTCTGGCAATGGTCGCGCAACTTTTCGGACATTTTACAACAAAGGTTCCAGAATCGATTCTTGTATCGACTTTTCCGTAATTGATATCAATAATAATTATTCTAGTGCAGATTACTGTATATGTGTATATTTTTTACAAAATCCTTATGGAAAAAGGAGAAACATTTATACACATCATTGATTTCCTAAATAAATCAGCTACACATTTTTTACATTTACACACACTATATTATTCAGAGTAGGAAGTTCAAAGCTTCTCCTGTATATTAGGTTACGCTTTGTGTAGACCAGGCCTGCCCCATCGGGTGCAAATACCTCCTGAATTTCTGGGACCCGGGCAACAGCCGAGCGCGGGACTGTTCCATTGCTACCCGTTGCGAGATTTGTGAGAGAACTGCACGAGTGTGCGAGTGTTAAGGCCGCCACACACGGTCCGGCCGAACTGACGGTTTGGCCTGCGCAGGCCGAACTGTGCAGGCCGGCCGGACCGTGTGGATGCACTCGGCTGTCAGGCCGGCCGGACGCCGCACATGGTCGGGATAGGAATAGTTAGTGACATTCTTGTTTAATAACTTTTAAACTATAAAAGATTTCGGAATGGCGCCAAAAAACATAAATTGAAAAAATTATTCCATTCTAATGATTTATAATTGAATATATTGTACATTCATTTAATGTTTTTTTTTCAAGTTTTTCAACTTAATTGTTATAAAAAATTTGAAAACTATTTATTTAGTATTTTATTTAATGCTCTTTAAGCGTTTAAATCGCTTGTTGGGGAAAGTTTTAGTTTCCGATTATAAGGAAAAACCAAATAGTACTATTAGAAATTTTGACGAAATCTACAGTTTAGTTAAACATTAATATTCATTTATTATTAATTTATTCAATGGATTTATTCATTTCAGCGTATTAAGAAATTCTTTATTCTTAATTGTATCGATATGGAAGTGATACCGATGGATTCCTTATGTTTTTCCGATGAAGATCATACAAAATTTCATGTAAATCGGATTATTTTTATCAAATTGAGCTTGAAAATATAATTCGATTTTTCATGAAATTTCCTTCATTATGGTCCGAATTAGTGTCGTTCTTGGTGTTAGTTTCATCAGCGAAACATGAGGAATCGATAGGCGTCGTTTTAGCAAAGATCTGATGAGAAATGCGGAAATCCTGGATATTTCTGACTTTTTAATGGTATTCCAACCCTTTCGAAGATCGAGAGCCATCAAATTCCTGTCCTCGCCACGGGGTACAAGGCGGCATCTCTTTGACATGCGTCGCTGGAGAATCACCCTGTTGTATACATTCAGTAGATTTTGGTAGCAGAAAGTTTATTTTTCCTTGCGCAATCCGGACTGTGCAGGCCTGCCGGAGCAAAATGGAAAAACGATTCGGTCGGCCTGAGGCCGCGGCCAGATCCAAACCGAACGCAACTTGAGACTCCCAATTCTCCATTTCAGCGTAGTAAAAAATTCATCATTTTTTATCGTATCGATATGAAAGTGGCACCAATGGATTCCTTATGTTTTTCTGATGCAAATCATAACAAATTTCATGCAAATCGGACTACTTTTACACAATCAATTTATATTCCTTATGTAAAAGTAGTCCGATTTACAAGAAATTTGGTATGATTTGCATCAGAAAAACATAAGGAATCCATTGGTGCCACTTTCATATCGATACGATAAAGAATAAAGAATTTTTTACTACGCTGATATGAATATTTCACATTTTCATCCTCGACTACAGGGGTCAACCTCAATTCGCTACGTTCACCCGAGGATTCATACTTGTTTCAGAAAAAAATAATTATTTATTCTTTATGTTATCGATATGGAAGTGATGCCGATATTGCGTATCCCTATTTTGCGTTTAGAGCAATTTTTTGTAGCTAATATAAAGCCTACTACGGCTAAAGCGTCGTCTGTCGATGTCATGGTCAGCTGACAAAACTGTGAATACTGTAGGGCTGTTCCAATGCCCGAAAGAAGCGAGCCGAGCCTCACTCGGCTCGAAGAACCGAGCCGAGCCGAGTGCCCGTAAAAACCGATCGGCCGCAACAACCGAGTAGGTAGAATTTTTCCGAGCCGTCCGAAAAAACCGAGCGGGCCGTAGACTGTGTCGAGTAAGTTGAAGGTTGGACGTTTCGGGCAATGAAAATGTTTGGAATATTTTAGGAAACGTGTAGGTATCTACTGGAATGTGAATAATGGTTGTTAATAATGTGAATAATTATAAAGTAAACTGAAAATGGAAATACACTGCTGGACAAAATTAAAGGAACACTATAATGTCCCGATAAATTCGGTCATTTTGAAATGGCTGTATCTCCGCGAAAAATTGTCGCAAAAAATACTTAAAAAGCAGTTTAGCGCTTCCAGTTTCTAGTTTTTGATTCAAGGACACATTTTTTTCAGCCATTATGGTACTGTTTTATCAAGATAAAGCACAGGAAACAAAATTTAAAAAATTTAAAATACTGTCAGGCCGGCCGGAGTGTGTGGATGCACCATCCGGCCAACCTGCGAGGCCGGACGGAGCGTGTGGGGGCACTACGGGCGTCCGGCCGGCCTGCACAGTTTGGCCTGCGCAGGCCAAACCGTCAGTTCGGCCGGACCGTGTGTGGCGGCCTTTAGGACGGCCGCACACTCATGCAGTTCTCCCGCAACCCATGTTGTGGTTAGCAACGTAAATGGTCCCGCGCTCGGCTGTTACCCGGGTCCCAGAAATTCAGGAGGTATTTGCACCCGATGGGGCAGGCCTGGTGTAGACGATGTAAGGTCAATTGTTGTATGCTTTATGTAAACTATGGGACTAATCCCGTTTATAATAATAACAATAACAATAACGATAACGATGACGATGACGATAACGATAACAATAATAGAGTAAACCAACCAGTAATTGACCACATACCAGTGAATGACCATTAGGCAAAGAAATGTAAATTATAAATTTAAATAATAGTATATGTTTATAAATGGAGTGTAGTTGCACTTTTAATATTCGATATTTTTAGTTATGCGTATTAACCCTCGGTTGTCACACTGGGTCAAATTGACCCTGCGTTCGACTTTGCGATCAAATATCTTTAATGCATCATTCAGAATTATACTAATGGCGCCATGTAGTAGTATTTTCATGTATCCTGTACAATAGGGTGGTCCTTATATGTATGGTAGAAAATCAAAGTTTTTAAAAATTTCTTCTGACCCTCTTAGAAGCTTCCAAATAGTTTAAAAGAATTTCGTCTAAAATTTTGTTTAAATATTGTTACGTATGTGGAATTTTTCCCATACGCCGCTCTCAACCGTTTTTCGAGCTCGCGTCTACGAAGGGAAAACGCCCTAAAATCCTTTTTGTTTATCACATACCACTAATGGGGGTCATGATCTCGACCATCTGGATCACGACCATGGGAACGGGAGTGACACGACGACGACCCCGAAAGATCTCCTTATATGGAAACGAACCCCCACTCATTTTCGGGACTATATAAACCCTTTGGTTTCAACCCTCGTCGGTTAAAAGCTATAGAGTCACGCGTAAAGTCACGTCGTGTCACGCTCGTACAGAGTCGGTTATATCCAGCAAGATCGGGCTAAAGTCTCCATCGGAATCATAGTTAACCTCATAGAATCCGCGAGTTCGGTTTATATTCTATTTGGCACTTTGAAATAGCCACTCGTACGCCCCGCATCGCCAGTGCGTCAACACCGTGCAATTAGTGGTAACATACACATTTTATTTAATATTTAATCGCGACACTTACATTTGTACAATAACTAATTATTGAATATACGAATGGTGTTCACATGTAAATCGAGTCGATTACGTTAAACCCATCTTTTACCCAGCGATCCTTATAATATTAGTAGCACTCACCCACTGATACAACTTTACCGCTCGAGTTGTATCAAATATTAATTAAGAATTACGAGGCATTACTAACATTTCCCGCGACTCCCTGATTTCGCATCAGGTTCGTTCGCAACCCTTTACCAAAACAAGCCATCTTCTCCAACCCAGTGGCTCCCCGATTTTGCATCGGGTTCGTCCACGAAAACTCACCCTTCCTATGGCTCCCTGATTTCACATCAGGTTCGTCCGTATCCTACAGCTCCCTGAATTCGCATCAGGTTCGTCTGTAAATCTACCAACTTCCGAACAGCTTCCTGGTTTCGCACCAGGTTCGTCTGTGAATAATCCAACCTCCTAACAGCTCCCTGGTTTCGCACCAGGTTCGTCTGTGAACTTCATCCTAGTGACTCCCCGATTTCGCATCGGGTTCGTTCACGACGTTTCACCCTCCTGCGGCTCCCTGATTTCGCATCAGGTTCGTCCGCGTGTGACTCCATTCCTAGAGGCTCCCTGATTTCGCATCAGGTTCGTCCTCGCCGTCAATAATCCTAGCGGCTCCCTGATTTCGCATCAGGTTCGTCCGCGCACCTAACTAACAAATTCATAAACCGTATTCCTTGGGAAATACCCTTCTCGCCGGCCTCTCGCGTTGCCGCAGCCCCGGCTCGTAACAATATATTAAGGATTAAAGGTCGCTCAATAGCATTGAAATATTACTATTTTGGTATAAATTGATAGAAATTTTTGCAATAATTTTGAAATCTTATTAACTTTTAAGTGAGAGTATAACATTCAAATTCGGGCACTCATCGCATAGACGAAACTTGTTTATAACGAGTGTGTAATGTATTGTGTTGTAGCATAAGGCTTTATAAGCACATTTAAATTTCTCTCATCCGCAGCTCTCGAATTAGATGCAGACGCAAACTTTGACGTACATTCTATTCAGGTTGTTAAACGCATAGATAAAAGCATAGTTTTGGATTCTGATATATAAATATGGGCCCCGTTTCATTAAAATTGACAAGTGACAATTATGGAAAGTCGCCATTGGCAAACTTGTGGTACATGCGAAATATAAAGTCCTTGAGCGACCTTTATATATCAAAATATACAAATAAAAAACACGAAGAATATTTTTTTTGTCGAATAGAAGATTTTCAGAGGGTCAGACAATACAAATTTTAAAGTTGAAAAATAAGGACCACCCTACTGTATAAGTAGAAATACTTCCCGACTGTGTGGAAACGTCAGTGCGTGTTTGTAAGCCATCGGAATTTGAGGTAGGGTCAAATTGACTCATGTGTGACAACGGCGTCGTTTTTACTTTGTGTCTGAAAGCGACCAGAAAAGTAAAAATAGAAGTATTTTCATACGAATTGTTTTTTCTTTTACTGAAGCGACAATCAGGACACATTTGCTATTGTATTACGGGACACAAATGCAGTGTCCCACATGCTTGCGCCCAATGTGCAACCGGCACCGTACTTATTTATGTAATGACTGTGGCAGTCTGTACTAGACTTATTTTCAATTTAACATACTTTGTTATTGATGAAATTAAATTTTATATTCTTGGAATAATAATAAAAAAAATTTCCTGTACAAATGCAAGACTTTTTCAACCCAAGTGATGCCACCATTCAGTTTGCACAATAAATACCTTTTTTGAATGCTCCGATATAGGACTATTTTTTTATCAAAGCAGCATATCTCAGGCGTATAACTGTAATTTTTTTGCTAAAAATATTAAAAATTAAAAAAGTTATAATTTTTTAGGCCTTTTTATCGGAACTCTTATTGTTTCAATTTTTTCTTTAAACATGATGACACTTTAAGTGTCAACTTTCAACAATGGGCATATATTCTACAATATTCAAACTTTATCTCAGAATTTTTGAGACTTAATTTAACAAATAGTTTTTAAATAACAATTGATTGAAAATTGGCAGGGTCAAATTGACCAAGTGTGACAACGGCGTTCGAAAAAGTAGGTGTGACAATCGAGGGTTAAACAAACATTAATAAGTACAATTCTTAATAAAAGTATGCAGTCATTTACTGGGCTTCTCATTCAACAAATCGGTCATTCACTGGTTGGTTTACGCTAATAATAATGTCAAAACGAGCCTTCATTTTTTAATAATTTGAGTTTAAAGTTATGCACGAGTTGAAGTTCAAATAGGAAAGTAATCTTTTCAATCAACGGTTGCAGCTGCAGCGGTAAAGTGTTCGTCTACGGTGCTGGAGGTCATGGGTTCGAATCTTACTGGAGTAAAATAATTTTATATTTATTAAAGACACACGGATGTTATACTACTACGATTCTGCACACATTCATGTCCCCGTCGTGTCCCTCGCAGCACGGTATAATACTTATATACTATCGATATTTTTATTTTTGGCCTTACTGTTCGGAACGTTGCGTGACCATTGCCAGAGAATGACCTGAACGCCCCGTGATCATTGTCAGAGAATGTCCGGAACGTTCCGTGGAATGGTCGACAGGGGCGGACATAGGAACCTTCCTGGAACATAACATCAATCAGGGGGCAGAAACTAAGATAGGAACTTCCGGAATAGCGTTTAGACCGGAAGCAGCAGGCTTTCATAATTTAGGTGGCGTTGCTGTCGCGGTATAGTTGTGTTTGTGTCTGTACATACACGATCGGCTGAGACTTATACTGTCTTATTAGTGAAAATAAGTGAAATGCTAGTGTTTACATGTGTTTACTGTTTAATAACTTACAATGAATGTGCAGAAGAATGGAGCAACTGCAAAGAGGGTGACAGGTAAGATAGTTTTATGTACGGTCTGAGTTACATTTGAGACACTTGTTTATTTGAATATTCGTGATGTTTTTATATTTTTAGGTTATAAACTCTATTATCAAAAACTTTCAATTTACTGTAAAAAATATTAAAAATGATTTTGAAATGCACTCGTTAAATGCTATTAAGAGACAGAAAAATGATTTTTGTTAGCTGCAGAGAGAGGACGGAGAGGACCAACAGTACATTGGCGATGCATAGTGCCAAGTTGTACTTCGAACAGTAATATAGAGACACAGCTTCTGTAAGAATGTGATAAGGAGTGAACAATGGTTGAACTGAGTACGGTTCAGGCAAAGTGCACCAGGCTGGTACGGGTGTCGCAGGTATGCATGATGTAATACTGGTAATAATTATGATAATTACAATAATAATAAGTAAAATATCCTTTATGTTGTATATAGAACTCATCGGTTCCTGCTTGGGGTGAAATCTGGCTATGATGTATCGGTCAACAATATACTGCCCGTATAACATTCCCCTGACCTCCACGTGCGTCTCAAGCGCCTACGATGCACGCATATTTACGTGAAGTTTAAAGTTAATTGTCTCGAAAACGAAGAGGAACACCATGTATATGAAGGTCGCGAACGAAGGAATATATATGTACATACATGAACAATGTGGTATAAGTAATTAATATAACTACTTAGCACTATAGCGTTTAAGCAAACTGTTAAATTGAATACAAGGAACATTTTTCAAAGAAAAATCTGAGCCAGTCACTAATCCTTATCTCTACTTGTATTTTTTACAATTAAGTATCTTATACAAAATGTAGAGTAAGAGATATATTTGTTGGCATTATCAATTATTGTTGGCAAAATAATGTCCAATTATGCCAATAATAATAGAAAAAATCGGAAGGTTTAGATAAGAAACTTCAGGTGAATGAAAAATATTTAATTACATTCAATTATTGCAAATTTAATTAAATGTTTTTCTTTAACACCTGAATTTCGTATCCAAATATTCTTAACATGTCAACAAATGTATCTCTTATTCTATATTGCAGTACGCAGATTCTGACCGTATTTCAATTTTCCCGGTTTGGGTCGCCATATTGAATTTTAGTTCTAAACACAATCTTTCATAAATTAGATGGCGTTGAAATACGGATCCAAAACTTTTGCTGGAGATTCTGCCCCCTGACATCAATGTTGCTGGAACGTTCACCAGAACCTTCCTGCAACACTGATGAAACCTTCTTGCAATGGAGTGTGCTGTATGGGTATTAACACAAGGAAATTTACGTATTCCTTATCCTCCCATTTCAAATAATTATTATTTTTGATTCCTCTAGAAAAACAACTGTGTATTCGTCTTTTTACGTTACACATGATTTTCATCCATTTATCCTTTATTCATTATTCACTTTAAATGTCAAACAAACCATGACAAAAAGTTCGATTGTATTTGTTATGTCTTTTTCATTTGCCATTCTACGCAATTTCTTTCGATGCATACCGAGTTGCGTGTTCGAAGTCGCAGCGCGGCGCGTAGCCACGCTAGCGCGGGAACTCGGCCGCCAGACTCGCACTCTGATTGGCCGGTGCGTTTTGTTAATATCTTGTTAACGAAACCTCGGAGAGCATTTTCGCACAGGAAAAAGTTGTTTGCAATGAACCCCCGAATCACCCCCTTCAAGGAAGCATTTTTTCGCAAATATCTCAGAAACGAGGGTCAGCTTCATCATTTGTGTTGTCCCATGCTGACGCATACGCTCTCACGAATGTGTACTGTAGGTAGGTTTACAGCAGAATACATTGTAGCAGTAGCAGCAGTTTTTCGCAAATATCTCGGAAACGAAGGTCGAGCGACGGTAACATGTATAGGAAAAAGTTTTTCAGAATCGTGTCCCCGATATCATATCCAAAAATCATTGAACTCGGTGAGGATGGAAAAGTTCTAAATAATTACCAAAACCACCAGTGTATTAACAGGTGTCACCCAGGTGCGCGATTACTCGTTAAATCTTCCCTGGTCGCTCAGCGCTAGGAAGCTGGCATTCGCGCCTGAATCCCTACTCACATTCAGTGTTACGAAGCTAGCATTCGCGCCTGAATTCCCTTCTTCCCTTGTACCACGCAGCTTGCCTTCGTGCCTAACCTTCCCATATAACCCCACAATGCCATTGTTCTAAAGATCTCCATCCGGAACGTGACAGTTTTATTATTACAGTATTGTCTCTCTATGGTTTGGTGCACATGATACGGGCTTGTCGCTATCCCCACCACTTCTGTCTCACTCTTGTCCGGCAAAGGCAAGAGCGAGATGGAACGAGAGCGAGCGAGAGCCACTGAAAGCGAGTGAGAACGGTACGAGACAGACAACGCGTTGATGTTTTGTCTAGCTCCATCTGTGGGGCGTCGTGACACTCCGTCCTTTGCATGCGCGACGGCGTGCGCGATGGTCGCAAGCACTTACGGTGAGCACGGGAACCGCTTCGCAAAATCTTGACTCAGGCCCGGCTCAAGTCTTTTTTGTGCCCTAGGCGAACTTGTCAAATTGCGCCCTTTATTATAATACATTTATTTGAGATTATTTATGACATTACTCTGCAAAATTAGGCAACTGCTAGGGCGTAAGGTTGACAAAAAGTGCAAAATGGTATTTTTATTGTTGGCATTGTCGAAAATAAATTTTTAAATGAAATATTACAAATTCCCAGACAGCATACAGACATCTTAAAGACATCTTAAAGACGTCTGAAGCCAGACGTTTCAGACCTTTTTAAGACGCCTGTAAACGTCGTTTTCACGTCTTATACAAGTCTTCTGCACGTCTTATATCACGAATCAAGACGTCTTAAAGATGTTTTTAAGACATCTTTAAGATGTCTTTTCTCAGACGTCTTAAAAACGTCTTTAACAGGTCCAGGTTCGGAAAAAAAATTGACCGTGACGAGAGGAATCGAACCTAGGACTTTCCATTTAAGAAGCAACCGTTATTCGCACCTACCCAACATACTTCATTATAAACATATATATGTATATATATATAGTATTAATTGTTTATAAAAAACGCGCATTACAGCGAAATATTCTACAGAATATTATTGTTAAATGTCTTTATTGCACCATGACAATTACGATATAAAAATAATTGTGAATAGGCGAGATTCAGCATAAGTGCTGCTCTATAACCTACCCAGACAGCACACGACATCTTATAGACGTCCATTTTAAGTCTGTTTTACGTCTGAACGTCTGAATGTCCTGATTCGTGACAGACAGCTTCAAGACATCGTACGGACTTGTGAAAGACGTCTTTAAGATGTCTTTAAGACATCCACAACACGTCTTCAAGACGTCTTTAACATGCTCATAAGACGTCTTAAAGATGTCTGTCAAGAGACATCTTAAAGATGTCTGTCAAAAGACATCTTAAAGACGTCGTAAAAAGCCATCCGAATGGCGTCCGTAAAAGGCAATCTTAAGGCAGGACCGGCGCAAGGATTTGCAAATTTTTGCACCATTTGTATGGAATATTAAACATATAGTAACGCAATTATCGTACATTTGTTTCGTCAATTTTTCTTTAATACAATTATATGACAGTGTGTGAAATGAGTCTAGAGGTCGAATGATGATTAGGTTAGGTTGTAGAGCAGCACTTATGCTGAACCTCGCCTATTCACAATTATTGTTATATCATAATTGTCATGGTCCAATAAGGACATTTAATAATAATATTCTGTAAAATATTTCGCTGTAATGCGTGCTTTTTATAAACAATTAATACAATATATATGTAGCTAAAATTTGGAAGTGTTTATAAGGAAGTATGTTGGGTAGGTGCGAATAACGGTTGCTTCGTAAACGGAAAGTCCTAGGTTCGATTCCTCTCGTCACCATAAATTTTTTTTCCGAACCTGGACCTGATAAAGACGTTTTTAAGACGTCTGAGAAAAAACATCTTAAAGATGTCTGTAAGACGTCTTAAAAACATCTTAAAGATGTCTGTAAGACGTCTTAAAAACATCTTTAAGACGTCTTGATTCGTGACATAAGCCGTGCCGAAGACTTGTATAAGACGTGAAAACAACGTTCACGGACGTCTTAAAGACGTCTGGAACGTCTGACTCCAGACGTCTTTAAGATGTCTTTAAGATGTCTGTGTGCTGTCTGGGAGTATTATTAATAACTAGCTGACCCGTTACCCGGTTTCACCCGGGAATTATTATTATTATTTATTATTTTAGATGGCATATTTATAAATAGCCTATAATCTAATCTAGGACGTATTTAATGAATATTCAAAATTTCATTGAAATCCGTTCAGGCGTGAAAGAAGGACAAGCACACAGACAACGTTTCACTTTTATATATTAGTAAGGATAATATAATAACCCAACGCATTGTAATAAACATAATTATAATGTTTACTTTCGTACGTACAGATTTATATTCCTATTAATAAATAAGTCGAATTTAAACTCTTTGGCTATTTATCATGACAGACATCTCGCACGCCACTAACAGTCAACAGTCACATATAATGTGCTATTTAGCAATTTTAGCACTCGCGTTGATAGTTGGCGCCGTGTGAGAATTATATATATCGTCATATCTTCTACAATTGTTTAAATTTATATCAGTGTGAAAATTAGTGAAAAACTTCCTTGTATATTAAGGCTGCCGTCTCAGTGGGCCTTTAATGTGTGCGTACGCTCACACAAGCTAGGAAAAGCGTGTACGTAATACGTATACGCGTTTAGTAAACAAACCGTAAATTACAATTTTCGTCCTGGAATCGGCCAGAAGGTAGTTTTTGCGAGTACAGTTGCCTTCAGTAGACATCTGTGCAGGGTGGTCTGGTGCGTTTGAACGCTAATAACCACCGTACGTTGAAATAATAATGAATTTATGAATCGAAAACTTAACAGAATGAGGCTCAAAGGCTTCTCCGTTGGTGGCGCTAGTGGTGTACCGCAGCCACGTAGGGCGGTATTCACAGTCGCGTCTTGAGCGAATGCTTGAGATCATCTTCTAGAAGACGATCTTGTTTGCCTGAATACATCAGGTATTCATAGTCGTTACTCAAGATGATCTTAAGCATTTGCTTGGAATAAGCGATTGCTTATATGACGTATCTAGTTACTTTATAAAGCATTTACTCAAGCATTTGCTCATTCACGTTCGGAAACTTTCGGAATAATTCTGTTAGAACAACCAATGATGAAGGATATTCCGTTCGTTCCTTGGTGGACGACGGAGTAGGATACTCGAACGTGAGTGAGTGATGTGTATGACCATCGAGGTTATATTATAGCGATGCCGGGGGACAGTTTATCGGAGAGTCTCCGGAATGGCGAGGATAACCCCTCGCGGTGCTTTATAATGATTTCAGGAACAACGTAATTCGGAGCATAATCAAGGAAATTAGATGTAAAATTGATTTATATTGCTTTATATAATGAACTAATATATAAACCCAACCACTAAACTGTAATGCGTGTGAGCGTCGAGGTTATATTATAGCAATGCCGGGGGAACAGTTTAGCAGAGAGTCTCCAGAATGGCGAGGATACCCCCCGTGGTGCCTCACGATGACTTCCAGGACTTCGATACGATAGAATAAAGAATGTTGTTTTTATGTAACAGGTATCAAGGGGGGCAATTTTGGGATGGTGGTAAAGAAAAATATATACCCTTCTCGCTTTTTAATGTTTTGTAGTACCAATTTAATTAAAAATTTAAAACCGAAATTGAAAAATATTCCCATTTTTAGTATAAACTTAACAAAGATCAATTTTGAAATTTCGCAATTTTTTCTCAAAAGTCCAGTTGCTCCAGGATCACCCTGTTATATGCGTGATGGCCCATATACCATGCGTAAGCATGCAAGTAGTTGCAATTGCGGGGCAATCGGCAGGCCACGATTATTTATTTTCGCCAGTCCTTCAATAATTCTCGGTAAAATACCATGTAATACAGAGTCCTTATTAAATCGAAATCGCCTTTTCAATTCATCTTCATCGTAATATTCAAATGGATTTTGCACGTCCCGAATATACCTTCTAACGACTCTATTGTCCGCTATATAATCATCTTCGTCAATATCGCTAATATCAATATTAATGTCGATATAGTCTACAAAATCCATTTTTCGCGTCCTTTATGCAGGTAATGGCGGAAGTATTTGATAGTTTATACTTTCAACGCGTTGCCGGGGAATAGAATCTCTGGAGTGGAGAGGGACTATCACGTGACGGTACATGGGGATGGAATCATCACGCACACATACGGCCACTGCCGTAGATGTTCCCCCCCTACTCCGGACATTCTTCTGGTGGAATCTCAAGACAGTCTCAAGACATGTAAAACGTCGTCTTGAAAATATAACCTCGCTTTACCGTCTATTTTGACACATGTGACGTCATACAAGGATTTACTTATTTGAAAAAGATTTTCCTCAAGCAAATGCTCAAGTCACGATCTCAAGACGCAATTATGAATCTAGGCGGCATCTTGAGCAAATGCTTGAGATGGTCTTGAGAACATGTGACGTCATACAAGGATTTACTTATTTGAACAAGATTTTCCTCAAGTAAATGCTCAAGACACGACCTCAAGACGCAACTATGAATCTAGGCGGCATCTTAAGCAAATGCTTGAGATGGTCTTTATCTCAAGACGCGACTGTGAATACCGCCCGTAGCACCAGCGTGACGTATACGCAGGGCCGACGCGAGGTTAGTTGGCGGCCTTATGCAAGAAACTTTTTGGTGCTCCCCAATTTTTGCACCTGTTTTCTATTTAATATGATTTGTCTTTACGGGGTGTACATTTTATTTATGTGGGGGTTGGATTTCTTTATCATTAAGCGTGCCATATAGTTTTTAGCGCCCCATTCGGCTGGCGCCCTTATGCAGCGCGTAACTTGCATAATGGTTCCGCCGGCCCTGCGTATACGCGATGTAGTAAACAAACCGTATATTACAACTTTCTCCCTGGAATCGGCAATAAGGAAGTTTTTGCGGGTATAGTTGCCTCCAGTAGACATCCGTGCAGGGTGGTCTGATGCGTTTGAGCGCTAATAACCACCGTACGTTCAAATATTAATGAATTTATGAATCGTGTACTGAGACAGACTGGAGAAATGACAGAATGAAGCTTCAAGGAATCTCCGTTACCGGCGCTGACGGTATATTCGTGCCTTGTACCATCAAAACCGGTGGAAGACCAAACTAGCCGATAAATGTAGGAAAGATATAGTTGCCGAGACGTATCGAGAGTCGAATCGCGCTGTTGCCGCATATCCCCTATTACTATTTTGTCGTCACGGAGGCTTGGATGAATCACGGCGAAGCGGCTGGAGAACAGAGATGGGCAAAGATAATATCTGAATAAACTCAAATAAAAGATGCTACAGTATTGTCTCATTACGGGCTCGGTTTGGTGTACACGATGTGGACTTTTCGCTATCCCCACCACTTCTGTCTCACTCTTGTCCGGTGAAGGCGAGAGCGAGCGAGAGGCACTGAAAGCGAGCGAGGACGGTACGAGACAGACGACGCGTTGATGTTTTGTCTCGTTCTGCCTTTCGGACGCCTGACACTCCGTCCTTTGCGTTCGCGCCCGTCGCGCACGCAAAGCGTCCCATCTCGCTCCCCCATCGGCCAGAAAGAAGCGAGAAACGAACACTCGGAATTAGGACTCTGTTCACGATACGGGCTCACCGCCGGTCCCGACCAGCGAGGACTTGGGCTGTTCGGCGGCAGCTTGTAATCTCGGTTGAAGGGCCTACTGCACGTCTCGTGCAGTAAGTAAAAGAGTCCCTGGAGATGTCACCTCTATATAAGTTCTTTTTATCGACTGCGGTAGTTTTATTAGGGTCCGTCTGTTTACTGAGGACGCTTCGATCGATTCGGAGCATAACAAACTTGAGACGGCAGCCTTAAGGAAAAACTTTGTCGCTGCAAGTTATATGTACCTCAAAACTGCGTCGATAGTTTTTAACGGCGAACGTTGAAAAACATGGGTTATGTCCAGTATTTCTTTTTAATTAAATATTATTACATTTTCTGATATAAGGGTTTTGTGCATACATTTTACGGCTTCGTTAGAGTTTTCTGAAGTTATGCTTTAAGTCTCATAACGATCCCTTAATATTTACTCAAGTTATCGCAATTTATGTTTATAGAAATAATGATTTTAATATTTACTGAAGTTATCGCAATTTATGTTTACAGAAATAATGATTTTGGACTATGAAAAAATTTTGATTTATCATTTTTACTTCGAATAGTAATGATTGGATAAACAAACTGTAAATAGAAAAAATGTGAGTCATGACGAGCTTTACACTATATTTTTTAAAATTCAGTTTAATAACATTGAATTTTCCAATCTCGATTAGCGTTTGGACAATAATTTTTCCCATTTTCGAGCGCTCATCCCCTTATATTCAATTATGGTCCGAATTATGTCGTTTTTGGGGCCAATTTCATCGGGAAAACATAAGGAATCGTTTGACGTCGAAATGCAGAACTTCAGATTCGTCACTGATTATATACGTAACATTGTATGAATGTGTGCCCAGGTGATTTCTAGTATCGAAGACCATGAAACTCAGCGAGGCGTGTGATTGCTGGCGGCATAGCCTTTGGCGACTCTTGCTAGAGAATCACCCTGTCTTTTGTGTCGTGTTTTTTTGGCATTTTGTAAACAATTGTACTCATGAACTGTTAGGAATACTGATAACACAACTTGTATCTAGAGACGCGGCAGCGTCTCGACGCCAAGTACATGAAAGAAAAGACACCTTGTATACAGGGTGATTGGCTCGAAACGCCTGATCCGCCTCGCAACCGTGACGAGGTCAACCCAACCCCCCGTGGTGTCTCTCCGAAGGCTTTCGACCCTCGGAAGGGTTGGAGTACCTAAGTGAGAAATCTTCGAATTCCTCATTTCTCATCAGATCTGTGCGAAAGTGACGCCAATGAATTCCTGGCGTTCTGTCGATTAAAATCATACCAAATATCATGCAAATCGGACTACTTTGACACAAGCTATTTGTATTCCTTAGGTAAAAGTAGTCCGATTTTCATGACATTTGGTATGTCATTCCTCATTCCGATTTACACATTTTAATGTACCGTATATCGCGATGTTAGCTTTGCATAACGAATCGTTTATATTTCCCTCCCGATGGAAGAGACCACCACTTTCCCGTAGTTTCCATCGAGCGGTAGCGTGGACGCTGCGCGTAATAAATTTGTAAATAGTGCGTGATTCTTTGTCGCAACTTGATATAATTATCGAAAAAACTAGCGAGAAATGTGATTACGTTTAGATTTTAGATCATACTCTGAAAAAATATTTTTTATCGAAGGCGCTACAGCGTCCATGCTACTGGCCAAGAGTGGATTCTAATTTTAACAAAGTTCACCAATTTATAGTATCAAAATATTCATCTTTTAATAAAAAAATTCATTTTAAGGTTTGAAAAATAGAAATAGCTCGAATAAAAAGTACGGAAATATAAAATGAAAACAAGAAATTATGAATGTACATTTTTCTTTGTTAAAGAAGTTACAGAAGAACTTTATCTAACCTTTTTTTATGTAGAATTTAGTTCGTACATCTGAAAAATCGAAGAACCACAACGGGTAATTATGGTTTTTCGTGATCTAATCGGATCTTAAGACAATATAAAATTTAAATATAAAGTTTCATTGAAATCCATTTTGCCGTTTAAACGTAATCGTGTTAACAAATATATGAGATATTTAAAAAAAAAGCTCTTTTCTAAATAGCCAAAACGTGATCAGGAGGTCTTAAAACGTGATTTCCGTAATAAAATTTTTTCCAAATTTTTTTCATTACAAGAGTATTATACATATGTCAGAAAGGGAAAAGTGAATCTCGAGGCACCCAAGAAGATCGCGCACGGCCGCGTATCCGGCGTATCGCTTGCACCCCACCATGGATCACAGCGTTTCGAGAGCGAGAGAGAAAGACGCACATTCGTTTTCTCTCTCGTCTTCACGACGTTGTCCGAAGCGCCGAGCTCACGGACACGCCGCTCCGGCGTAGTGTACATGCGTGGTGGGGGAAATTCTCGAGAGGACCCGTCCTCTTTCTGGCATCACTGACCCGTCCTCTTTCTGGCATCACTGGATCAGGCGTTTCGAGCCAATCACCCTGTATGCCTGTCGCTGCCGTGTATCTTTACTCGACGCACAGCTATTCCAACCTAACCTGAAACTTATTTCATTAATATCTCATCATGCTTGCAATATTTTCTAAATTTAAAGGCATTTTTCTTATGTAAACCGCATATAAGCTTTCGAATAAGACCAATTTCAATAAAATCGGTCCACGCATGACAGAGATATCGTAATATTGTCTCATGGATCAATCGAAAACGGTAGATTTTTCTTCTGATTCTCCTTGAAATTTGTCGTCAAACATAATACGTATACGTGTTTTAACACACACACCGTCAGCCAACACATGTTTCGTTCTTCGTTCGTCGACTCTCGGGATTATTCGACGGGGATCGTCGTCCGTCATTGTACATACATACTTATATATATATACTATTTTGAATTTTATAACCTACCAAGTGCTAAGTGTCAAATGAAGTATGTTGTCCGAATTTGGAATGTCACGAGTTTTTACACTATATACATAGGAGACTGAATTATTGTCTCAATTAATAAGGTAAGTCGCCAAAATTTTTTTAATAGATTTCTTATGTAGAGTCGCAGACTTGGAAGTTGTCCGGAGATGGTTCGACTGAGAAGCATCTCCTTTCACACAAGTTTCTGGAAATTTGTACCATGCATGTACAAAATAATATATTGTAGTAAAAAATTGCATTGCATTTAAATTTCCAGATACTTGTTTTTGTATATACCAGCAATTTAGAGTTTTTATGTAAAGCTTATTATATTATAGAAATGAAGGGGACGCACAGGACTTGGATAAAAATGAAGGGGACGCACAGGCTTGGATATAGAATTGAAGGGGACGCACAGGCTTGGATGGATAGAAATGAAGAGAATGCACAGGCTTGGAGGTTGTCCGGAGAAGATTAAATAGATATATAGATAGACAGAGCATCTTGTTTCTCACAAGTTTCTGGGAATTTGTCAAATAAGGTAAATCGGGAAAATTTGTCAATCAAAAGACATAGCATTAAGAATTATTAAGAAAATAGATTATGGTGTACTGCTTGCAATGTAGAGCAAGTCACATTAGTTAAGAAAGTACCCTGAAAACACATCTCCCTTGATGCTTTTCAATCTTTTGTAAAAGACATTCGTAATACTTTAATAAAATCCACAGTAGTTGCTACGCTATTCATTAATTTTTTAGATTCCCATTATTTCAATTCACCAATAAACATACTAAATTAGTTTTATTCCAACACCAATAAATTGTGCGTTAAAAATATTGGATCTCCTCGTCATTTTCGCTGAATTATTACCATTAGCATTTAAATTTCCTGCAACAAGACTTTCTGCCATACGCTCTCACCTGCTTCGGATACATTATGTAGTCTCTACACTCACTATACCAAATGGCCACTCTATTTCTATAAATAATAAGTTCTACGTTAAGTTGTATATAATTAAAATGTGGCTTTATATATTTACAGATAATCAAAGCAGAAGATGATGCAGTGTGATCTACGTCGGACTATGTACGCTCAAATTTTCAGGTAGGATTTTGCATAAGCAATTATTCATTCAATGATTCAATGATCTTGACATATGAGCACATGTGATAATTTACTTTAATAAAATCCACAGTAGTTGTCACGCTATTCAATTCCCATTAACAATATTTCAATTCACCAATAAATATACTAAACTAATTTTATTCCAAAACCAATCAATTGTGTGTTGAAAATATTGGATCTCTTCGTTCATTTTCGCTGAATTATTACCATTAGCATTTAAATTTCCGGTCTACACTTGCTATAGCAAAATGCCACTCTATTTCTATATAAGTTCTACTAATATGTGTGTAACTACTAATAACTGTCAGATTTATTCTACATATATTTAATTCGAATATCATACGTAGCATATGCACATACACACATCCACGAACGCACGCACAGGAAAGAAAGAAAAAGATTATTGCAATTTATACATATTTATTCAGTTTAGCAACACCAATTCGGAGAGCAGCGCCAAGTATTTTGAATAAAATATTTATTCTTATTAAAATATTTATTTTTATAAAAATATATCTGCTTAATATTATTTAATACATTTTTTTCTTTGTATAAATAGGCATTGTTATAATTGGCGCAATTTTTGTATATCATTAATTTTGTAAAGCTATTAATTTACGACAATGTTTTTAAATGGAATTCTTTTTGATGAGTTAATTAAAATGTCCACGATATGAGTAATGGAATAACACATCATTTTAGCTGTGTATATGTAGTTGTGTCATCTTAAGCGCAGTTGGAAAGCACCTTTATGTACTTGCAGCTCATTTTGATTTCACATCTTTTTTTATAGTGTAATTATATTATTTTCTTTTTTTGGGTGATTATATTATTTTCTTTTTTTTGTGATGTACTTGCAGCTCATTTTGATTTCACATCTTTTTTTATATTGTAATTATATTTTTTATTTATGTGATTATACAGTATTTCCTCGCTGTGGGCTCGCTGGTCGGGACCGGCGTTGAACCCATATCATGAACCGAGCCGAAATTCCGAGTGTTCGTTTCTCGCTTCTTTCTGGCTGAAGGGGGGAGCGAGATGGAACGCTTTGCGTGCGCGGCGTGCGTGCGCAACGGCCGCGAGCGCTCAGATGGACTGCTCGACGCATGCGCGTGACGGTCAGATAGACAGGCACGGCACGCGTCTTTTTTGCGCTCTAGACGAAGTTGTCCAATTTATCCATTTATTATAATACATTTATTTGAGATTATTGGTGACCTTACTCTGAATTTTTATTCGTAGTTTAAAACAATTGCAGTACAATTAGTAATATTTTATTTTAAAGTTTATTTTCAACAATACCAGCAATGAAAATACCATTTTGCAAATATTAAAGTAATTATCATGGTAAATAATACATATGTAATGCCTTACAATTATGTAAATACGTTAATTCATATATGTATTTCCTATATTACATATAGATACGTACAATAATGGAGTACCTATTAATATTTAAGGGAAAGTTGTAATTGTACAAAGGACGTCAAAGTTATCTTTCCTTTCATCTAGGAAATTTGACAAACTTGTTACAAATATGTACATAAAATAGAAAATATACGAATTTAATTTTTCAAAAGTACATATAAATGATTTATTTAGTCTAAGACGCGTTATATATGTATTTTCTTTGGCTATGTACATACTGATCGCTGCCTGTAAGCTTGGCTGGTCCCTATTGGCGACTGCCTAGGGCGGAAAGTCGACAAGAGGTGCAAAATGGTATTTTCATTGCCGATATTGTTGAAAATAAACTTTAAAATAAAATATTACTAATTGTACTGCAACTGTTTTAAGCTACGAATAAAAATTCAGAGTAAGGTCATCAATAAACTCAAATAAATGTATTATAATAAAGGGCGTTATTTAATAAGTTCGCATAGGGCGCAAAAAAGATTTGTGCCGTGCCTGCGTCAAGATTTTGCGAAACGATTCCCTTGCTCACATTGTGTGCTCGAGATCATTGCGCACGCCCGTCGCGCACGCAAAGGACGGAGCGTCACGGCGTCCGAAAGACGGAGCGAGACAAAACATCAACGCGTCGTTTGTCTCGTACCGCCCTTGCTCGCTTCCAGTGCCTCTCGCTCGCTCTCGTTCCATCTCACTCTCGCCTTCGCCGGAAAAGAGTGAGACAGAAGTGGTGGGGATAGCGCAAAACCCACATCGTGTACATCAAATCGAGTCCACAAGGAGACAATACTGTATTTATTTGATAATAATACTTTATTCGTCCTTGACTTTTTCATGTTTCTTTATCTTTTACGTGTTTTTTTTTATATTTATTTTTTGATAATACTCTTTTTCTTCCTCGACTTTTTCATGTATACTATTTTCTTTTTTTTTGTGATTTTTGATAATACTCTTTTTTGTCCTCGACATTTTCATGTACTTGGCGTATTTTTTACTTTTTTAAAGTTTTACTTTAAACGCAACGCATAACACACGTTCGATATCTCAACTATCTCCCTACAAACTGAGATATTACAAGTTTATTGCTAACACAACCCGTGCACATGTAATATGTACAGAGATCGACGAGTTCGTGCCAGGGAAAAAGACGAAGCTTCTGGGACTTCAAAAAGTCCAGTAAACACATCAGCGAAGCGAAAACGTGAGCAGCGTGCACGGAAGAAAGTGACACGGAAGCGCGCGAAATTGACTCACGAGGGAAGTTCCCCGAACATTCCGTTTTTTGAAACTGTGTAGGATTATGTAGGACCTCAATAGAACAATCAAGCAATTTTTCGCTTGTGCCCACTTACGGTTCTTCAGTGTGCAAACACCCCTTAAATGTTAATGTGTGATTTCCTACTTTCCAGTATATCTTGAAAACTATAGTAGATATAAAAAAAGTTATTAAAATGAAAACTTAACGGATTTTTATAACCACTTAGAACTGTGTAATCAAATTGTTTAAAATTTGCAGTTTAAATAGGAAAATATTCTCCACCACTTTTAAACAATTTGGTTACATAGTTTTATAACGAACAAAAACTATTAAATTTTGTTTATAACAGTTTTTTATATATCGATTCAAAGATATACTGAAGAATAGGAACACACTTGTTAACCTTTAGGGGGTGTTTTCACCTTGAATACCCGAAAATGGGCACAAGCAATAAATTGCCTGATATTCTATCGAGGTCCTCTACAAATTTGCACAGTTTAAAAAAAACGGAATGTTCGGGTAACCGAACTTCCCCTTTCAGATGACGTCAGAGCCACAACCCTTCTACATGAAATATGCATGTCACGTCCCGCGACGTGGAGTCTAATATTAATTAACCATTTAAATCATTATATTTACTATTTCGTACTCTGAGGTATTGTAATCACCTCATATGAATATTATACAAATATTGTGCAACAAATAGCCGACACGGCATTATCACTATAAACAACGATAAGAAGAGATCGAGCGAAGAATACACGGACAGCAGCGAGCAGCACAGCCAAATCGAGGAGGTGGCGGACAGTCAGCTGTATACCAGGTAGCTGACCGCATGAACACCAAGAAGGCCCAGTCAACACCAGCTGATGTCCAGCGTGGTATAGAGGCCCATATCAACCAGTGGAGACGACACCACCTTCGCGGAGCTGTGCCCCTGGTCCTCGCCAGAAGATTGCCCTCCCGTTATTTCCCGCAAATAAATCTCAAAAATAATATGTTTAACTTCAACCCTTAGTAAATAAGCTGTACGAAACCGATCGTACAGAAAATATTGTAAACGAATAACATATAAATCAAATGCGAACAAATATAAGAATCTTGCTATCGTCACTGCTGGGAATCAGTTAAAATGGAACGTTCCTTAATAGTAAACAAAACTCCCAGAATAGAGCGATGGGAGGATTCTGCCTGGAAGATTCCAGGTAGAAGCTGTGGGATGGGATCTCCTACCTAAGATTTGTCATGTGACAAATCCTAGAGAAGGAGCGACCGACTGCCCTATAAAAAGGGATCGGACCACCCACGGAGCTCATTATTATGTATTATTACATACTAACTACTGCTTAATAGCAGTATTTTTACAATCGTCAACACCAAAAACTTATAAAAGTGTTAAAATCACCACAGTGACAATAAAGGTGTTAGTGAAATAATAAATAAGTGAGTGAAGTTTTACCTTCGTTTTCCTATTCCTACCTCAGGCATCGACACCTTTTCCTATAATCAATTTTACAAATCGTGAAAATATGAATAAAGTTAATCGTTATTTGCGCCCGTCGAAGATGACACTTATAAGCAGGACAGCCGCCCACGGTGTCATCAGGTATTGGGTGTAAAATGCGATTTCCGCGATTAATAACTCTACTGTTAAATCTTTCTTAAACGATCGCAATTTGTTTCCACTAACGGTGACACTTATAAGCAGGACAGCCGCCCACGGTGTCATCAAACAGTGATTGCAAAAAGCGATTCGCGTGTTTGATCAACCCCAAAAACGGTTATTAACCGATCGAAATGGCTCATACGTGATCGTGTTTTGCGTCTGTCAAAAGTGACACCTATAAGCAGGACAGCCGCTCACGGTGTCACTGGAAATTAGACGTAAACCATGATCCCGGGAAAGAAAGAAATTTTAATAAAACAAATTCCCTACATAAAGGATGGCGATGCCTAGAGGCCACAGAGCCGGAAGGAAATACCAATTGAGGAAACTGGGCTTCGCTTATAAAAACGCACCAGCGGAAGCTTTACCTTTATCGGGAGTCCCTGCGCAACCGGCGCGGCGGTTTTATATAATCACCATTATCAACCCTTCGGGAAGAGAGTCGAAGCAGGACCCTGGGCAGTGCCCCACCTAAACGCAGCGCCAGAGATCGACAGAGTCTCGGAGATTCCCATTCCCTGGCGACTCTTTCTGATCGACCAGTAAAAGGTAGGCAGTATAAAATCCCGTATTAATACCTTAAAATCTTGCGCTCAACTAACCCAGAGCATAAAGTCCCTGGACTAGCTCGAAAGCGGATCGAAAATATAAACTCCCCTAAAATCGCGGCCCCGAACAAGAAGTAGGGACGTAACAATGCAGCATAATACATTTATGCTTAAGACTTTTTTCTTAATGTCCTAACCCAGACCTGATGAAGACGTCTTTAATACGCTTTTACGATGTCTGCAAAACGTCTGTAAGACGCCTTTTGGCCGTATTTATTTTTACTTGCCGACATTCGGAACACGTTCTGAGAATGTTGACACAGCTCGTCCTCAGGACGTCCCACATCGTAAACAGGACCTTCCTACGACATTTAAAGAACTTAAGGGAGAAGCCACTGTGATGGTCGAAAATAAAGGCTATTTTCAAGACATTCTTTTATAATGAATTGTAACTTTCTACGAAAAATCTTTATTACCAACTAAAATATTGAAATAATGTTTAACATATATTTAACTAATATTTTCTGCTCCCAGATTGAAAAAAAAATCGGTAGTATGGCCACAGCATACGATAACGTTAGGCTCTGCACAAAAAATTACAAAACTTGCGTTCGTGTAACTTTCCAACATTTGCTCCGAATTGAAAAATTCGAACGGTTTCTTAAAATATATTACAATAGCTTCAGTTACACGTACAGATTAACAAAAATAATAATTTTTGAAGAAATAGCGTACTTAAGAAGAAATCTAGAACAAAAAGTATAAAAAATCAACATGTTTTTCAATGTTACGATTAAATGAATTATTCAATTAAAAAACTGGTAAACTCAACTGATGATAATTGTATTACCAATATTCCCTGAAAATTTCAAGTGAATCCAATAAAAATTGACAGAGTTATTAATGCGCCCGTTTTGAAAAATGCCGTTTCGAGATACTCGCGTTTAAAGTTTCGACAGAAGGTATTTTCTGCAGCTCAAAGATCGCAGCAGTGTACGGTTTTGTCGTGGCCAGTGAGTCTCTACCTAAGGTCGGGATCAAATATATTGGCCGGTGAATTCGTTTTCACAAACAGCGATCGAGGAGAAATCAGCCACCACCATCTGACGATCGTGGATTTGTGAGTTGGAATTGTGTGGCCCTCGCAGGGTATGGTGGGGTAACGGGAACGCTGCTGGGTTCCGCCTGAACCTAGCCGTTTGGCTGTTATTTATTCTTAGCGTAATAGACCAATACGAGATGAAGCTATCGAGAAAGAATCAATCTGCTGACTAATAAAGCTCCTGAATTTTTTCGTTGCTAACGCACACCCATTCTGATGTGTGTATTTCTACGCTGATAACTCGGTTTGGTCTACACCCCAGAAGCTTGGCAACATCCCCACCACTTCTGGCTCACTCTTATTCTGCGAAGGCGAGAGCGAGATGGAACGAGAGCGAGTGAGAAAACGTTGAGAAAAGGAGCACCGATACAGGCAAACTCTGTGGTGGGAGAATACCCCTCACGAAACTCACCGGCCAATATACAGGGTCATCGTTTAATCCTGCAACCTGCGTGCGCGCGAACTTGTAAAATGGCAACACCGTCTCACGGACGCATTCCACTACAACCATGAACCGGCCCAGCGGAGAGCTGCCAGCGATCGCTGGACAAGAGTGAAGCCCGAGCTTCGAAAATTTTAGCGTCGTAAAGAGCTAGGTATTGGGAATTTCCCGGCCCAGGTAATCCAGCCGCGCGCTCCGGTTTTATGATCGGTTTATCACTCGCACCCAGATTACTGTAATGAGATTTGAAAATAACCTCAATTTAAAAATTTTTAGCTACGACAGGGTTGACCGCGGCGCTATACCCTTGTACGGAGAGATTTTTCGCTACCTGATTGTACAAGCCACAATAATGGCACATCATTCCAAAAAATGACATTAACGGAAGCCGGTATAGGCGTGGCGTTGAGTAGCTAAAACATTCAAACACAAAAATTCTAGAAAAAAAATTCAAACACCGCTACAATCAAAGACACGTCCCATTAGTTACCCCTTACGTCTGGTCTAGGTATGCACCACATTAAGGATAAAATCATAAAAAAGAAAACCAGAACAATAGATTCTGAGGTCTGCAGAACTAACACATAATTGAATAAAAATTTAATTTCTCAATTTATGAAAGTAATGATACAGAAACAACTAGCTTATTGTTTATCAACACCGCGAATTTTAAAAACAGCGTTAAATACGTTATCAAATGTAAGAAAAGCTTTTTAAACAATTATGGTTAAAAAAATTGATAAAAGAAAAATTATGTAAACGTAAAATATGTTAAATTATCCATCATTACGAGGGAATAATTTTTCGTCATTTATCGGCGCAAATTGCATTCCGATATCTCTTATAGTTCAAAAGTTATACGAAAAAGGCCCCAAATTTTTCAACCCGGGCCGGGAAATTTTGAATAGTTCTTTGCAACGTTAATTTGAAAGAGACCAGCCCAAAATTTTCGAAGCTCGGGCATCACTGCTGTCTAACGGTCGCTAGCAGCTCTCCGAACGTCGAGACGGTGCATGGTTGTAGTGGAATGCGTCCGTGAGGCGGTGTTGCCATTTTACAAGTTGCAGGATTAAACGATGACCCTGTATATGATCCCGACTTTAGTTCAAAACAATATATAAGCTCATAATCCCTCTTATTAGATACATTTTGATTTTTGGACATAAACTTTTTGGGCGATTGACACCAAGTTACCTATGTGTGCACTCGATTACGAGCGCTGCGCAACCTATACAAAACCTCCCGTAGCTCCCAGAATTTTTGGAAATCCACTTTGATACTGTGCAGGTATAATCTTGAGACCCCAAACATTAAGAAAATGCAACAAAAAACATCTGAAAAAAAATTTTCCCACTGGCTTCCTCCCTTAACGAGGACGTACAGAGGACGTGTGGTCCTTCTCGGGAAATTCTCCGAACCTACGATTCGTCTGGAAAGATCGTTCTTCGGATGTACATAATATGTCTTTGTGCTATTTGAGATAATATAAAAAAGTTTTCCTTTCTGTGTATTTGTTCTTTCAAATCATTGAAAATGCGTGTATTTTTCATGTCGTTACACCTAAAGGAAATAAGTATCTGACTTGGATTATCTTGCATACCTTGTAGAATAGTTAATTGTAAATGTTACCTAATAGTTAAGGTTATTTAAAATTATCTGAAGCGTAGATAAACTGTTAATATGTACAGTGAATGAAAGTATGGAGGACAATTTTGGCTGTACTACGGTATGACCCAACCTCATGAATGAACCGAAATTTTGTGGTGTTGGGCAGGAGGGGGAAAGAACCTCTAATATAAAATTTTAGCTGCAGGTATTTGTTAGTTTCTGATATTAATAAAAAATTTGCGGCATAATACATTGAAATTTACCTATACAGACGTTACTACCACAGTTTCAAAGTCGACGATACAATATACGATATCGGCCTCAAAATGTATGTATAGGGATACGGTAACAAAAACTGGACGCGAACGGTCTTCACCAAGCCATGTGCGATTGTTGTTGAGGCCTTTGCTCTTTTGTCACCTAATTAGTTTCAATATTTATTACAATGGCTTCATAATCAAGTTAGGATATTGCCCTTGAAGGGCGCTGAAATATTCAATGTTTCTTAATTGAAGTACTGTGCTCTCGAGAGATTTGGGTGCTCGCGGGCGCGTAAAGCATTGTGCTGAACCGATGTGAGTTTGGGAATACTAAAAATGAGACTGTAGTTACAAGCATCGCGCGGTGAGGTCAATATCGTACACTGTTTCGTCGACGGTGACAAAGAGATGATTGTATTAGTAACGTCTGTATAGACAGAATTCAATGTATTATGCCGAAAGTTTTTTATTAATATCTCAGAAACTAACATATACCCGCAGCTAAAATATTATAATAGGGGTTCTTCCCCTCTTTCCCAACACCTCAAAATTTCAGTTCATTATGATGGTTGGGTCAAACCGTAGTATATCCACAATTTTCCAGAAGAGTAATGGATAAGGATACTACAAAATGCAACAATATAATCGAACATAATTACTTGCGCAAAAATTAAATGGTACATTAAGTTTTTCTTACATACCCTCGAACCCTCAGGAACAATATTGGCCTCTTCTCTGGCTCTAGAAAAAATTCCTCCATCGACGTATTTGTCAGGAAATATTTCGGTTAGCGGTGGTATTGGCAAATCCTTTGTATCAGGGCGGTGCAGTATTGCAACTGAAAGGGCATAGATGAACATATTCGGATTCAAACGGTCGCGACAGTAGACCGACACAGATAAGAAGTCCTCATATGTCCTCATGCCTGTAATAAGGAGAGCAACCATAAGATTCACGTATGAGCATCTTAGTTAAACTGAATTTAACCAAGGATTTGGTACAATTAGGCACATGTGAAATGGATAAAATCTATAAAGCTTAAGAATTGTTGGCAATTGTGCATAAAAGAAGGGTACATCTCACTGGTCTCGATGACGTTGAAATATGTTATGGGGGGCATGATTCTGAATAACTTTTTCCTATACATGTTACCGCCACTCAGCTTTAGTTTTCGAGATATTCCCAAAAAGCATTAGTTTAACTTAGGTACGAGTATACTTCATTCTGTCGAAAAAAGTGCGTAACGTAATAACCAGCGATTGTTTTGAGCCGGGACACAGCTCTTCTCATGTAAACAGACCCCCGTGCTCCCGCTCACCAAGTTATCAATATATTCTAATAGAGTACTTCAGTAGGTATATGTCAAGACGTGAACATACACACACAATTCCGTAGTTGGTTCGGGTTAAATTTGTTGATGCCCGCGACTCCTCATTGGCAGAGGGGGGGAGGGGCGCTAAACCCATCTGCCCTAACCAACAACCAATCACAGTTTTTTTTTAATATCACGAAAATTTCATTAGTTCCATCATTTGTGTTGTTTTCGATCGTCGCGATGTACATATTTATAGAAACAGTAGGCAACCAGTGGTGTCCCCTGCTGACGCATACGCTCCTGCGGACGCGTAGGTATTCGCAGAATTCATTGTCATAGTAGCAGCACTTTTACGCGCAAATCTTGGGAACTAAGGCCGAACAGCGGTAATACGTATAGGAAAAAGATATTCCCAATGTTGTGTTGTACAACATATTTCAATTTCATCAAAATCGGTGATGAAAATTTGTAACTTCTTATTTTTTATTAGACCGCTTAAGTATAAGTATAAGTAAAATATAAGTTTTCTTATAATAAATGAAACCATTTATTCCCATTCACTCCCACTCATATAATAATGCTGAAAACAAAATATATGGTTCCATTTAGAAAAAAACATGAATGACAATGAAATCACCGTGACATCTTCGCAAATAAAAAACAAATTAAGCTAGAAAGTGGGGCCTAAATAACAATACAAGTGTAGGTATATAATAACACCATCCAAAATAATAAAAGGTTTTGAAAATGTTCAGTTGTCACAGTTAGTGTTTATACAATCCTACACGACTAACCGTCCTACGACAGGCCTGCACAGGGAGCTTTTTTCAGCGCCTAGCGGCAAGCAACCAGCCGTACGCCGTTACTAAGGGTAGAATCGGTGAGGAGAACTACAGTAGTGTACGTGAATTTGGTATGACTTGAACCCAGTCATATATATAGACGCTACGAGCCTACGAGCCCCAACCTACACTACTGCAGTTCTCCTCACCGAATCTACCCTTAGTAACGGCGTACGACTGGTTGCTTGCCGCTGGCGCTGAAAAAGGCTCCCTGTGCAGACCTGTCCTACGGAATGCGCGGTGCATTCTCTTTACCTTTACGTGCCCCTTAAGTCGCGTAATCATCTGACCATTCGACCTGAATGAGTATCGCATGGGCGCTGATTTGCTCGTGGGATGCTCGTTCCGAACTCATACAGGTTCATTCACAGCCCATTGAGCACCGATCTGGTCCATTATTGTCCGGACACATTTACACGAGCCCGAGCAGCTTGGCGAATGCTGGGTTCACGCTCGGTTCACCGTCCACATTAACGAAACGTCCGCTTACTCAATGCTCGTTCGAGGAGAATGCTCAGATGAATACGTGGTTTTAAGAGGTACGTGGAGGTAAGGGGGACGTGTCGCGCTTTCCATAGGCCGTGTACTTATTTCAGTGCACACAGATTTAGCTAAAATACAAAGTCAATTTTCTTGAAAACGAAGCGCGATGTAAAAAATGTTTATTCTATATTTTCGTCTTATTTTTGTCTGTAGAATCATATCCTAAAATGGTTACAACACGTATTGAAACATGCCGTATAATTTTTACTTTTATGTTTCCACATTACTATAAGATGTATGGTGCAAAACGTACCCATAAAAATATTAATCAGCCTTGCGGCTATCTTCCGATGTGCTGGAATGAAAAGAGAAAAAGGTTCACGCCGTCCCAGTTGCATAGGAATACTAAGATCCGGAAGAGTAATTTGCTTCACTTGAAGTTTCACATCAGCTTCATCACCAAAACGGTTGAATACTTGAGTCGCCACGGGCCGGTATCTGTCAGGCTAAACAAATTAGGGATAATAATTACAATGCTAATTAAACAAGGTACTAAAAGCTTCAATTCTTCTTAAACTTCAATGAAACATTTTCCTTAATAGTAAAAATAGTGTAACAGCATTAATGGTTAAATTTGTAACAAAATGAGAATAAGAATGAAGAGTGTCATCTACAACATTGTCCTGTTTCAAGACAGCAGCTACTTTGTTAATTCACACGCAATTACGTTAATTACGTACGGCAATCAAAATGCATTTCAGTTTAAAGGCACTGTTTAAGACATTTATGTATTTATTTCTTGTTGGTACTATATAGGATGTTTAGCAACAGGTGCCAAAAACATTAAAGGGTGATGATATATGAGAAACAAAGTCGAAGATATGGAATAAAATTTTTCGATATCAAGTTGCGTCTTCGAGGAAATGGACTTTGAATTTTAGCTGAGTACGCGTGCACTAATGACTAAAGTACAGCTTTTTTGCGCCTGCAGGTCCGTAGACATAAATGTGCGTCCTCACTAGCGAATAGTTTGCGAACAAACAATTTTTAGGATATTCAATTCCCATACTGTTCCTGAACAGTCGCGAACGCTGATGGAGGCGCACCTTAAGGAGAACGCGTTACGACGTCACGCTTTTCGTATGTGACTCCCCATACCACAGTGTGCTCCTAAGGCGTCTAAACACGGGATCACACCGATGTGAACAGTGTTAGCGAACAATTTACCGCGAACATGTTAACTAAGGCCGTCCGTCCACGAAGCGTCGCTTCATAGACCAAGATGTAGACACTCAAATGGGCTGACTACACTGTCCAACAAAATTTAACATTATTCTGTTCTGTACCATTCAATAGCCGTTTCTTATAGATCTTTATGCGCTGAATACGAATCTGCAAACCGATTGTCGCCATCACCCTCAGTTTTGGAGAAATTCAATTAAAAGAAAAAAGTGCAAATTCAAAGACCACTAAAAACAAAAACACATTCCATTAGCTACTCCTTACCTCCGATCTATGCATGTACTACATTAAAGATAAAATTTGCAGAACTAATATATAATTGAATAAAAATTTAAGTTCTAAATTTATGCAAATAATGATACAGAGACAAATAAGCTATTGTTTATCAGCACCATGAATTTTAAAAAGAGCATTGAATAAAGTATTTAAATCAACAAAAGCTTTGCAAAAGCTTTTCACAACAATTATGATTAAAAAATAGAAAACGAAGAATTAAGTAAATGTAAAATATGTTAAATTATCCACCATTAGAAAGGGATAATTTTTTCTCATTTTTCAGCGCAAATTGCATTCCGATATCGTTTATAGTTTAAAAGTTATACGAAAAAGGCACCAAATTCTTCAATCCGGGCCAATAACGCGTCAGCGCGGTCTGCCATGGCTGGCCCGTAGAATAGGTAAATACTTCCACACGGAACGGGATCAGCGCGATCACACTTTTAAAATGGCTACCGTTTTTTTAGTCGTCTACTTCGTCAAATTTAATATCATCTAGCGGAAGTCAAAAGCACCCTTCGTCTTCTACTACAACCACATACGAGGTATAGGATAGGACCTATCACCTTATGGATGTTCGTGTCACCACCCAAACTGTGTTACCGGCCCATAATTTGAAAACTGAATGTAGGGTGCCCTTGTACATGAACAGCGTCCAACTCAGGACTTTTCTGAAATGTGTTGAAATGCTGAAAGGTGTGTGCATGCTTGTAGACGTGTGACTTGGTTAGAGTGAGAATTTGACATAGAGGGCGGGTTTTCGCTACGCTACGTTTTGGCTCGGTTTGACGACTCATGGGTACTTCTCTCCGAAAGTCTGTTTCGGGAATCAGGATACTATATGGCGCCGAAACATGATATTTTTTGACAGCTCATACAAGCGAAAAATTGCAAGATAGCATTGTTTATTAGTACTCTTACGTGTCGCAGAACACTTAATTAACATTTTCACGCGTCGTACGTCGAAAAATATTAAAAATTGACGCTCTTATTAACATTCGGACAAATCTCTGCACTTGGCGCATATCTAGGTGGTGCCCATTCTACGACACGCAATAATCATTACAATTTTGCAAAAATTATTTTCGTAGCTTTCCAGGACCCGAAGGCATTGTGCCTCGGTAGGATATATAATAGTTTGTTTATTACTTGGTAATAGTAGAGTAGTAGTTCAAACCCTACGTTTGCGTGTCTGTCCACCCAGAATTCAAGTACTCTTTCCATTACAATCTTTAAAAATAATCTGAATTATATCATGTTGGATGCCATTTTCATGAGAAAAGTACTAACAATCCGTTGGTGATATTTCTATGATAATCTAATATAGAAATTGACATATTCATTACTGATTGTTTGGTGATATTTCTATGATGATCTAATATAGAAATTGACATATGCATTACTGATTGGCCACGGTTTACTACAGCTTTATGACTCTAGACCTTCGGTCCCCTACACGATATAAAGTAATTAGGAAACATCTGCCAAGTAACTTGCAGAACAGCGGAATAATTTTTAGGATTAATCACCAATTGCTACAAGCTAATTCCTCTACGCTCGGCAGGCAATAAACTGTGTTTCGCTACAGTATAAAAGAATAAAAGATGTGGTCGGAACGTTGACCGTGACGAAAATTAATTTTATGGTCCGCACAATTACCAAAAAAAGATGTTCTTATGTCAGATCGAAGAATGTTTTCTTGGCAATGGGATAGGAAACGAAATTATTCTACAGAAAGACCAGTACGCCTCGCGGATAGCCACAGGAAAAAAGGTGGTCCGCTGACTGCGCGTGATGCCTTATTTTTCGAATATAAACACGCGTTGGAATATTAAAACAAAAGCACGCGCTGACGTATTCAGATGTGAGAGAAGGTGGGCCATTGGGAGGATAGAATATTTTGAGCTAGAATTTTTCTATAATTTTTAAAATCTTTATTTCTGGCTTCTTTTTGGGTCTTCTTTCTGGGTTTTTACCTTTTTTAGGAGCTCATATTATTAGCTTACAAGAAATATTCGGGTCAGGCATGAATAACAGCGACGCTGAGCCTCGCCCATTCTGTAATTTGCGTTTCTAACTCCACTGGGTTGTATCAAATATTATAAAAGAATAAACACGATTTATTATTATTATAAATATATAAAAATACATAATCCTCCCACAACTTTTGAATTCTGACTCGTTTCCTTGTTTCTTGAGATTGTGCCCCACTGTGGCAATGGACTTGGTCGCAGGTAGGAATGTGCGGATCGTCCCGAGGCTCGGGTTCCTGGCCCCGAGGGACGGTCGGAAAATTTCGGCCGGGGTCCCGATACTTTCGTATTGCTCTAGATCCCGACGGTTTCAGGATCCCGAGACTCGATTCGGGCTACAAGCAAAGAATAGCCAACCAGTTTAAATAACAAGGTCAAGTAAAGACTTCAAAGGTTCCGCCCGGAGTGACGCTTCCTATTATATCTTCTCTTTGCTACAAGCATGACCGCCATGAGCGGGTAATATGATTTCAAGTCGGCTCGGCAAAACTCGGACGCGATCGGCTTGAAAGCCAGCTATTACGAGGGGACCGAGACGAAAAGAATTATGTATATAATTTATATCAATACCAGAGTGATAAGTTTTTACCTTTGTGTCTCCTGTTGAATCATAATTTGTATCTTATTATTTATTTACATATATATGTATTTTCCTTGCTACCAAATAGTCTGTGAATACTGAATATGTCCATATACGTACTTAAATAAATACCATGTTCAGAACTTGGGAAGAAGACTATTTTTATATCGACAATATTTTAAAATCTTAATAAAATATACTTCATACTTAGTACTTTATATAAAGGGGATATATAGGGTATTATCTTTTTCGGGATAGGTTCAGATTTAAAATAGAAAACGTACGAACAACTATAAGCATACAGAAAGGAATATTTCCTGGATTTTTCATAGTGACAACAATATACAGGAAGGCGAATATTTTATTATTTCAAATTAACGTGTACGAAACATAATTTTTCTATGTTCTCAGGTAATAATTTTGATCTATTACTGGTAACGATATCGTCCGATCGCGTCCGAGTTTTGCCGTGCCGACCTGAAATCAAATTGCCCGCTCATGGCGGCTATGCTTGTAGCCCGAATCGAGTCTCGGGACACCACCCCATCCCGCCCGAAAGTTTTCGGCCCGTCCCGAGCACACCCCTGGTCGCAGGCAAGGAGATTCAGCCTAGGGCCAGTCGCTGGGTCAAATCGCTGCGACCAATCGCGAGTAGGAGATCCCACCTTTAGAGTATGATCCGCACGCTGAAGGAAAAAGATGAAGAGGAAGAATGGTTTCGAAACGTTAAAAACATTTGTGATCGAATTTGACAGCATAGGTAAGTACTGAGAGATGGTACAGCGAGTGGATGTGCAACGCGGATGCAAAAAATTTTCTTAAACAATTGTATTCAAAATACGCTAAAAACTAAAAAAAAACATTGTTTTCTTGTACTTCACAGGATATTTCATAACAGAATATGAATAAACTTAAGGGGGCACTGTAAAAAATCGGAAAATTCGATTTTTTCTTTTTCATATTTTCTGAAAGACGTACGTTTCAAGAATGCTCTCTCCAAATTTTGTGGACAAATTCGCAAAATTGACGGATATACAGGGTGTCCGCGGGAAGAGTGAACAGCGGGATACAGTAATTCGCCGTTATCGGCGGACACTATTCCCTTAGAGTACATATACAGGGTCATCGTTTAATCCTGCAACCCGCGCGCGCGCGAACAGACGAAAATGGCAACACCGCCTCACGGACGAATTCCACTACAACCATGCACCGGCCCAGCGCAGAGCTGCCTGCGACCGCTGGACAAGAGTGATGCCCGAGCTTCGAAAATTTTAGCGTCGCAAAGAGCTAGGAATTGGGAATTTCCCGACCCAGGTAATCGAGCCGCGCGCTCCGCTTTTATGATCGGTCTACCACTCGCACCCCAGATCACTGTAATGAGGTTTGAAAATAATGTCAACAGATCTCGTACCCGTCTCAATTTAAAAAATTTTAGCCACGACAGGGTTGACGGTTCCTTGTACGGAGAGATTTTTCGCCACCTGCTTGTAAAAACCACAGTAACGGCACATGGTTCCAAAAAATGACATTAACGGAAGCCGGTATAGGCGTGGCGTTGAGTAGCTAAAACATTCTAACACAAAAATTCTAGAAAAAAAATTCAAACACCGCTACAATCAAAGATACGTCGCATTAGTTACCCCTTACGTCTGATCTAGGTATGCACCGCATTAAGGATAAAATCATAAAAAAGAAAACCAGAACAATAGATTCTGAGGTCTGCAGAACTAACACATAATTGAATAAAAATTTAATTTCTCAATTTATAAATGTAATGATACAGAATCAACTAGCCTTTATCAACACCACGAATTTTAAAAACAGCGTTAAATACATTATCAAATAAACAGTTTCCAACAACTTTTTAAACAATTATGGTTAAAAAATTGATAAAAGAAAAATTAAGTAAACGTAAAATATGTTAAATTATCCATCATTAAGAGGGAATAATTTTTCCTCATTTTTTGGCGCAAATTGCATTCCGATGTCTTATAGTTCAAAAGTTATACGAAAAAGACCCCAAAATTTTCAACCAGGGCCGGGAAATTCTGAATAGTTCTTTGCAACGTTAATTTGACAGGGACCAGCCCAAAATTCTCGAAGCTCGGGCATCACTGCTGTCCAGCGGTCGCTTGCAGCTCTCCGAACACGGGGACGGTGCATGGTTGTAGTGGAATGCGTCCGTGAGGCGGTGTTGCCATTTTACAAGTTCGCGCGCGCGCGGGTTGCAGGATTAAACGATGACCCTGTATGCTCTAAGTCTATTCCGTGCGACCGTTGCCACGAGTGAGAAAACCCAAGAGCCGAGCGAGAGGGAACGAAACAGTTGACATGAAGTTGCCGTCGTCTCTTTCGTTCTCTCACTCTCGACCGAAGGATTCCAAGAAATGGTGGGGATAGTCAGCGGGACTATTACGCATGGTAAAAACGGGACAATAACGACGAATTACTGTATTACAAAACACACATGTACTATAATTAAAGTAAATCGTATTCCTCTCGGGAAGGAGTACTCATAATCATCGAAATTGCGCCCTACTTCGCGCAGACCGATTACACGTAGGGTAGTCGGGTCACCTCGGCGGCCTAGTATCCCGTGGCGAGGACAACCCTCCGCAGAGCCTCACTGAATTTTATGGTTTTTTCCAGTAAAAGGTATGAATTCTGGGCCGAACGTAGCGAATTGTAGTCGACCCTCGGCAGTCAAGAGTGAATTATCCATTACAGCGTATTTACAAACTCTTTTCTTCATCGTATCGAAAGGAAAGTGACGTCAATGGAATCCTTATGTTTTTCTGATGAAAATCATACCAAATGTCATACAAATCGGACTACTTTGACACAAGCAATTTGTATTCCTTATGTAAAAGTTGCCCGATTTCCACGACATTTGGCACGATTTTCATCGGAAAACTCCAAGGAATCCATCGACGACACTTCCATATCCATACGATAAAGAATAAAGAATTATTTTATTTCCTAAACAAATACAGGGTAATTCTGGAGGTACGCCCAGTCACCACGTGGCGGGGACAACACTCCGCAGTGCGCAACTGACGCCAGCGGCAAGCCAGCCGAGTGGCCCCAAAGCAACGCTAACCACGGCCAACCAGCGTCAACAATCTATTTCCCGGCGACGCTGGTTGGCCGTGGTTAGCAGTTCACACACACACATTACTACCACTCCTGTAGGTGTTTCTCCCCCCCCCCCCCATTGTTAAGCGCAATCGCTCCTCACCATGACCCTACCGCCCGAAACGTTCCGTAACTATTGCTGTGTAATATCTCCGAGACGTTGCGTGGTCATTACTGTGAAACATCTCCAAAACGTTGCGTGACCATTGCTATAAAATATCTGAAACGTTGCGTGACCATTGCTATAACATCTCCTAAACGTTGCGTGACCATTGCTATAAAATCTCCGAAACGTTGCGTAACCATTGCTATAAAATCTACGAAACGTTGTGTGACCATTGCTGTAAAATTTCGAAACAATTTTGCAGAAATATTTCCTGCAATGTCGCACAAGGCGGACATAGGAATTTACTTGTAATGTTTCGGGAACATTCCGTGCAATGTTCCAAATGTTGCACCTCAACGTAACTGTGACTTTCCTGCAACAAAGTGTGCTGTAGGGGTTAGCATATGCTAGGTTCACAGGCTTATTGTTAAAAAGTTCAATGAGTCGTGTCTATACCGTATTAAGTACGCGCTTGTACGCTGTTTCGGAAACGTTTTTATTGCTAGAATTCCCAAATTTTGACCATATTGCACCATCATAAATCATTATGTGTTACTGATCTTCGGAACGGAGTCTCGGATTTTGGTCGATTGTTCCAAACTACTTAAGCATGTTATACTTTTATGAAGACGGAAGATTTAAAAAATTAACAATAGTAAAAGAAATGTGTAACTGGCCGGCGATTTTCGAACTCGGGGACTTCTCTACACTGTTCCTCGGATCTTCGGGAAAGGCCTATCCATCCTACTGTTTAGTTTCCTTGCTGCGTGTGAGGGCCTGCGGTCCCGAGTAGGCCGTCCGTTGACAGTCGAGAGCAATAAAACCGTTGGACCAGGTAAAATACCCAGTACAGAAAACTAAAATGTTAAGGTTTGATAAATGTTCATGAAAGAATATCACTTGATTTTTTAGTGCATCCCGATGAAAATGAGTTTAAACATGGAGAAATTCGGACCATTTTTATTGAACGTAGTGTGTGACACACAGACTATTGATTGACGGATGAAGTTGAAAATTAGTGGAAATAATGTGTGAGGAAATATATACAACACACTGTATGTACTATTGCCCGGCCGAAAGAAGATCCCCAGCAGGCGGTCTGGGGCGATGCAGTCCGCCGATGTGACGATTGGTCGACTCACCTATTTGGGCACACTTTTAAAGAACGGGGCACACGTATTTTGGTTATTGGTGAAGTAGGCACATACATTATCGCACCGCGCGACGAAGAGAGCGAACAAAATACATCGAGATCGAGTGGGATAGAGCGATCTGACCGACGAACGCCAAAGCAATAGCGTAGGCATCTTTAACGGTTAACCATTAATATATAATAACATAAAATTATCCGTATTTTTCACAATATGTTCAGGAAAGTATTATCATTGGGTTGGTATCAGGATAATATGTTCCTGAATATATTGTGAAAAATAAGGAAATTTGTATGTTCTTATATGTTAATTGTTAACCGTTAAAGATGCCTACGCTATTGCTTTGGCGTACGTCGGTCAGATCGCTCTATCCTACTCGATCTCGATGTGTTTTGTTTGCTCTCTTCGTCGCGCGGTGCGACAATGTATGTGCCTACTTCAGCCAATAACCAAAATACGTGTGACCCGTCTTTAAAAGTGTGCCCAAATAGGTGAGTCGACCAATCGTCACATCGGCGGACTGCATCGCCCGAGACCGCCTGCTAGGGATCTTTTTTGGGCCGGGCAATAGTACATATCTGCACGGTAAATCTAAAATTGGTTGGCAACTACCCACACAGCACCATAACATTGCAGTAACGTCTCTGCAATATTGCGGTGCCAGATTGCAATGTTGCACCATAACATTGCAGAGACGTTGCAGGTTCAGTCCTATGTCCTCCTTCGCAATATCGCAGGTGTGTATTTTTGCAATGTTGCGGCAGCATTGCAAACATGTAGTCCTGCGACGTTCCGGCAATGATTCTGCAACGAAACGGCAAAATTATGGCAATGATCCTGCAACTCTTCGGAAATATTGCGGTAAGAGATTGCAATGTTCCCCGTATCAGTGCAGGGAAGTTGCAGGTTCATTCCTATGTCCGTCTTAGCAATATTGCAGGAGTATATTCCCGCAACGTTTCGGAAATTTTACAGCAATGGTCCAACCGCAACGTTTCCGGCAGTGAGGGACGCGACGACATGAATATGTGCAGAATCGTAGTAGTGTAACCACAGACGAGGTATAGATAGACCTATCACCTTATGGGACATCGTGTCACCACCCAAACTGTGTTACCGACCCATAATTTGAGGACTGAATTTAGCGACCTCTGTTCAAGAATAGCGTCCAACTCACGAACTACTCTGAAATGTGTTGAAACACTGAAAGATGTGTGGGTGCTTGTATACGTGTGACTTGTTTAGAGGGAGAGTTTAACATAGAGGGCGTGCTTTCGCTAAGCTACGCTTTGACTAGGTTTGTCAACGTCTCACGGCGGATTTCTCTCTGAAAATCTATTTCGGGGATCAGGAGTCTATATGGCGCTGAAATATGGCACTTCTTGAAAGGTTATACAAGCTATAAATTGCAAGATTAAATTGATTGTTAGTATTTTACGTGTAGTGGAACATTTAACTAATATTTTCACGTGTCGCACGCCATAAAATATTAAAATTTGACGCTATTACTAACATTCCCGTAAATATCTGCACTTCACGCGTGTCTAAATAGACGGTGCCCATTCTATGACACGTAAAAATTATTGAAAATAATCAATTGAAACGTTTTTGTAAAATTTATATTCGTAATTTTTGGGACCCGAGGCCCCTAAATCCGTACGTTTCATTACAAATTGATTGGCTTTGTCCCTATTAACTATTGAATGGATTTAAAAATTATAAAAAACATCTACGATGATAGTACACGAGCGTAGGTATGACTTACGAGTGCTCAAGCCTTACGTTAAGATCTGGGCACACATATCAGTTCCGTCTCAGTTCACGTAGAATTCAGGTACTCTTCATTACATTCCTCAATTACTTTACTCCAAGTATTTTCCATTACAGTCATTAAACATAATCAGGATTATATCAAGTTAGGTGTCATTTTAATAAAAAAAAACGCTAGTAATCCATTAGAGATACTTCTATGATAGAAATTGGCATACTCATTACTGAATGGCCTATTGCTGACTTTGTCCTTGTGCCACTACCCTAGCGTTTATGACCCCCGAGCCGCGTCGTTCGAAAACTTTTATCTAAGAACCCATCGGGGTCGTAGAAAAAGGTACGCGTTACTGTTCAACCGATTTCAAGAGAACGTACAGTGAAAAGGCCAGAATGTCGTGGCCATTGAATTTTAACTTTCTGAGTACTATTGTGTAACAACTAGCCCCTACTCGGGGCACGTTGATACAACATGCCTCGACCTTCAAAATGGCTTGTTTCAAAGTCATGGTTTTCATTTAATTACATGCGATAGCGGTAATCGGTAGAGGAAAGAACGTACTTTAAGTGAGAGTCATTGATAATATTGAATATGGAATGCAAAAAAAATAAAAAATAAGAAACTGAAAAGTGTAACAACTAGCCCCGGTCTCCCCTAACCGAGAAAAAAATAATAACGATAAGGGCGTTTACCCCGTATTACCCGTAAACAGGGTGGGGGGTGGCGATCTAAAACTTTACATAATGTTGTTTCAGGCTAGGAGCATTGTTTAAAAAATAACTACAAGAATCGGCGTGGTGGCCCTTTGCCCATGCTTACCCTGCTAGACCCTATTAATATCTCGGAAATATTCGTATTTAGCGCATGCGCGTTGTTCCACAGCTACCTTCACCGTACACTTCAATCTCTCAAACGAACCGCAATCGTTTCTTCCATTCGCATTTAAATGACACGTGCTTAGGCTCGCGACAAGTACTCTTTCTCGTCAGAAACCCCTCATATTTAAAATATAATGATCTTCTTTAAATTATTTAACTATGCTCGACCATCTTCAGAATTGTTTATATAATAGCTCGATAATAGAGCATTATTCTTGATTTTTTTAAGGTTGTCACTCAAAGGATTGTTTCGAAAAACCACCCTCAAAGAATTAATTATTTTTTTTCTACCCTTAATAATAGATTTAAAATTTAGAAAAAATATATGAAGTGCAGTTAGTAAGTAGCTATATTTTCATTTTTTTTCATTCAAATATCTTAAGTAGTAACCGAGATAAAAAATAATAATGTTAAGGGCGTTTACCCCCGTGTTACCCTTAAGGGGGTCAACACTTTAGATGCTTCAAAAAATCTTTTTTTTTATTTCATAAATCGTTAGCAAAATATCTTAAGAATATACCCTAAAAATTTCAAAACGCTATTCGGATTCCTTGTAACGGTATGTATATAAATGATAAAGACTCTCCGCTCGACTCCCAAGTGCGCTCAGGTATCCACGAGCGCTGAGTCAGGTAGTCCTTTTTTATGACTCACCTGGTGACGTAGATCATTGTACCTTTGTTTTGGGGTGGAACAGATGAGTCAGAAGAATAGAATAGAAGCTACTATAGAAGCGTCATCGTCATTCTGGATTCAGTTTAGCTTCGGCTTTTGTCTAGGACGTATCGTGAATATTCTAGAGTTGCAAAATGTCATCGTATCCAAAAGGTGATCATACCACATGTGAAAGACGCCAAAAGCCACTTAAGAGATCTTTCCATGGGAATCAGTTTACTAAAAAAGATGCAAGTGAAACCGCGGGTCCGAGTGCTAGCGCGAAAAAACTTAGTACTGCTACGAGTGAAAACGTTCGCGTGAATCCCTTACACTGTTATCGATTCATTGAATTTTTCACTGTGTTCACGGCGTTGTCTGATATCCTTATTTGTGGGAGTTGCAAGCAGACCATAAAATTTGAAGAAAGTGGAATCAGAGGCCTTGGTTTTAAGATTGTTATCAATTGTCGATGTGGACGAAGAGAAATAAATTCAGGTCCCTTCATCAATACTAGTTTTGAAATGAATCGTAGAATTGTGTTCGTCATGCGTCTCTTAAGCATAGGTAGACAGGGGTTAAATACATTCTGTAATTATATGGACATCGGTAGCGGTTTGGCTGAAGAAAGTTATAATAAAATTTACAGTCATCCATGTGGCTTCGAAGAAAGTGTTTGAATTTTGCTATAAAAAAGCTGTAGAGGAGGAAAAGACAGAAAATGAGCAACGCGAGAGACTACTACTGGATTTAAAAGTATCTGGTGACGGTAGTTGGAAAAAACGTGGCTTTAAATCGTTGTTTGGCGTAACAACTCTCATAGGGTATTATTCTGGTAAAGTCGTCGATATGATGGTAAAAAGTAGTTACTGTCAAGCGTGTATATATTGGAAAAATAAGCCTCAAAATACTAATGGAATATTAAATATTAATGAATGAAACAACTTGAAAAAATTACCAGAGATATATGAAAATATAAAAAAATTATTGTTAGTGTTGCGGAAATTTCCGTCTTTTTTCGCAATAAAAAAATCATCTAATTATCGGTCTCCTAAAGTGATTGCCCCACTTAAACGAGGGGGTAGCGATCTAAAACTTTACACAATGGTTTTTCAGGCAAGGAGCATTGTTTAAAAAATAACAACTCCAGGAATCGGCGTGGGGGCCATTTGCCCGTGCTTACCCCGCTAGACTCTTTATTTTGCGTTAAATAAACCAGAATAGGACAGCAAGGTTAAAAGGCGAATGTGATATCGTTTTATTTTCATTCTTCTTTCTCTTCCGTTGAACGGAATATGTTCATAAAACGATTTTTAAATTGTTATTCTAACAGAAACATTAAAGCACTCTTTTGTACATCGCGGGTTTCGTGTTTTAAAACATAACCTAGCTTTAGCCGTGCTGAATTCTAATTCCTACCACGCGTAGCGTTACAATCTGTTTCGAGACTTCACCGGTAACGTTGCATGCGACACTAAAATGGTAAGGGGGTCCTAGGACCCCCCAAACCGGTGACAGAAAAATACATTGGTTGATAGATCTATTCTATACCTCGCCTGTGGTATAACGCTCGTGTGTCTTTTTCTCATAGAAAATATTTTTACCCCAGGAGGATTCGAACCGAGAACCTGCAGCATCGTAGACGAACACTTTACCGCCGCAGCTATAACCGCTGATTGATAAGATTTCTTACGTATTCGAACTTATATTCCTACCGTGCAAAACTTTAAACTCAATATATTCAAAAACGAAGATTCATTTGACAAACCTATTAGGGATTTTTAAGACTGTAGGTGCGGACTCTAACTAAAACTCGGTGTCATTTTAGGTTAGGTTGGAAAGTAGTCTTTAGACTAAACCTTTGCATTTGTCTTTTCATCTCTCTTTTCTTTTGCTTCATTGTATATACGTGTTTGTACAATAAAGAAGTTTAATAATAATAATAATAATAATAATAATAATAATAATAATAATAATAATAATAATAATAATGATAATGATAATGATAATGATAATGATAATGATAATGATAATGATAATGATAATAATAATGATAATAATAATAATAATTTCACACATTAAAATATATAGTATCTACTCCATCTAAACAAATTAAATTCATTTTCAAATCTCTTCTATAATTTAAATTCATGTATAAAAAACTCTCACAATAACACTTTTTTCATATCTTCAACAGCCAACGAGAATTTCTAGCATATGCAGTTAAATGAAACATGCTGTAGAATATTGCTGTATTGTTTCTACAATATTTCCACTTCCAATCGATTCCTTATGTTTCGCCGATGAAACTAACACCAAGAATGACGTAATTAGGACCAAAATGAAGGAAATTAGATGAAAAATTGATTTATATCATTTCAAGCTGACTTCGTTAAAAATTGCCCCATTTACATGAAATTTGGAATGATTTGCATCGAAAAAACATAAGAAATCCATTGTTGTCACTTCGATACCGATACGATAAAAAATACAGAATTCTTTTATTTCTGAAACAGGTACGAATCCTCCTGTGAACTTCATCCCAGTGATTTTCCGATTTCGCATCGGGTTCGTTCACGACGTTTCAAACTCCTGCGGCTCCCTGATTATTAAAACCAGGTTCGTCCGCGTTTGACTCCATTCCTCGAGGCTCCCTGATTTCGCATCAGGCTCGTCCTCACCGTCAATCATCCTAGCGACTTCCTGATCTCGCATCAGGTTCGTCCGCGCCCCTAACTAACAAACTCATATACCGTATTCCTTGTGAAATATCTTTCTTGCCGGCCCCTCGCGTTGCCGCAACCCCGGCTCGTAACATTGATATGGAAGTGACACCAATGGATTTCTTATGTTCTTTTGATGAAAATGATACCAAATGTCGTGTAAATCGGACTACTTTTACATAACGAATACAAATCACTGAACCGAAACGCTTTTCTTGTGTGCAGTTTTAATGAGAATGCAGGGGCTGAAAACGGTTATGATATCAGTTTCGGTTCTCGTAACAGTTATAAGAATTGAAATAATCTTCAAACAGTTACGAGTGAAAAAGCTTCTGGCCAATACCGGTTTCGGTTCCGGTTCTACAGTACCGATATTATATCGGTTCCGTAACGATTATATAACGGTTATACAGTAACCTCTCGGTACCGATACATATATTACTGTTATAAAACCGATATAGGTATAACTGTTATGGTACCTATATAATATCGGTTCTGTAGAACCGTAACCGAAATCGATGTACTTAGAGGTTTCGGTTCCTTATAACAGTTATACAGAATATCAGTTCTTCATAACTGTTTCAGTCAGAACTGATATACAGGGTGTCCGCGGGAAGACCGGACAGCTGGATATCTCCTAAAGTATTGGAGATAAAATTTTTTTATTTACATGGAATTGCATGATTCGAGGGGGCCAAGTTATTAGCGCAGACGACTTTTTTTCGACTACAATTTTAAAAGATACATAAGCAATCCATTGGCAATCTATTCTCCTTCGATACAATGAAGAAAAGAAACAAACATTTGAAATCGTGAACATTTCACATTTCTTAATGGTATTCCAAACCCTTCGAGCGTCGAAAGCCATAAAATTCGATGGGCACTGCGGGGTGTTATCTACGCCACGGGGTACCAGGCCGCATCCTTCGACGGGCGAAGCTCGAGAATCACCCTGTATCATTTGTGCAGTGTATGACCCGACTACCCTCCGTGTAATCGGTCTACGCGAAGTAGGGCGCAATTTCGATCATTATCAGTAAATACTCCTGCCCGAGGGGAATACGCTTTACTTTAATATTATAGTGCATGTGTGTTTTGTAATAAAGTGTTTCTATCGTCTCCTGACTTCAATAACTAGCATCCAGACATCTATGCTCCTACAATCCACCCTCAATACCCCTGACGTGGAGACACACAGGAAGAAAAGGTGCAGCCCGTTGTTGACGCGAGGTCCTCTCTAAAAATTCACACAGACCCCTTATCTCTCGAGTATAAACACGAGCTCCAATATCAAAACAAAAGCATGCATTGACGTATTACTCCGTGCGAGAGAAGGTGGGCATTGGGGAGGAGGTATTGCTGTGAAGAGATAGTGTTGTTCTCTTCAACAGAGCAGCAGTTTGCGAGAGATGCAAATCCGATTGGTCCTAATAAGGGCTAAATCCAGCGCTGCGGGGCACCGCGGCAGGCAAGCGGTATGGTGGGAGAATGCCGCTCCGCCAAAAAAATGAATTTGCCCGCTACACGTTCAGGATCGTGGAAAACCGTGCCCGCATGCAATGTGTTAACAGAGGTAGGACTAAGTGTACACATACAGGGTCATCGTTTTATCCTGCAACCCGCTCTCGCGCGAACAGGTGAAATTGCAACACCGCCTCACGGACACATTCCACGACAACCATGCAACGTCCCGGCGTTCGGAGATATGCTCGCGACCGCTGGACAGCAGTGATGCCCGAGCTTCGAGAATTTTGGGATCGTTTCTTTCAAATTAACGTCGTAAAGAGCTATTCAGAATTCCCCCGCCCGGGTTAAAAAATTTGGGACCTTTTTTGTATAACTTTTGAACTGTAAAAGATATCGGAATGCAATTTGCGACGAAAAATGAGGAAACATTATTTCCTCTTAGTGATGAATAATTTAAAATATTTTACATTTACTTACGTTTTCTTTTGTTACATATGTGCACAAATAAGGCGCCACAGTGAGGCGTGAACAGCGCAACGGCGGAAGCCCAACAGCGCCGCCGACTGGTAATCGGCAAAAATTGGCGAGAGAGTGTCAGTCACGCTGGATCCTTGTACCCAGAATAAAGATTGTTATCGTATTGAATCGGCTTCCATCTACTAGGATTTTCCTTTCTTGGCACATATACTACAATTGGCGACAAGGATGGGATAGACGTAATTGGGCTGAGTCGGATAAAAGAATTACTGGGACCCCAGGGGAAAGAAATTAGGCAGTACGACAACCGATAACTTAAAGGCACGAGGACCACGTGGTAGCATCATGGAGACCATCGTGCTTGGTAATTTCACAATCGAGACTTTCGATCCGGCCACGGCAAATTGGAAACGGTGGATACAGCGTTTTGAGGGAGCCGTAAAATTTTTCAAAGTAGCGGAGGAACAGAAGGTAGCGTACTTTCTACATTATATTGGTACGTAATCCTTCGAAAGGCCCCGAGTGACCCGTATAGTCAAGAGTACGAGCAATTAAAGACAAATCTCGGGGAATTTTACGCCCCGGCGCCGTTGGAAATAGCCGAGAATTTTAGGTTTCACCAAAGAAAGCAATGCGAAGGGGAAACGGTGCAATAATTTATGGTCCCATTACAGAATCTTAGTATTGTTGCGAGCACCCTATGGATGGAATCCATGGCCCGCTGGTGCTCGCGACGAAGACAAAGGAGACAGCGAGCAGAAGGCGATCTGATCGATCGCCTGTCAAGCTGTCACTTGAGATACCGACGCCATTGAGAGCAGACGTATTCCCGAACACATCCTTGTCCTTAATTACTGTTATCCTTGTTGATGTTCACGTTCTGTTATTACACATTAAACTTATATTATGTCTACTCAAAAACGTAACAGTATTAATTGTAACCTTGGGAGTTATTTACATACAGCGCACAGTGGGGAAATTTTGCGATTTTATGGCCAAACCCCCAAAAATGAAATTTTTGAATTCGACAAAATAAATGCAAATGTCAATTGAAGAACTACAGTATTGTCTCCTTATGGACTCGATTTGGTGTACACGATGTGGGTTTTTCGCTATCCCCACCACTTCTGTCTCACTCTTGTCCGGCGAAGGCGAGAGCGAGATGGAACGAGAGCGAGCGAGAGGCACTGGACAAGTTCGCCTAGGGCGCAAAAAAGACGCGTGCCGTGCCTGGCTATCTGACTGTCGCGCGCATGCGTCGAGCAGTCACGATTCCATCTGAGCGCTCGCGCCCGTCGCGCACGTCCGCCGCGCACGCAAAGCGTTCTATCGCGCTCCCCCTTCGGCCTGAAAGAAGTGAGAAACGAACACTCGGAATTAGGGCTCTGTTCATGATATGGGTTCAACGCCGGTCCCGACCAGCGAGCCCACAGCAAGGAAATACTGTATATTCATTTTTGTGGTCAAAACCTCGAAACTTATTTTTAATATATAAAATTTGGTACTTTTACGTTCTTGTTGAAACATATTGTACTGTTTTGTGGTATATAGTCCGTGCTGTGTGAATGAATGTTTTAGTTTTGGTTTTTTGAATGCCCCGCGTGTGTACGAGGAGCTTGGGTGTTCTGGCACTGTATGGTGGCGCTAGTGTCTGGCGTGTGTGCGTCTCTGTGTGCTTCCGGTGCTTTCAGGCTGTTGTACCGGTGTCTTTGCGACGACGACGTGTAAGTGTACCGGTTTTCTCGCCACGTGTGAAAAGCTTTTTATTATTTTCTTTTTTGTGTATACGAGCAGTAGTTTTCGCCACAAAGCTGGCTAGCTATATAGATATATATATCAATATCGAAATACATTGAACTTTTACTCCAAACAACAGTCAGTGGTGTGTCTGTTTAATTTCCAATAGGTTATGGGCCCAGCACGCTACCACTGCGGCACAAAGGTTGTTTGAGTTCAGTGCGTGTTTTCGGTTTTTTCTGTTTTCTCTCGTGTAAGTTTGTCGGTAGTATCGCGTCGACGAGGCGTTACAGATTTTTTTTCCTGTGCACAAGATGGAGGATAAGGAAGTGTTTAGCCTCACAAAGCTCGACGGCAAGAATTTCGCGCTGTGGAAGTATGGCGTATCGTTCTTGTTGGAGGCGCAGGATTTAATGGGGTGCGTCGAGGAGACGGATATAGAGCCCGATAGAGCTACGAGAGCGAAAGAATGGCTGGAATGGAAACGGCGAAAGTCAAAGGCCGCCGTGATCTTGCTGACCTCGGTGGATAAGTCGCTGCACGTGAATTTAATAAATTGTACAACGCCAGAGAAAATGTGGAAGAAGGTGCACGTGTTGTATGGAGATGCAACCGAAGACGCGAAGCAACGGTGCTGGCAGGATTTTTACGAATTCCGGGTAAAAGATGGAGAGCCAGTCGCCACTCAGATAGAAAAATTCGAGACTATCTGTAAGAAATTATTCGATGTGGAAGAGAAAGTTTCGGACGTCGCAATAATGTCAAAACTGCTCAGCAGTTTACCACCAAGATTTTCCACGTTTACGATGGCGTGGGAGTGCACCGCAAAAGAAGAGCGGAAGAAAGAAGTCTTAATTGCGAAAATTATCCGAGAGGATAAACGGTTGACAGCAACTGAAGAAGAAGCATCGTCACTTGCTCTGCAGGTGAAGGCTATGCAGGTGAAATCCAGCAATAAATCGAAAGCAGAATCTAACGCTCAACAGGTGAAGAAAAAGAAGTCGAATGCCAAGAAACTCGAAGAAAGGAAGAAGAATAGTTCCTGTAACTATTGTCATGAAATTGGCCATTGGTACAAGGAGTGTAAGAAGCGGCTCGCTGATGTGAAGAACACCGAAAAGGGGCCGAGTGACGGGCCCGTGACGGCGTACTTGTGCGACATCTCGGCATTCGTTTCGGAAACTACGGACACAGAAGATTCGGTGTGGTTGGCAGACTCGGGTGCGAGTATGCACATGACGTGTCGACGTGATTTTTTCCGGGAGCTTGGACCTGTGAAAACGGTGAAATTTGTGAAAGTGGCCGGGGATAGGGTGCTTCCTGTTGTCGGTGTAGGCACGATAGACATTGTAGCATGTGTAAAAAACAAAATGTTTGATCGACAGTTAAGAGAAGTGCTATTAGTTCCGGATTTAAAGAGGAATCTTTTCTCTGTTGGCGCGATATCGGATAGAGGATTCTCATTTCACACATATAAAGATCGTTGTGAAGTTCGAGAAAGTGGTGGAATTTTATCAGCAGAAGGAATTCGATGCGGTCATCTGTTTCGCATGTGTTTCAACGTAAAGAGAGAAATTGAGTGTAACTTAGCGGTTCAGAACCAGCTTAAACTGTGGCATGAAAGGTTGGGTCACATCAACACTAGAGCCATAAAAGAAACTGCGGAAAAGGGTGTAGTGGATGGTTTAAAGATAAACTGCAAAGAGGACAATTTCTTTTGTGAAGCGTGTGTTTTGGGCAAGCAAAGTAGGAAACCACATTTTCCTAGTACGCGGGAGAGAATCAGGGAGCCCGGCGAAATGATTCACTCTGATTTATGCGGTCCCATGAGTGTGGAGTCTCCACGGGGATCAAGATACTTTCTCGTATTCAAAGATGACGTCACTGGTTTCCGGACTGTATATATGTTACGTAACAAGTCGGAAGTGTTCGGAAAGTTTAAAGAGTATGAGATCCTGTTGTCTAAGCAAACGGGAAACAGTCTGAAGATTCTACGTACGGATAACGGGACTGAGTATTTATCAAAGGATTTCTGTGATTTTCTAAAGGAGAAGGGGATCGTCCACGAAACATCGGCACCGTATGTTCCGCAGCAAAATGGGCGGGCGGAACGCGAAATGCGTACACTCGTTGAAAGTGCTAGATCAATGCTGATAGCAAAGAATGTTCCAAGGATACTGTGGGCCGAAGCAGTCAAGACGGCTGCGTATGTGTTAAACAGAACATTATCAAAACAGGTGGATGGTATTACAGCATATGAAAAATGGTTCGGCAGAAAACCAAAAATGGATCATATGCGTATTTTTGGATGTGATGCCTACAAGCAGGTACCGAAGGGTAGTAGGAAGAAATTTGATCCGAAAGGGGAAAGAATGATTCTCGTGGGGTACGAAGGTGAATCTGCAAACTATCGACTATGGGACGCTGTGAGGCATAAAATACACGTCAGTTGTGATGTTGTTTTTAATGAATCATCTGAAAGGTCGGAGGAAACTTCTGAGGGACCCAGAGAGGATGCTGAAGGACGATTGGATTTCGGAAACTACAATTTTCTGGAGGAAGAAGAGGAAACAGAACCATCACAACAAGCCGATGACGATCAACTTGAGGATCAACCTGAAGATCAACTTGAAGATCAACCTGAAGAGGAAAATGAGCAGAGGCCGAACCATGCACCTGAAGGAAGAACATTGCGGGACAGAAGAAATTTGCGGAGTCCGGATCGTTATAGTGAGGCCGGTTATGCGTTTGTCGTGGATTCGTTACCGTTGACGTACGAAGATGCGGTAGCTGGTGCCGAAGCTGATAAATGGCAACAAGCTATGTGTGAGGAGATGAATGCTTTAAACCAGAATAAAACATGGATCCTGGAAAAGCCCCCTGATAAACATAAAATAATTGGTTGCAAGTGGGTATACAGTAAAAAGTCGGGTACCAAATCGAATACAGAACGGTTTAAAGCAAGACTTGTGGCTAAGGGTTTTGCGCAGCGGGAGGGAATAGATTATTCTGAAACGTTCGCACCGGTGGTAAGTTACGAGTCTATACGAGTGTTATTGGCGATCGCGGCAGTGAGGGATTTAGAAATCGCGCAATTTGACGTGAAAACAGCTTTTCTGTACGGCGAGTTAGAGGAGGTTATTTATATGGAGCAACCACGAGGTTTTGAGGATTCATCGAAATCTGATGCGGTTTGTAGACTTCGTAAAAGCTTATACGGATTGAAACAATCCCCTCGCTGTTGGAATGCGAAGTTCGTGGAATTTTTGACAAAGTTAAATTTCCGTCAAAATCAGGCTGATCGTTGTGTATTCTCAGGGAAGATGTATGGGGCAACCGTGTTTTTGGCTCTTTATGTAGATGATGGACTGCTGATGTCAACCTCGAAGAGTGCTATTGCTGAGGTACTGAGGAAGCTTGAACAAGGGTTTGCGATCACCATAGGAGATACTAAATGTTTTATCGGCATGGAAATTGAACGCGATCGTCAGAAACGTATTATAAAAATCGGACAAAGTAAATATATTAAAAGAATGCTTGAAAAATTTAGAATGGACGATGCGACTCCAGTTGAAGTTCCGGCTCAACCTGGGCTACACCTGACTCAACTGAAACGGTCTGAAGCGGAGGATGAAAAACAGTGGATGAAGACAGTGCCATATCGCGAAGCAATTGGGTCGCTGCTGTTTGCCGCACGGGTTAGCCGACCGGACATAGACTATGCGGTTAATCAGGCTAGTCAATTTCAAATAAATTATGGGCCGGGGCACTGGCAAGCGGTGAAACGGATTTTTCGATATTTGAAAGGTACAGTTAATGTCGGGATTGTTTATGGAAACAGTGGGAGTGAGTATGATCTGAAGGGGTATACAGATGCGGATTTTGCCGGATGTTTGGATACCCGGAAGTCAATAACTGGGGTCATTTTTACTTTAAACGGGAGTGCTATTCTATGGTCAAGTCATAAACAGAGTGTGGTCGCCCTGTCCACAACAGAGGCCGAATATATTGCGCTAAGTATGGGAACAAGAGATGCGATCTGGTTGCGACAGATGATGGATGAACTAGGTTTTAAGCGTGAGTGTGTTCGGATGTACGTGGATAATCAGTCTGCGATCAAGCTCACAAGGAATCCAGAATTCCACAGGAAAACTAGACATATTGATATCCGTTTTCATTCTGTTCGTGACAATTTCGAGAAGGGTTAAATTGATGTAGAATATATAGAGACTAAGCAACAGTTGGCAGATATGTTGACAAAGCCTCTGTCAAAACAGCCTTTGAAATATTTAGTACATAAGATTGGTATGCGAAACGGAACTATATAAGTGGGAGTGTTGAAACATATTGTACTGTTTTGTGGTATATAGTCCGTGCTGTGTGAATGAATGTTTTAGTTTTGGTTTTTTGAATGCCCCGCGTGTGTACGAGGAGCTTGGGTGTTCTGGCACTGTATGGTGGCGCTAGTGTCTGGCGTGTGTGCGTCTCTGTGTGCTTCCGGTGCTCTCAGGCTGTTGTACCGGTGTCTTTGCGACGACGACGTGTAAGTGTACCGGTTTTCTCGCCACGTGTGAAAAGCTTTTTATTATTTTCTTTTTTTGTGTATACGAGCAGTAGTTTTCGCCACAAAGCTGGCTAGCTATATAGATATATATATCAATATCGAAATACATTGAACTTTTACTCCAAACAACAGTCAGTGGTGTGTCTGTTTAATTTCCAATAGTTCTGATATATGAGAAACTAAATTATCCGAAAAACAACACTTACAAACATTACAAACGATAAAGATTTTGTTATTATTTACATTTATACACTTAAACCTATGGTACATCAGGGCATAGAAGAAGGGTTATCGCTTCTGACAACAAACCTTTTAATTTTTTATCGGGAAGTTTTCTTAAAATACTAATGACTGGATCTAACGATAATAAAAGCCAATTGAAAACATCCTCCATAGTTTTTTCTCTTGAGCATTTTCGAGAAAAATTTTCTGGGTACTTTTTAATGTCTTTATTTCGTGTTTCTTGAGCTTCCTCCGAAAGCTGTCCAATTGGAAGGACAGCATTATTACTTCCTGATATAATGGCTTTGATATGTGGCCAGATAACCACTTTTCATGTTTCTTAAAGAAAAATGCATTGTTGCGCAAACATGCTTGCCACATGGTTCTGAATTTATAAAATAATTTTGATAAGTTCGAAAATGCGTCGGATTGAATGGAAACTTCACGATTATTATTTGCCTTTAATTTTTTTTCTAACTGTCGCACTTGCTCGGGAATATTCTGTTTCAAATAAATGTGTACTGTTGTAATTAATTCTTTTTTCGTCAGTATTATTTCATTTTGGCAAGATGCTAAAATGAAACAAACAAACATACATAATACAAACAATCAGACAGAGGATCGAAGCTGAATAAAATCGTTTAAAAAAGAATAAAAAGGTTTGTAATGTATAACATGTGAAACAGTCTCGGTCACAGTTATGTCGTATGTTATACAAGACACACTGGATCGTGTTTAAAAAAATGCATATTATTACAAGATTAGCAACTATTAGCAATTAATAATTGCATTTATAGAATCAGAAAAGTTCAATGTAAAATAGGAATGATAAATCATTGCGGGATATTATGGGATTTATAACTATTTGATGTATTGAAAATTGATTCTTATATGAAAAGGTTATATCTAAAACACTACTTTAAAAATTGTATAAATTACGTATTAATAACCGAAACATAATTATTTTGGGGACAAAAAGATATCTTACGCACCACCAGAAATTTAATCCATGCCTTCAAATTATTTTCTGAACTTTAGATAACACAATATAAGTGTTTAAAGTAACTTGAAAATCTGGAATAATTCTTCGTGATCGGACTAATCCAGCGTGATGAGGAAAACCACTATCGCGGTAGGCTACCCACGTCCACGCATGCGCGCGATGACGTCACGCACCGTCTGAACCAATCAACGCCAAGATGAATATGATGGAAAATTCGCCAACGCCAGCGCCAAGCCAAGCCATCTAACAAGGCAAATGAGGCCGCAGCCAACCAGCATCGACAACCGATGCCCCGGCGACGCTGGTTGGCTGCGGCCTCACTTAGCTTCACTCCACTTGGCTTGACTTGGCGCTGACGTCGGTAAATTTTCCCCTTGGCGTTGATTGGTTCAGACGCTGGTAGCCCGCCCCACTCTCGTCCGACTATCGCGGTAGTCGTTTTCCTCACCACGCTGGACTAACCTTACATGAACATAAACATTTGCGAGTCTATACGATCTTTGTATTAAAACATTTAGCAGTAAAATTGGAGGCATTTGATGCCCAAATTAGTTCTTCAATTGACATTTGCATTTATTTTGTCGAATTCAAAAATTTATTTTTGGGGTTTTGGCCATAAAATCACAAAATTTTCCCACTGTGCAGCGCTACGGAAGCAGTTAGTGTTTGGGCTGCTAAGTAGACGCATTCAATCGCGGCTGTTGGAGACAAAAAATCTAACCTTCGAGAAGGCACTGGAAACGGCAATGGCCATGGAATTGACGGATCACGACCTGCCACAACTTCAGATGGAACCGGCTACAGTAGATTATATGGGTAAAAGAGAAGCGACCGCGAGCAATAAAGGTAAAACGTGGTCGACGAGGAAAACGCCGGGACAGGAATCGACGAAACCCGAAACCGAGGACAGGCGTCTCGCTACAGACGCGAATGTTCCTTCAAATACACACACTGCATGTTTTAGCTGTGGCAAAAATCATTATGCGTTGAATTGTAAGCTGAACAGAAACATAGTATGTAATAACTGCGGGATCAAGAGTCATATGCGGAAAGTCTATATGAAAAAGAATCAAGAAGCGGCGAACGAATTGAATAATGTGAAACTGATACAAGGCGAACATACATTATACCGAGAGAAGTTCGTTGCGACAACCTTCGTAGAGGGCAAGAAAGTAAACTTAGAGGTAGACATCGGCGCCGCCGTAACCATTGTGAGTTGGGACTTCCTTAAATCGTGTTTTCCAAACGCAAAGGTCAGAAAAACAAATTTAGAATTAGTTACTTTTTGTAAAACTACGATTACAGTCATGGGATACGTACAAGTAGAGGTTAGGTACGGTAGCATTAAAGGGACCGTCCGGTCAAAACGCTCGAAAAATAGGTAATCTTTATGATTTTTTTTCAATAAAGTATACAACTTGCAGTAAAAAAACTTTAAGGCTGCCGTCTCAAGTTTGTTATGGTCCGAATCGATCAAAGCATCCCGTGTTGCTTTCACCGATTCCCAGGAAATGATCGTTTCCTTGGTGTACGTCCAGGTTTAGTCTGGTAAACACGAGAACCTTTTTTGTCACGAGGCATTTTAAAATATTGTAGGATTACAAATTTGAAAATAAATATTGGTGGGCGAATAATAGTTCGCCCGTGCTGCCACGAGGGCGCGCCACTGTATCAGCACGCACATCTTGCGTGCACGGGCGTGCAGGGCAGTTATATGCGTCTAAATTAAACGCGTCACAACTCAAAGCAGTTGAACTCTTCTCTACGCTTGTCACTTGGACTCTGATGACTCTTCGCGCTGGAGGTATACAATGCTAAAATGCCCATAACTTCAGGAATTTTACGAATTTCAAAAAATCCTTTTAAACACGTATTCTTAAAAGATTGAACATTCGAAAAATGAAATAAAAAAATCGATTTTTAGACCGGGCGGTCTCCTTAAGGGGGTAGACACGTCACGTGGTCTGGCCGATTCGACAGGTCGGTATTACAGCAGGTTTTTTCTGCACTGAAATGGTATTACCCATAGATACGGCGCTGCCTGATGCACGCGAGAGGGAGCTGTTTGCTATTTCCGTATTCTATTCTGAATAAGGAAAGAAATTCTCAGCTGTTGCGTTGTACTTATAAAAATTTTAACGGAAAGTCGGCTGGTACTGCAAACGTAGAAAATTCATTGTACACTTCAATTACTTGGAATGTGCTTATGTTATAATATTCTACGTTAGCCGTAAGGAATTATAAGTGAACACGAAAAATAGATGAGGAGGTGTCCCCAGAAAATGAAGTTTGTTAGGTTAGACATTTTTTCATTAGCCAAACATTGACACAGAACATGAAATACACTTATAACATTGCAGAAGCAGTTATGAACAAACATTATATATACAGTTGTGTTGGATGTTGAATTGGGCTAGTAAAAATGCGCAGGCTGGATGCGCGTGATTATTATGTGGTCCCCTCCTCGAAGTAACAGAAAATATAACCTGGGTATATGCTATATGACAACAAATGTTCAGCGCCTATTTCCTTCTCTTGCGCTACATTTGTGAACTTTTTATCATCCTTCCAAAACATTATTATTACGCCGCAACAGTATCTTTAGGAAATCGGGTATAGCGCATAGGTTATGTTTTCTGTCATTTTGTGGACAGAAAATCCGGTCCTCCAAGAGACAGAAAATCCACTCCTCGAAGTCACAGAAAACATAACCTATACTCAATACCCGATTTCCTAAAGACACCGTTGCGGCGTAATAATAATGTTTCGGAAGGATGATAAAAAATTCGCAAATGTAAAGCAAAAGAACAAAATAGGTGCTAAACATTTATTTTCATATAGCATATACATAGGTTATATTTTCTGTCACTTTGAGGAGGGGGCCACATAATAATGTTCATCCATCCTGCGCATTTTCTCTAGCCCGGTCGGCGTCATGGAAAGGGTACCTCCTCCAGCCTGCATTTGTGGTAGATGGGTTTCTGGCATTCTCCCGATTAAATTGACAGAAAATAATTTAAATCAGACTATTTTTAACGAAACGGGCTTTCAATTCTGCAAACAATCTTTTCACGTAATTTCTTTAATTATGGTCCGAATTATATCATTTTTGGGCCAGTTTGATCGAGAAAACATAAGGAATCGATTGACGTCACTTTCGCAAAGATCTGATTAAAAATTGCAGAACTTCAGATTTGTCACTGCTTAGTGCGCAACATTGTATAGCCCCGCTGGTTTCGAGCATCGAAGCCCACGAAACTCAGCGGGACACATGTAATCATGTATTCATAAGAAAAAATAAACCGAATCTATCGGTGGTAACACTCTTATCAAGGTGTAATGAGAAATATGAACATTTTCATATTCAGTACTGGATGACTCAAGTCGCCGTCGACCGAGGGTCTCTCGCTTGTGCGCTATTTTGCTCGCACTCGGTTTACGTCGTTCAGTCTCCTTGTCAAGCGGTTCAGGCGAGGGCCCTGATAAATGTGAATTTATTTGGGAAACCAAAGTCGCGCCATTCATGACACCCACTGGCGAACAGATATATGAATGTACGAGAAGAAGCAATGCAATTTCCCGATGTCTTGAAGCAACATTTCAATAAGTAAATGCATGAAACTGTGGGATCAGGACTTCCCAACCAAGTGATGCATATGTAAGAACTGGCGAAATTCAACAATAGTGCGTCGTCTAAATTTTATAATTAAAGTATTTATTTGACGTGAATATAAAGATTGTCAGTAAAGTCGTTCTGGATAAAAGGCTGACTTTCCTTCGCCGTGGATAGTGTATCTTGTCCTTCACGCTGACAATCATGCGATTCGCTGAATTTCGTGGGTTTCGACGCTCGGAACCAGCGGGCCATACAATGTTGCGCACTAAGCAGTGACAAATCTGCAGTTCTGCATTTTTAATCAGATCTTTGCGAAACGTCAATCGATGCTTCATGTTTTCTCGATCAAATTGACCCCAAAAATGATATTATTTGGACCATAATTTAGGAAATTACGAGAAAATTTGTTTGCAGAATTGGAAGCCCGTTTTGTTAAAAATAGTCCGATTTAAATTATTTTCTGTCAATATAATCGGGAGAATGCCAGGAAACCATTTGTGTCATTTTCATATTGATACGATGAAAAATAAACAAATTCTGTTTCTATATAGTCGATGACACATCGCCGAACAGGGGCGGGATCTCGCGCGGCTCGGGCCACAAAGGTTCTCGTCGGTTATTCGAGCTTCTAAGATCGTATTCAGATATATTAGCCGGTGAGTCTCGTAACGCGTATTCTCCCACTATACCGCTTGCCTGCCTCGGTGCTCCTTTTCTCAAGGTTTTCTGACTCGTTCTGACCTTCGCAGAACAAGAGTGAGCCAGAAGTGGTGGGGATAGCGCCAAGCTTCTGGCCTGACAGGCCAAACCAATCTGTCACCGTAGAAATACACCCATCAGAATAGGTGTGAGTTAGCTCCGAAAAAATTCAGGAGCTTTATTGGCCAGAACATTGATTCTTTCTCCATAGCTTCATCTCGTATTGGTCAATGCATAGCTTCAATAAACTAAAAGTGTTTTCGGCGCGCTAGTTCGGTCAGTTAAACAGCTTCGTAACAAACAGAACTACTACACTAACAATAAGAATAAATAACAGCCACACGACTACGTTCAGACGGAGACGAGCAGCATTCCCGTTACCCCACCATACACTTCGATAGCCGAGGAACTCCAACTGACAAATCCACGATCGTCAGATGGTGGTGGCTGATTTCTTCTTGATCGCTGTTCCGCGAAAACAAATCGACCGGCGAATATATCTGAATAGGATTTTAGGATAAAGATAGAATGAAAGATGAAAAATTATTCGAAGCCCAAGATGAAAGGTCTTCTGATAAACAATGGAAACTAATAAATACCCGAAGCTAAATAGAATTTTAGATTTAGGGTATACACACCCTCCCCTAAGCCTCGTGTCGATCGGCCACTGGGGCCATTCGGAAGTATATTCTTTTATTTAAATAATGTCCATCTCTGCATAGAACCGTAAAGAATTATAAAAAAATCGGGGTGTTAACTGTTTACCGATTTGGAGACTTTTCCTTGTTATATGTTATATACAATAGACGGAAGAATAATAATAAGAGCAATAATTGCAAATAATTGCTGTAACTTCCACATTCTGAAAATATGATGAGTAAATCAATATTTCAAGTATTAGTAAAAAAGTTCCAATCTCTCCTTTTTATTTTAAATAATGTGATTTCATGTGATGTATGTGTTACAATAAAAGCGTTAATTTAGTAAATGTACACAGTTCCCAGCAGTTTCTATCGTAGTCAATATATGCCTAAAATGCATATAACCTAACCTAAAATCGTCCGAAAATGCATGCATTGACTGCATCACGCTTTTACAATGGCTCGTGTATCCAGCTAACACTTCAATTTGCTATAATTCCACGTTGGCAGTCCTCCCGAACAGGTGCCATCTCGTGTGCACTAGCTCAACTAAATTTGTCACGTGACTTGCTCTGTATTATCGCCAATATGGCGGAACTCTGATTTGGGAATGCAATCACGCGCTGACGTTTTTTGTCCTAATATGAGCAGATTTTGGACTGGGTGAGGTTTCATTCGAAAGAGGAAGATTCAACGCAGCCCGCTCTGGTCATCGTTTGAGTCACAAAACTCTTTTGGTGCCCTACAAATATTTGGAATCTGCAAGTGTTTTTTCTCCATTTTTTCTCTACTTTGGACACTCATATTATCACATATCAACACAATCTCTTTGAACCATGACCAGAGCGGGCTGTATTGAACCTTCATCTTTCGAATGAGACCTCGCCCAGCCCAAAATTTGCTCATATAAGGACAAAAAACGTCAGCGCGCAAACCCATGTTTCGGGCCTGATTGTGTCGGTATACAGCGCGCTGCATTACCCGTGTCTACCCCCTTAAGAGAACATTACACATGTACCTACTATCACCCATTACCAATACAAACCGGGAACCCCTAATAGGTCGGGAATGGATACATCAACTACGGGTACGCCTATGGGATGCAGTACGGGGTCATCGTTTAATCCTGCAACCCGCGCGCGCGCGAACTTGTAAAATGGCAACACCGCTTCACGCACGCATTCCACTACAACCATGCACCGTCCCGGCGTTCGGAGAGCTGCTAGCGACCGCTGGACAGCTGTGATGCCCGAGCTTCGAGAATTTTGGGCTGGTCTCTTTCAAATTATCGTTGTAAAGAACTATTCAGAATTTCCCGGCCCCGGTTGAAACATTTAGGGCCTTTTTCGTATAACTTTTGAACTGTAAGAGATATCGGAATGCAATTTGCGCCGAAAAATGAAGAAAAATTATTCCCTCTTAATGATGAATAATTTAACATATTTTACGTTTACTTAATTTTTCTTTTATCAATTTTTTAACCATAATTGTTTAAAAAGCTGTTGGAAACTGTTTATTTGATAATGTATTTAACGCTGTTTTTAATATTCCTGGTGTTGATAAACAATAGGCTAGTTGTTTCTTTATCATTACATTCATAAATTGAGAAATTAAATTTTTATTCAATTATGTGTTAGTTCTACAGACCTCAGAATCTATTGTTCTGGTTTTCTTTGTTATGATTTTATCCTTAATGCGGTGCATACCTAGATCAGACGTAACGGGTCACTAATGCGACGTGTATTTGATTGTAGCGGTGTTTGAATTTTTGTGGAATGCGTCCGTGAGGCGCTGTTGCCGTTATAGAAGATCGCGCGAGCGCGGGTTGCAGGATAAAACGCTGACCCTGTATATGCCATCAAAGCCCGCAAAATACGTTATCAAAAAATGGTGGATATGCGATGCCAAAAATTACTACTCTGTATCACGAGAAATCTACTGCGGTGAAATTACAATTAGCCGTGTCACGTCCCGGGTGGCGGTGTCTAGGACAATGGCAATGTGGGGTTAGGAATTCAGGCGCGAAGGCCCGCTTCGTGGCACTATGGGTAAGTGGAAATTTAGGCGCGAAGGTCAGCTTTGTGTCACTAAGTGTTTGGAATTCAGGCGTGAAGGCCAGCTTCGTAGCACTGAGCGACCAATGTAGACTTAACGAGTAATCGCGCACCTGGGTGACACCCGTTGGAGCACTTATGGTTTTTATTTAGGCGTGGTAATTGGATTTACCGCAGCATTAATATAAGAAACCACACGTAATCTTTCCGTGAAATACGTCTAGCCATATGGTCGTGCAAGATCTATGCGCAAGTAAGTCTTGTAAACACTATAAGAACTTCCGACGTGCACGAATCGAGATCAGCTTTTGCTGTAGCTTGTTACGATTTGGAATCTTCGTAACCAAAGGATCGATACAATAATTCGAAACGTTATTTAGTATAATAGCGTTTATAAGTATTTAGTATTATAGCGTGGTATAAAGTAAATACTTTATACCACGAAAATATGCCATGCACTGTTAATGCGATAGCGGTTAGTTAATATAATAATGCGTTGGTCGTTAAGCATTAGCACATAAGCATTTATATAAATGGTGATCAATAGCAATATATATGTAGGGGAGAGGTGCTATAAAAGGGACCCTTTTGTTTAGCGTCCATTTCTGACAATGTCATTATAGTTATTTAAAAAACAAGTACATCAATAGAAAGCGTGTTTATTTCCCTTCAATAAAAGTATATTACAAACTCATCAATTGTAATAGAAAATAACAAAATCTTCGATTTTCAAATAAGTGGGAAATGTCCATTTTACGACTAGGTGGTTTTAAATGGGACAGTATAAGTAATGAAAGGGATATGTTAATAAAAATAAACTTATTAAGTATTACAATTATAATAGTAAATCTTAATGATACAAAACAATGGAATCTATGAAAAAATTAACTCTTTGTACTATAAATCATCAATATTTCTGACTATCTTCGCACAGTGTGACTTATCGTTAATGCTTTAGTAGCTTTTTTTAGTTATAAAGTAACATTTTTTATAAAATTTATGTCTTACAAACTAAGTTCAACATAGGAATACCCACGAGTGGTAAATATAAGTACGAAACGGTCGTCCCATTTAAGATTTGTTGTGCTGTCCCTTTTAAGACTCTAAGTGAGGTTAATATAAAATAACCTGAAAACAACGAAGACAACCAATTAAGCTTACCTATTAAGTATTTTCGTTTCAGTTGAATACAGGCTATTTTAATGATATAACACTTCAACGCTTTGTATACAGGGTGATTGGCTCGAAACGCCTGATCCGCCTCGCAACCGTGACGAGGTCAACCCAACCCCCCGTGGTGTCTCTCCGAAGACTTTCGACCCTGGGACGGGTTGGAGTACCTATTAGGAAGTGAGAAATCTTCGAATTTCTCATTTCTCATCAGATCTGTGCGAAAGTGACGCCAATGAATTCCTGGCGTTCCGTCGATTAAAAACATACCAAATATCATGCAAATCGGACTACTTTGACACAAGCTATTTGTAGTCCTTATGTAAAAGTAGTCCGATTTACACGACATTTGGCATGATTTTCATCGGAAAACCACAAGGAATCCATCGGCGACACTTCCATATCCATACGATAAAGAATAAAGAATTATTTTATTTCTGAAACAGAAACAGGGTAATTAGCCCACGTCACCCCGTGGGCAGGGACAACACCCCGCAGTGCCCATCGAATTTTATGGCTTTTTTCGGAAAAAGGTATGAATCCTGGGTCGAACGTAGCAAATTGAGGTCGCCGCCTCGCAGTCAAGGGGTGACATATCCATCACAGCGTATTAAGAAATTATTTTCTGCGTCGTATCGAAAGGGAAGTGACGCCAATGGATTCCGGGCGTTCTCCCGATTAAAATCATACCAAATGTCATGAAAATCGGACTACTTTTGCATAAGGAATACAAATAGCGTGTGTCAAAGTAGTCTGATTTGCATGATATTTGGTATGATTTTAATCGACAGAACGCCAGGAATTCATTGGCGTCACTTTCGCACAGATCTGATGAGAAATGAGGAATTCGAAGATTTCTCACTTAGGTACTCCAACCCTTCCGAGGGTCGAAAGCCTTCGGAGCACACCACGGGGGTTGGGTTGACCTCGTCACGGTTGCGAGGCGGATCAGGCGTTTCGAGCCAATCACCCTGTATATCTTGATCTCAGAAAACGACACAGAAAATCAACGAAAATTTTACTTTTACTGCCGAAAAACATTAACCGCGGATTACTATACTCCAAGTCATTTTAGAAGGAACTTATTCGCGCATGTAGAATGAGCTCACTGGCTCCGAGGAAGCGTTTGTTTGGGATATAGCCAATAGTAATTTGTTTCGGCACCAATGAACGCCAACGATTCGTCCGTCGGCAAGTTCCTTCTAAAATGACTTGGAGTATACTCTGTTGCAAGTGACACCGCAGTGAAGTTTACGTCAAATGACTGGGCAATAGTGTTGTCATAAACAGGAAAATAACATGCATGTGCAATGCATTTAGAATTTTGGCAATTCGATTTGTTCCATTTAAGACCAGTCCCTTTTATAACACCTCTCCCCTATAAATATGAGATACCAGAGTATTAGCAATAGACAATAATGTGAAATGCGATATGCAATTAACAATAATAACAATGCAATGCAATAAGTAAAAGATAATAATATAATGCAATAAACGTTAGCAATAGATAGCCAGTATAAAGCAATTAGTATTTGACAGTAGATAAAATATATATACACTGTGCACTAGCAAAGACAATAATGTAAATCAATGAGCATTAGTTTGAAATATGAAAAGCGTAACCAATACGAAATAATATAAGTGAGGATGATATGCACTGGTACGAACATTAATTATAATCCATTACAGTCGATGTTGTAGATTAATAATTCGTGGGGTACTTTGAAAGGAGTTGCCCTCAATTTAGAATTATACCGTTCACTGAGATTATCAGCTAAGATGCGGTTACTACAATTTGTTTCCATAAAAGGGAGCTCCGTCCTCTGGGGCCCTTGTATTTATATGGTTCGTCGGAATGTCCGATATGAGGGGCATGCGCGCAATGCACCGTGACTCTTGTACAAAATATGCGTTATATAATATTGGAATGTGTTGATGACTCATGCGCGAAATATGCGTGGCTATAGGATATCAGGGGTTCATATTTGGGCTTCCGAAAATGGGGTACTCAACCCATTGGATTGATTTTGGGTGTTTTGTTTGGAAAGTGGTGAGAGTGGCATTGATTAGGTGGGTCGTAGAGAGGGGGCGAGACGTGGTTTCGATTTAAAAGGGATTTTGGGACGAGGGACTTGTTTAAATTTAAATGTGAGGGAGGCGATCGTGCCTCGTAGGGCGAAGAAGGGAAGGGGATTTCATAGTTGACCATCTCGAGATAGGGACCACTAAGGTACATGATCTAGATGGCCCGATGGTTGAGCGAAGGGGATAAGAATTGAGTTTTTGGGATTTTGACGGAGTTGTGGAGTGATTATGGGGAAGATTCTAATTAGGACCGCTACGAAAAATAGTGGGACGCACAGCCGAGAAAAAATCAGAGAGAAAGAATCGTAAATAATTTGGCTACTCTGTATAAAGAATCCGAAATATTACAATGGACAACTGTTTCACGTGGCTGGCCTTAGCAAAACACCTTTTTTAGCAAAACCAATTTTTGTTTTTTCGTACTGTACCAACAATTACTCTCAGTTTCCATGATATATTATTGTTGGTACAGTACGAAAAATCAAAAATTATATTCAAGAGAGATGCTAGCGTGTAAATCACGAGAAAAATTTATTGCTAACCCCATTTGGTTTCCACGAAAATGTTACCATATTTTTACGTACCAAAAGAAAAGAAAGCAGTTATGGGTACATATTATCCACGATGCATACCGATAAAGCCATTTCGGGGCCAAAAAGGAAAGCGGAAATAATTGAATTTTATACCAAAACACTATCTGGAGTAGATACCTTAGAGCATATATACATGGAGGTTTCATTGCCTAAGATTGACTGCCTCGAAACTGTCGCCAACATCACGCGAGAGAGAAAGACATGTGCGAACTGGTGCGAGAGGGACAAGTATAGAGGTCCCCTTCGACCGTAATGCGCATGCACCGATATCGTACGATAGAGAAAGACGTGTGAACTGGTGCGAGAGAGAGAGTAGTATAGATTCTCAATCGCCCGTCTTTCTCTCTCGCACGATATCGGCGCATGCGCATTACGATCGAAAAGGACCTCTATACTTCTCTCGCTCGCACATGTCTTTCTCTCTCGCACCATGTTGGCGACAGTTTCAAGCTTTCAATGAGACCTCCATAGTATACAGGGTGTCCCACGGTAGACTGGACAGTGCCGTAGCTCCTAAAGTATTGAAGATAAAAATTTTTAAAAAATAGGGAATTGCATGGTTCGAGGAGGCTAATCAATTAGCCCGGACGAATTTTTTTTTCGATTATTATTTTAAAAAATACGATGGTCAAGTTCGGTTTTTCGAATGGAACTATTTTTTTTTAAGTCCTGAGTTGATAGTGCGTTCCAAGACAAATTCAATAAGCTTCAATGTATACACTTGATTTCCACTGGTTTTTGAGCTATTGCGCTTGAAAATTTACTGATTTTCACTGCAAGAAACTCCTCTGGAATAGCAAGGACCGGGGATGGTCTTACTGGCGCCACGGGTGGCACTGCCTGTTGAAATAGATACATACCTGCGAAAGGTCTACGCCAGGCCCAAAAGCTGGACAATTCTTTTCCGTCAGAAATGCTACTTAGGTAGGTACATCTGCGGTATCGAGAAGCGCATCGTTACTTTTATTTCGCACTTGCTTCTACGCTCGGATGGCCGGTTCTTTTGGGAGGAATGCAAGTTGAATTGGTTAGGTTAGGAGGTGTGAAAGTTGCTAGACAAAATTTCAACCATAGGGGGCACATTGTATTAGAACCAATCGGATTTGCATCCCTCACAAACGGCTGCTAGAGAGCAAGAGGCCCTCTTCATAGCAATAGCTCCTCCCCAATGCCCACCTTCTCTCGCACGGATACGTCCACGCATGCTTTTGTTTTGATGTCGAATCTCGTTTTTATACTCGGGAGCAGGGAGTCGAGACCGAAGCAGAAACCGAATTTCTGACCGGTCGCGACCGGTCTAGCGACCAGTAACCAAAGCGAAAAGGGACCGCTGTTGTGACCGTAACAATGAGAGGTTGTGGAGGGAAACCAAACTCCAGACCGATTGCCTCTCGACCGGGAATCTCAGACCGTACTTTTAACGAGACCAATCGAAACCAAACCGAAGGCATGACCAGTCGGCCGACTGGTCGGTTGACCGGTCGCAAACGGTCGCGTTAATTTATGGAGAGATTTCTGTTCCTCTCCATAAATTACGAGTCGGAACGGTTCGGAGCGGCTCGGTTCTGTTCGGATCGGTTCAACCTAGCTGAATAAGCCGGGAAGGTATGGATGCTATTCCTGCCGCTCACACTGTTTGTCACTCTCGTGACGGGTTTTTTGATAACAGACTTTTGCAGTTATTTGTTATTGTAACACTGTCCATTCAAAACTATGTCGATCTGCGGAGATATTATTGTATTTCAAATACTAGTTATGTATTATTTTAATAGAAGTAGATAATATAAATAAATTATTGTTAATATACAAATAACAAGAAAATGGTTGAAAATATAATTCTTCATGTGATTATTTTAAAAGTATGTTCAAGTGTGGAAAAACAGAAGATAGGAATATAATAAAATCTAAATATATTTAACAATAGCATAAATAACAAATTTCACAGCAAAATTTATTATAATGTTTCAATTTTTATCTCTCGGAATAACGTGTGAAAATATTATTTAACATCTTATGAATCAGTTATTAAAAATTTTTAAATTTAAAATTGAAGAAGTAACGCTTATACAACTGATTCATAAGATGTTAAATAATATTTTCACACGTTATTCCGAGAGATAAAAATTGAAACATTATAATAAATTTTGCTGTGAAATTTGTTATTTATGCTATTGTTAAATATATTTAAATTTTATTACATTCCTATCTTCTGTTTTTCCGCACTTGGACATACTTTTAAAATAATCACATGAAGAATTATATTTTCAACCATTTTCTTGTTATTTGTATATTAACAATAATTTATTTATATTAACTACTTCTATTAAAATAATACATAACTAGTGTTTGAAATACAATAATATCTCGGCAGATCGACATAGTTTGGAATGGACAGTGTTACAGTAACAAATAACTGCAAAAGTCTACTATCAACAAACCCCTCACGAGAGTGACAAACAGTGTTAGCGGCAGGAATAGCATCCATACCTTCCCGGTATTCAGCTAGGTTGAACCAATCCGAACACAACCGAGCCGCTCCGAACCGTTCCGACTCGTAATTTATGCAGAGGAACAGAAATCTCTCCATAAATTAACGCGACCGGTCGCGACCGGTCAAGACCGAAAGTCTGAGAGAAATTCTCTCCCGAGTTTTGGTCGAGAGAAAACTCCTGACCGCTCGTTGCTCTCTAGTTCGGTCGAGAGAAAAATCCTGACCGTTCAGTCGCTCTCTAGTTCGGTCGAGAGAACCGAAAATGCCATATTGGTCGGTCTCACTGACCGCGACAGCGACCGAAACCGAAATTCTATCGGTCTCGACCCCCTGCTCGGGAGGACCACGCATCGACAGCGGGCTACCCAGTTATTGAATTCAGGAGACGATAGAAACACTTGATTACAAAACACACATGTACTATAATTAAAGTAAATCGTATTCCTCTCGGGCAGGAGTCGCCCGACGTTCGTCAAGGAGATGCGGCCTGGTACCCCGTGCCGAGGGCTGCCCTTCGCAGTGCCTCACCCGATTTTTATGGCTTTTTCCGGAAAAAGGTACGAATTCTGGGCCGAACGTAACGAATTGAGGTCGAGCCCCCGTAGTCGAGGGTGAAATATCCATTACAACATATTAAGAAATTCTTTTCTTCATCGTATCGAAAGGGAAGTGACGCCAATGGATTCCTTATGTTTTTCTGATGAAAATAATACCAAATATCATGCAAATCGGACTACTTTGACACAAGCTATTTGTATTCCCTATGTAAAAGTTGTCCGATTTACATGACATTTGTAATGATTTTCATCAGAAAACCGTAAGGAATCCATCGGCGACACTTCCATATCCATACGATGAAGAATAAAGAATTATTTTATTTCCTAAACAAATACAGGGTAATTCTGTAGGTACGCCCGTCAACTGGTGGCGGGGACAACACCCCGCAGTGCCCATCGAATTTTATGGCTTTCGACCCTCGAAGTGTTTGGAATATCATTAAGAAATGAGAAATGTTTAGGATTTCAAATCTTTGCTTTTTTTCTTCGTCGTATCGAAGGCCAAAGTGATGCCAATGGATTCCTGCCGTTCCGTCGATTAAAATAATACCAAATTTCATATAAATCGGACTATTTGTAACAAAGTCAAGTCAGCTTGAAATGATATAAATCGATTTTCCATGGAATTTCCTTCATTATGTTCCGAATTACGTCGTTCTTGGTGTCATTTTCATCGGCGAAACATAAGGAATCGATGGTTGTCGTTTTTACAAACATCTGATGAGAAATGCGCGAGTCGAAGATTTCTCACTTCATAATAGGCACTCGAACCCCTTCGAGGGTCGAAAACCATAAAAATCGGGTGAGGCACTGCGAAGGTCTGTCCTCGCCACGGGGTACCAGACCGCATCTCCTTGACGGGCGTTGCTCCAGAATTACCCTGTATCTGTTTCGGAAATAAAATAATAATTTATTCTTTATCGTATGGATATGGAAGTGTCGCCAATTGATTCCTTGGGGTTTTCTGATGAAAATCATTACAAATGTCGTGTAAATCGGACAACTTTTACATAAGGAATACAAATAGCTTGGTTAAAAATAGTCCGATTTACATGAAATTTGTTATGATTTTAATCGACAAAACGCCAGGAAACCATTGGCATCAGTTTCTCCTTCGATACGACGAAGAAAAGAAGCAAAGATTTGAAATCCTAAACATTTCTCACTTCTTAATGATATTCCAAACCCTTCGAGGGTCGAAAGCCATAAAATTCGATGGGCACTGCGGGGTGTTGTCCCCGCCACGAGGTGACGGGCGTACCTCCAGAATTACCCTGTTTCTGTTTAAGAAATAAAATAATTCTTTATTCTTTATCATGTGGAAATGGAAGTGTCGCCGATGGATTCCTTGTGGTTTTCCGATGAAAATCATGCCAAATGTCGTGTAAATCGGACTACTTTTACATAAGGAATACAAATAGCTTGTGTCAAAGTAGTCCGATTTGCATGATATTTGGTATGATTTTCATCAGAAAAACATAAGGAATCCATTGGCGTCACTTCCCTTTCGATACGATGAAGAAAAGAATTTCTTAATATGCAGTAATGGATATTCCACCATCGTCTGAAGGGCAGCCCTCGGCACGGGGTACCAGGCCGCATCTCCTTGACGAACGTCGGGCGACTCCTGCCCGAGAGGAATACGATTTACTTTAATTATAGTACATGTGTGTTTTGTAATAAAGTGTTTCTATCGTCTCCTGAATTCAATAACTGGGTAGCCCGTTGTCGATGCGTGGTCCTCCCGAGTATAAAAACGAGATTCGACATCAAAACAAAAGCATGCGTGGACGTATCCGTGCGAGAGAAGGTGGGCATTGGGGAGGAGGTATTGCCGTGAAGAGGACCTCTTGCTCTCTAGCAGCCGTTTGTGAGGGATGCAAATCCGATTGGTTCTAATACAATCTGCCCCCTATGGTTGAAATTTTGTCTAACAACTTTCACACATCCTAACCTAACCTATTCAACTTGCATCCCTCCCAAAAGAACCGGCCATCCGAGCGGTGAAGCAAGTGCGAAATAAAAGTAACGATGCGCTTCTCGATACCGCAGATGTACCTACCTAAGTAGCATTTCTGACGGAAAAGAATTGTCCAGCTTTTGGGCCTGGCGTAGACCTTTCGCAGGTATGTATCTATTTCAACAGGCAGTGCCACCCGTGGCGCCAGTAAGACCGCCCCGGTCCTTGCTATTCCAGAGGAGTTTCTTGCAGTGAAAATCAGTAAATTTGCAAGCGCAATAGCTCAAAAACCAGTGGAAATCAAGTGTATACATTGAAGCTTATTGAATTTGTCATGGAACGCACTATCAACTCAGGACTTCAAAAAAAATAGTTCCATTCGAAAAACCGAACTTGACCATCGTATTTTTTAAAATAATAATCGAAAAAAAATTCGTCCGGGCTAATTGATTAGCCCCGTCGAACCATGCAATTCCCTATTTTTTAAAAAATTTTATCTCCAATACTTTAGGAGCTACGGCGCTGTCCAGTCTACCGTGGGACACCCTGTATGCTCTAAGGTAGATACAATACAATAGACCAAATGCTAAGAAGGTACAGTACACACAGAAAAACAAGAGTTTGCCATGAGCCTTTTTTTACAACATACAGGATGTTGCAGCGCTTGCTGCCTTAATCACGCATATGAGCTATTGTTTTTGAAAGTTTGCGTTTCAATCAACTTAAAAATATTTGTATACTTTAATCAATTGGGGTAATGTTTTTAAAACTATAAACTTATTAAATTTTATTCTGCAATAATAATCAATAAAAATGTTAATGAAAATAAACGATTTTTTAGTTACAAATGGACTTATACCACTTTCAATAACAATATATTATGAAAAATATAATAAATAGAAATTTTAAATTTATATTTTAATTGAAGTTGGCTTTTGTGAAATGAATATTTTAATGTAAAAAATAATAATTAAAATGAAGACATACATGTCTTCATTATTTAATTCGATATATTATAATCTACATATATAAAAGAAGAAGTACTGACTGACTGACTGACTCATCAATGCCCAGCTCAAACTTTTTAACCTAGGAACGCTTGGAAGGTACAATGTTTCCAGGACGTCGGCAACCACTAAGGAAAGATTTTTAGAAATTCCGCCCCCAACGGGGTTGAAAAGGGGTAAAATGTATTTTCTCGGATTCCTTAATATCTCGGAGGCCTGTTTAGATACGAATTTGGTTCTTACTCACAAATGTTGCCCCCACGAATACCTAAAAACCAATTTCAGGATTTTGTCCTAATCAATCCATAACGAGGTAAAAAGGGGTAAACTGTGTTAGCACGGGCTTCTCAATATCTTAGGCCCGATTAGATATCATTTGGTCAATTTTAAAAAAAATTTCGGCAACTTGCGGAAGTTCCACGGGGAGTATGAAATTTTTTAAACAAATTCCATTCACACCAGTCGAAAGCGGCTTCTTTCCTGTGTAAAAAGAGAGTACTACATTTCTTGTGCGTTTTGTTTTTGCCACGTTATTCAACTTGGAAGCAAAAACCGTTTTTTGCTTTAGTTACTTTTAAAAAGCGAAGGAATTATCGTAGAATGTTCATCAATTTTTTATCTACGGCCTTTAAGTTTGAAGTTACCGTTTCGGAAATACTTTTTAAAACAAGTAAAAAAACCGACTTCAAAGGCGCGCTAAAAAGTGTTACGTCCTGAAGGGACTTTTGCGAATCGCCCTGAGCGGCTAGGATGATTCACAGGGTTCTTGCTCTTTTAAGGTGCTAAAGCACGCCTTGACTATACTCACCATGGAAGGATAAGGGGAAAAGGGGTCAAATCAATGGTTACACGGAATTCATGGGAAAAACAATGGAATGAAATATATTCTTGAAGTAAAGATTAAAGTAACAATTAGGGCATACCCTAGGGACGGCGCTCCGTCCTTGTTATCGCTGTGCGCTCGGGTGTCGGCACGCTTGCCGTCTCTCGTTTCGTGCGCTCTCTAGGTCGCTCAACCTAGCGCAGGTCGTGGTCGCTCGCTGTGCTCTTTGGTACGACACGGTAGTTGGCGAAATCGGAGTCCGTCGCTTTTTTCTGTCTCGTTCCGTCGCACGTCTTCGTGGAGTCAACGGCGGTTCGTATCGCGCACAAGGGCTCTCCCGGCTAGGCCGTTCTCGGTATATCAGAAGGAGTTACCCAGGGCTGATCTCGACCGTCCGGACGGGTTTACGCGGTGTCTAAGTGGAGGCGAGGTCGCGAAATCTAGACGGCCCGCTGGCTCGTCGCAACTTCCTAGCACGAGCTCTCGAAAACGAATCCCTGTCCCGCGGATCTCCATTGCGGGTCGAACCTCGGACAGTCCCCATGAATGGGGGAAACTGCCCCGTTGGTGGTTGTCAATTGCTTCACCTATTCCTTGATTATTGAGAAATAATCAGGGCCCGGGCTGAGCGCGGTCGTTGTCCCTAACGCTGTTGCTACGGACTCAGCACAACGCGATTGCTACACGCGAGGCGATTCCGCTGAATCGCCTTTGCAAAAGAAAGCGACGCGCGGACAGCAAGCACGGGATGGACCTGAAGGGCCCATGTAACAAAAGTAAAAAATAATTTTTTCCCTTATTTAATCTACGACTCTCATATTTTTTAAGTCGGCATCAGATTTACACAGTGGAGATGATGGGGCACCGACTTAAAAAATATGAAAGTCGTAGATTAAATGAGGGAAAAAATTATTTTTTACTTTTTAGCGCGCCGTTGAAGTCGTTTTTTTACTCGTTTTAAAATGTTTTTATTTTTTAATTTTTAGTTACCTTCGTTTGAAGTCGGTTAGAAAAATATTTATCATGGTATCAATTGGGGAACATACACCATATAACAATGAAATAATTATCCAAATCGGATCACGCGTTACAAAGTTATGCGCGAACATATTGTTGTGGGCACCGGGTATAGGCCCGTGTATAGCCTGTTGGTGCTCGCAGCTGAAGACAGAAGAGGGTCAACTCCCCTCGAGAAGACAATCAAGACGACGCCGAGAAGACGGTCTGGTACCGAATGCCCTAGCGCAGGCCTGCTCCACAGGGTGCAAATACCTACTGAAGTTCTGAGACCCGGGCAACAGCCGAGCGCGGGACTGTTCCATTGCTAGCCGTTGCGAGATTTGTGAGAGAACTGCATGAGTGTGCGTCCATGTACGAGCCTGCATGGACGGCCGCACACTCATGCAGTTCTCCCGCAACCCATGCTGTGGTTAGCAACGTAAAAGTTCCGCGCTTGGCTGTTGCACGGGTTCCAGAACTTGAAGAGGTATTTGCACCCTATGGGGCAGGCCTGCCCTAACGTTCGGGCGCACGCGTGGCGTGTAACATTGTAAACGTATTACGATAACCATTGTCCTGTGTACCAAAATATAGCAGAATCGTGCAATGCGCACTCGCGTGTGTCATTCCAATATCCTTTGCGTCGGGGTGAACGACCCGGCGCAACACTGGTGTCAGAAGTGGAATCCGTAGCCACGGATCCAGAAGAAACGCAAGGAGCTTGTGTGTGCGATACGCAAGGAGCCGTTGGGTGCGACACGAGTCCCTCTTCAAGGACGGAAGAGGATTCGACATTCAGCCTGCAGCTGAACAACGAGGGACAGCCGCAAAAGCAGCGGCAGCAACGAGGGACGGACACAGGAACAGCGACAGCGGCGACGGCGGTCGAGACCCGCCGACATCGGAGCAGTTTCCGGAGGGACTTCAGCGAGGGAATCCAGGAAGCTGCCGGAAAGGAAGGGGAGAACGAGACTTTGGCGAGGGAATTCAAGATGCTGCTGGAGAAGAAGAAAATTGCGGGATCGGCTGTGGAAGCTCAGGATGCCAGCTGACAGAAAGGAATCTGAATTCTGGTTGTATCGTTCTCATTGTATAACGTAGAAAACGGCAAGGGACTGTTGTCGTTACAATGTAATGCGAGCGTACGTCAAATAGAAATGACTACGCACTGAAGTTGGCTCTTTCGCGGGTTGCGAGCAAGATTGACGTTTTGACACATTGACGTTTTGACACGTTGACGTTTTGACTTCTGTGACGGGGAGAACGATTTTCCGTGGGGACAGTGTGAGTCGTCGAACGCCATCCAGATATACGTTCAGCAATGCCGATTCGACTAGGAGGTGAAAGAAGAATCGAGGGGTTCCTCGGATTCAGGGAATCGTCACCACAAGAGGCCGAATTTGGACGCTATCGAGGGAACGTCGGAGTGTTGGTGGCGAGGATGCGACTCCGGCAGGGACGCAGGGACGTCCAGGAGTGCATGGACCGCACCAAAGGTTGGTGGGTGTACGACTCTGGGTGGCGGCCAGGGGTCCGTGCAGATGTGTTGCTGGCGAGCGGCGTCCTCAGGAGCGCGGCACCACCGAAGCAATGAAGAGGTGCCTGGAGGGCACGGAATTACTGAAGGCGCGACGAAGGGAGTTCGAGGGCGAACATCGTCGCAGAATAGTCGAGTGCGAATTAGTGACAGAGGGAGTTCGAGGTCGAAAACCGTCGCAGGATCGCCAAACCCCTGAGAGGGTGAGCCCCGAGGACTGGTGTCGTTTAGTCCGGATGGGTTCGTCGACCGAAGCAAGTCCCTTGCTCGAGAAGTGTTTCTTGCAGACGTCAAGACCTCCGCGAAGAGAGATGACTAAGGGAAATCTGAACGAAGAGTCGGAAGATTAGTTTAAGCTAATCGGTGGACTGGGTTGGGGAGGCTACCTTCGTAGCCCGCAATCAGACACATCTACTTATTACAATGTACAAAGATGAAGGTTCAGTCGGAGTTAGCGGCGAACTGCGCCTGCCAGGAGCCTTCTTTCCGCGCAGCAATAGTAGAAACGATAACAAGATATAACAATTATCCGTTAGTTGCCTAATAAATAAATCTAATTTAGATAGTAAATAACTATTTTGTATCTAAATAAATAATGTGTTATTTAGTAAATAAATAATTTATGTAACTATTTATATTTCACCTAACTATATCTTACTTCATATGGGTACTCGGGTGTCCTGGTTATAAAACAAGCGTATAAACATATTTGAAACCTTCATACTTAATTCATTTTGAGAAAATCTTTATCTGGAAAACAAATATGAACGTAACAATGTCCAACGAATGGGGATTTAGAGCAGTTTTGAAATATTCCAACGGGGCATAATAAATTTTAACCTCAATGTGAAAATGGGTACTCGGTTATTGACATAAGGGTTAAGGGACATTATCACAGGCTTGGGAATTAAATGAACGCAGCGGCCGATTTTCAGAGGCAACGCCTCCTTTCTCCCGTCACGCATTTTTACCCCCGCGGCGGCCTAGTAGCTTGGAGCGTCTCAGGCCCGTACCACGTGAACCGCGCGTGGCGTATTAGGGCGACATTGTATCAATAGGTTTCAACATCGTCCCAGAGAGCATGATTGTCGATGCGTTTTTGTTTCGTCAACGTGCCACGCACGGTTCATGCGGTATGGGCCTGAGGCGCTCCAAGTTGCTTGATCGCCGCGGGGGCCAAGACGCGCGGCGGGAGAAAGGAGGCGTTGTCTCTTCAAAATCGGCCGCTGCATATACTTAATTGGGTGCATGCCTACTTGGCAATTTTTGAGAATAGATTTTCTCGGAAGCCAAGTCACGTATGAAAAAGCTTTACTCTGCACTTTCGACTTACTTTTACAGAATCAATCATACTGTATAAATATTACCTAATGAAAAAGTTGGATAAACTGTTGATGTTTTCTTTAACCCTCGCACACCGAATGCCGGGTTATTTTGACCCGGCCCGTAGCTCGCCTGCTGCAACAGTCGACGATCGTCGACGATCGTCTTTTCGCTTTTCACTATGAGTCAAAATGACCCGGCATTCGGACCCAGCGCTCTGCTCGAGCATCCGGTGTCCAAGGGTTAATAACATAGGTAGGTACTTGTCTACAAGACTAAATTTTAATACTAATATTATATCTAGAGACGCGGTAGCGTCTCGACGCCAAGTACATGTTTCAACACCCTGTATATGTCGACTGTCGCTACCGTTATCATTTACTCGTCGCCCGGCTAATCCAACCTTACCTGAAACTTATTTCATTAATATCTCATCATGCCTGTAATATTTCCTAAATTCAAAGGCATTTTTCTTATGTAAACCGCATATAAGCTTTCGAATAGGACCAAATTCAATATCGTCTCATGGATCAGTCGGAAACGGTAAGATTTTTCTCCTGATTCTTCTTCTCCAGTCAAAATTTTCGTCAACATAATACGTATACGCGTTACGTGCACACCTTCAGCCAAAACAAACTAATGTTTCGTTCGTCGATCGCTATCTCCACTATTAGCGAATTCGGGAGACCCGCACTGGCCGCACTGAGTGCGAGTTTTCTCGCTTCCAATTGGCTAAAAGTCGCACTCAGTGCGGCCAGTGCGGGTCTCCCGAATTCGCTATATGCAATCTACTCCAAATTTTGACAGCTTACAGTCAGGTTATAAACTGAAGAGTGTTCAATAAGGAAGGTTGTCAAAATTTGAGATGCCACGTGTTTTTACAAACATGTATCGAATTGCAACCAAAATGCAGTCTCAAACAGAAGCTAAGTTGGCCAAATTTAAATTGCGTCCTGTTTGTATATCATAAATATAACACATAACCACAAATTCAAACGACTTGAAATCAGACAGTAACCGCAAATCAAATCAATTCAACAGATATGCAATCAGCATATAACCACAAACCAGTATTACTTTTTAATTAAATATTATATAAACATCAGCGTTTTTAACATGCACTTTGCGGCTTCGCTAGAGTTTTCTGAAATTATATTTTAAGTCTCATAACGTTCCGTTGATATTTCCTGAAGTTATTGCAATTTATGTTTAAAGAAATATTGATTTCGAACGATGAGAAATATCTTGTTTATAATTTTTAGCTCAAATAGTAATGACTGAATAAACAAACTGTAAATGAAAAAACGTGTGTTGTGACGAGCTTTATAACACTATATTTTTTAAAATACAGATTAACATAATTTAATTTTCCAATCCTTTTTAGCGTTTGGACAATAATTTTTCGCATTTTCGAACGCTAGTCCCCTTATTGCACCCGACCCTTCATTATTGTGCTGCACGTCAAAAACTGCATCGAAATTGATCCATTAGTTCCCGATTGTAAGTGATAAAGTAACTCTGTGGTAAGGTAAGGTGACATCGGAAGTATTTTATACATATACCTACGTAGAGAAAAGGGGAGAAGACGAAGAAACGAAGTGAAAAAGAGATAAAGATAATTTTCATTCGTTACTTTGAATGAAAGAAATTTATAATCGATTTCGACACAATATTGAAGCATTAATGAATAAAATTGTTTGATCTGTACCCTCTTTGATACTGCAGAGCGCTGAAGTAAGTAATTAGTAAAAAGCCTCAAAAAAAAAATTACGCCAAGTACATAAAAAGTCGAGGACGGAAACGAGTAAATCACAAAAAAAAGTAGAAAGTTTTGTAAAAAGAAGTGAGATCCCTATAAAAACTTCAAAAAGTACCAAATTACGCCAAGTACATGAAATAAAAAAAAACAGAAAATAATAATAATCACAAAGTAAAATATGTGAAATCAAAATGAACTGCAAGTACATACCTAAAGGTGCTTTCCCACAACGTGCAATGGTGACACTGTGTAACCAGTGATGCCAGAATCGTGGGACGTGGGACAGAACGCTTACCCCCACTATGACCTACCGTCGTCTCCCACTATGGCCTACCTTCGTCTCCCACTTTCTTCCCACCGCACTGCACAGAAGCATATTTTTACTCCTGTCCGTGTGAGCTGCTTGTTGGGCTGCCGTGCACACCGACAAGGGTAGGGATATGCTTGTGTGCAGTGTGATGGAAAGAAAGTGGGGGACGACGGTAGGCCATAGTGGGAGACGACGGTAGGTCATAGTGGGGGTAAGCGTTCTGTCCCACGTCCCACGATTCTGGCATCACTGTGTGTAACACAATAAAAGACAAAAAAATGACCGCGGCCTGGAAGTCAAATACTTGGCGTGGCCAGGCAAGGTATTCTCAGATCATCAATACTCATACCTTCCCCCTCGCAGGCTTTCAGATAATTTGCCCATTTAAAACTCACGAGGGGAGGCCGCGAAAGGGACGAAACGCTATATCTCCCGGACCAACTCGGTTTATGATACCAATTCGTGATTAGTTTATTGTTAGATCTGCAAACTATTGTATCGAGAAAGCTTAAACAAGAATCTTTTTCTATCTCATACGTGAACTGAAGTCTATTATGGAAGCCGTTAAACGTATCCAACAGTGTTTGTAAATTATCCAAATCAATGCAAGTAATAATGTCATCAACATATCGTTTATAAAATTTTAGTTCAAATTGTGTGAGAAAGTAAGGACATATGATGTGACCTTTCTAATGGAGTTTTTGGACCTCACACTTCCTTCATATGTTTCAAACAATGTTACATAAAATTTTACATATGTAATTATGCTCCTTTACATCATGAATGTCACCTTACCACATATATAATAACTAGTGGTATGATTTGCGTGGTGTTGTCTGGGTTAAAATTTCTTTTCTGTATAAACAAAAAAGCTTTAAATTGTTTATCTTCTTTCTAATTAAATATAAAACAAACAGACTTTAAACTCATTATCAACAAATATTGCTTAAAAGTCGATTCAAACAATAATTAATTACAGCTTCACTTTGACTATGTTTATGACCGTTATTTTTCTATACCCTTCGGATGTTCTCGCTTGTATACTATTTACCTCAGTCACTCTCCAACCGTCTAACAAGGTGCACGTCTTTAGATAACGTGTTTAACGTATTAAAGCAAACGCAGTAGTTTCAGTTTCTTTCTTGAAAAGGGTCTAAATCATAGACCGAAACGTCAAATACATAATTGCAAAATAGCTTTTACTAATTGTTTATATGACCGAACCTATGCGCTGATATCACTTGTTGGTTTTTAATGTTACACAGTGTCGCCATTGCACGCTGTGGGAAAGCACCTTTATGTACTTGCCCATACAGCACACTCCGTTGCAGAAACGTTGCAGAAAGGTTGCAGTTAGGTTGCGGTGCAATGTTGCACGGGGGCGGACATAGGAAGATTTCTGCAACCTTTCAGCAATGTTGCGGTGCAATATTACCTTGCAACGTTTCTGAGATTTTACTGCAACGTTTCTGCAACGTTTCTGAGATTTTTCAGCAACTTTTCTGCAACGTTTCTGAGATTTTTCAGCAATTGTCCCGCAACGTTTCTGAGATTTTACAACAAAGGTCCCGCAGTAAGCAAGGCTCAAAAACTGTTATAATATCGATTTAGTGTATAGATTTAGTACAATATCGTAGTATACCCACTACACAGTGTATATTAGGTTACGCTTTGTTCATCCGTAACGTATCAGCTACATACCTGCAACGAACCGCATTGAATACAGTCTTACATATTTTTACTCGACAATACGGAACATTTTTATTATCTAAAATGAATTAAATGGCAATAGTAGGCACAGTGGCAGTAATTGGCACATGGAACACTTTTTTACAAATATCTTTTGTTGCTGTATATAGTTAATGAATTTGGTTAAACCCTATAGTGTTAACTAAGTAATTGTATTAATTACTTATATCACATATGTCGACAAACAGAATACAATGTTACATTTCACAGGCAACTTCCGAGGGAATATATGTAAACACGGACAATATGTAATATAAGTAATTAATACAATTAGTTAATTAGCACTATAAGGTTTATGCAAACTGTTAAACTGTATATAGCAATAAATGATATTTGCAAAGAAGTCTGAGCTGTGAAATGTAAATCCACAAACACTAAAGACTAGAAAATAAATTAAATGATGTTAAACGATTGTATTAAGAATCCGCTAAAACTAAAAAAAAACATTATTTTCTTGTACTACGCAGGATATTTCATAACAGAATATGTATCAACTTAATACAACATCAAGCGTCGAAATTAATTTGTTGTGAAATATCCAACTCCGCGATTAGGGTGATGTAATTGAGTTTGTCAAAACGAATCTTCGTTTTTGAATAATTTGAGTTTAAGGTGTTGCTCGGTAGGAATATAAGTTCAAATATGTAAGCAATCTTCTCAATCAACAGTTGTAGCTGCAGCGGTAAAGTGTTCGTCTACGGTCCTACAGGTTGCGGGTTCGAATCTCCCTGGGGTAAAAAATAATTTTCTATTTTTTCTGTTGCGCACATTCATGTCGTCGCCCCCCCCCCCCTCGCAGCACGTCCGATATATATAAATATAAAATACCGTAATTTTTATTTTTGGCCCTTCTGCCCGAAACGTTGCAGAAAAGTTGCTGTAAAATCTCAGAAACGTTGCAGAAAAGTTGCTGTAAAATCTCAGAAACGTTGCAGAAAAGTTGCTGTAAAATCTCAGAAAAGTTGCTGTAAAATCTCAGAAACGTTGCAGAAATATTTCATGCAATGTTGTACACGGGCGGACATAGGAAGATTTCTGCAACGTAACTGCAACGTAACTGCAACGTAACTGCAACGTAACTGCAATGTAACTGCAACCTTTCTGCAACGAGAGTGCAATTCATTTTGATTTCACATCTTGTTTTACTTTGTAATTATTATTATTTTCTATTTTTTTTGTTACTTTTATTTCATGTACTTGGCGTAATTTTTTTACTTTTTGATGTTTTTATGGGGATTTAATAGACTATCATTGTTTACTGTTATTGTAATACAAGTATTTAGTTCTTTTAAAAGTCATACTTGATGACGGGAGTGCTTGTTACTATTTGTTTTGTTAAAATAAAATCACGGACACACATGAATATTTTTATAATTACAAAAAATTGATCAGAGCAAGTAGGGGAGACCGGGGCAAAGTGGCACAAAAAAAGTTTGAAGACGAATAAAATTTTTTCCTTTCAATAAACATGTGCGGAAATAGATTTATAATATAATTTGAACATTACTATTGATAAATGACGAATAGCAATACTTAACATAAACTTAAAGTATATTAAAATTCAATTTGAAAAGAAAATGCCAAAAGTGACCACTTTACCCCATATATGGGGTAAAGTGAGCTACTATCTGGGGTAAAGTGAGGTGCAACAAAATAAGAACTTTAATTAAGGATATAGGTAAATATTAACCCCTTGCGCTGGAATGACGTGTGTAGCCCGACAGCTTCTGACTTTTTTGCACCGTGGTTGTCAAAAACTGTGGCAGATTTTTCATTTTTTTGAGGTTAGATTCTGTTCCATCACGTCGCGTGGTTTTCTAGCCAGCAGACAGGTTAGGGGTATTGCGCACATCACTTGCACATTGGTTCTTAGCAGCCATTTGCAGCTCAGTTTACCCCGGTCACTTTACCCCGAATGTGTACTCAATGGAAAATTAATTATTTAATAATGTTAGTATTAATGTTTTCTCAAATGCGTGTACATGTATGTTTATAAGCTTGTTATAAACACGCAGAACAAAATTGGAGTTACAATAACATATTTAAGACTCATTTATCTAAAAAGCTAAATTGAAAAGAAAACCAATTGGAAGTCTCTAAAACTTCATTTTTAATTTTTTAAATGAATTTCCATTTTTCGATATCTGAATGTGCATAATTATCATTGTGGTATTACACACATCTATTACGTCACCAAAATTTGTAAATATATTCTATTGTTAAAGAATAAATTAAGGAAGCTCATTTTACCCCGAGGTTCACTTTGCCCCGGTCTCCCCTATAAATGCGCAAAAAAAGTAATAGTAAAAATGTATATCCAGTCGCATCACGCCATTGTGAAGTTACAAAAATACCAATTAATCAAATCGCAAATAATACTTACCAAATAATCAGGTGGAATGTCAAAAGCGACTTTTTTATCTCCTTTGGGCACATAAACTGGTTCGGCCGGGCGATCAAATAGGTACAGAATACCAGATTTATCGTTCTCCATATTAACTTATTTGTTTTTGTATAGATTAATAATTTATAGTCTAAATTAACGATAAAACAAAAAGGAGCCCAATATTGCTATCAATGTGTAGCTATCTTAAATTCGCAAAGAAGTGATTTCCTTAAGAAAATTAGTTACGAAATAGTATTTCAACAAGTACAACTCATAAAGCACGACTATGACTCACTACAAAACGAAATGGTAAAAGATGTTTGGACCTTGGCAATTAATAACGTTTTATGAAAAAAAAATTCTCGATGTCAGTTTTGTAGGAGTGTTCCGGATATAGCGGTTTCTTCGTAGACCACAAAATCCTTAACAATGCTTTAAAATAATCAGCAGCAAAAGGCCTTGGTATTGTTTCGTCTATGGTTATAACGGAATCCTATACTTCCTCCTTCCTGTTTTTATCGGAAATGTATTACGATTAAGTGTCAGTCATTAGATTACAAATATTTGTCGCAGGCTTGATTCGAAACCAATGTAGGGCATGTTGTATTAACCGTTTAACAGAATTATTATTATGTAACTGACATATATGTACTGCATCGCAGAAAATATGGTAATATTATGTTGTAATTTTTTTCGAATATTCTTTCCACAGACCAGAAATGCAAAATTATATGAAATATACCAATCATTATACTTTATGCATTTATATCCCTCACTTATTACCAGTTGGCAAATCTTTTTGAGGCATATACATTTTTCCAATAACGATAAAAATTAAGGTAAGGGCGGATAATAAGGTCCACCTATCATTTATCCTTGGTAGGTCAATCTACAATAGGGTAATTGTGGGAGAGATGCCGCACTCGGAGAGACGCCGCACTATCGGTATTTCAAGGATATCGGTAATAAAACACATCATTGCCGATTTTATTTGTTTAAGGCTGTTCATTTGAGTTAGTTTGTCAAGCCAGAGCGTGTTTCCTGTATTATTGTTAAAGATTTTGCTGTTTTTCGAGGTAAGCCTAGCGTACATTGCCTGAATAGTTATACGTCGCGTCTATTTTTACTAATATAGTAGCTAAACATTCATAGTTTTTCTTGATACAACATTTGTAATACGTTAAGGGGACCATGTAGAATATTTCCTTGGCAGAATGGGTTACTTTCGGCTTAGCATGTGGAAATACGAAAGTGCGGCGCCTCTCCCATGCATTTCGGATAGACGCCGCACTTTTATTTGGGATAGATGCCGCACTTTGATACTGTACTGTTTCGAAAACTAAGTCGACTTAAATGATGTTTTTAATGTTTAAAATACCGAAAAAGTTTGTTAAAATAGCTAACGTGGTATCTCAAGGCAAATTATTTATTTTTAAATGAATAATCTTATAATCGAAATATATTTGTGGACTATGTACTCTTTTTTCACATTTTTTTTTATTTTAATCTCAAGATGCCAACTGAATATAAAAAAATTTTCGAAAAGCAGATATAATATCTGTTCCTACTGTACCCATTTAATTTTCCAATTTTATAATTGTATAAAGTAAAAATGTTTCATTTTACTTTGTTTTTATTATTTTTTTATATAAAAAGTTAGAAGTAACAAGTTTAAATCGAAAATTAAACGTGTTTCGAAATGCGGCACCACTCCCGCATGTGCGGCGTCTCTCCTACCAAAGGATGTTTTTAGTTTCAATTTTTTTAAGGGTGACAAGTATTAATATTTTGATTTTCATTAATGCTAGTAGAATCACAAGATGTTGAACTAATAAGATATATCCTTGGAAAACATTTTCATTGCAAAATTTAGACACGGTGACAATTTTGCGTAACGTGCGGCAACTCTCCCACAATTACCCTACTAGTAGTGCCATTTATTGCTTTTATTACATATAAAATGTCATTCGAAGTGCTTACGCGTGATTAATATCCCGCCCCCCCCCCCCATAAACATGACTCATGTATGAAAGAAGCTAATACCCTTCAATTCATAAGAAAGTTCTCACGCAAAGATTGTGAAATCAACTTTGCTAATTCTAATTGTATTCTCGTTCTGCGCTCGAACACTGATTCCTCTGTCACTTTTTATACTTGACATTGCTTTATTGGCCACAAATCAATTCAGTGGTCAGATTTTCAGCTTCGGTTTTAAGGAATTAGCGAACCATTTTTATTATCTTCCATCGTAAAGTGATATTCAAACGACGTTTTTAATAGAAGATGTCCCTTTTGTAAAAGTTTTTGTGTCTGCTACAGGCCTCTCGACCGCTAAATACTTAAAACCGAAGCTGAAAATCTGAGCACTGTATTGATTTGTGGCCAATAAAGGAAAGTCAAGTATTAAAAGTGGCAGAGGAATCAGTGTTCGGGCGGAGAACGAGAATACAATTAGAATTAACAAAGTTGATTTCACAATCTTTGCATGTGAACTTTTTTCGTAAATTAAAGGGAACTAGCTGCTTTCATACATGAGTCATGTTTATGGAGGGGGGGGGGGGATTTCATCACTTTTTTCATAATTTGTTATAAATTACTAAGTGCCGTATTTTATAACGGTCTTCATCTTCAAAGCGGATCATATTCCTGTATGATACGTGATGGTACAACAGCATAGAAATGTATTGGCAACGACAAAATTAATCAAACGAAATGGCCCAAAAGTTCTAAACATGTGTATATTCTTTTTTTGCAACGTCAAAAATGAAAATAAATCATATTTTTTAAACGATTTTATTTAGCTTCGATCGTCTGTTTGTTTCTTGTACGTTTGCTTCATATCTGAAAACTCAAATTTACACCAATTGTTTTGAAACTTTGCAGGTGTGCGTAATTCGGATGACAATACAATATTTGAAAAACCAACTAACCCCGAAGGGGTGAAAATTGTACCCAGTCAGCAATAATCAATAAATATAACCCATAACCACGGTGTAATAGACCGGTGTTCCGACTCCTGTTTAGAATGTGCGACTTTTTCGTCCTAGTTCTCCTGGCGGCCGCTAGATTGGCACTCAAGGAGAAAAGGCTGACCTTTTGCGCATAATACGACTACAATCTCTACTACTACAGTCTCATTAATACCTATGAATATGCCTTCTAAGTCACGACGCCTCTCGCGACGGCCAGGGGAACTAAACAGAAGTCGGCACACAAAATCGCTGGGGTAAAAGGTACAGAGTCGGAACACCTGTCTATTACACCATGCCCATAACCACAAATTCAAACGACTTGAAATCAGTCACTCGCGGTTTTACGAAAAAGACAAACAGCCGCTGCGTTCGGGTCGCTAGTCGCATCACGAGTTCCGTAAATACACAATTTATATCGTGAAATGATTCGTTACGAACGAAATTACGAATAGAAAGAAAAATAAAACATTGAAGGTGGTATCAAACAGGAAAGGATGACTTTTGGCAGCATTAAAGAATGCAATGGAATAATGTATAATTTTGAGGAGAAAAAAAATAATTGGGACATGGTATTATATTATTATAAATTAAACGAGTTTAAATTAGGTGGGGGAAAAGTATATATATATATATTATTTATTATAATTTTAATTGAACTATTTATCAATGATTCATTTTACAAAATACGGTCGCCACGGCCACGGCCACAGCCACGGCCACGGCTCTGGGCCTTTACTAATTCCCGATGCGTACTCACCTGTGAGCTGATGGCTTGAGCCCGCACCGCCTAGAGGGTGGCCCACTGTTCTTGAGGGGCCCGCACCGTCCAGCCGCTCCGCTTGGTCGTATATCCTCCTGTAATTAGTAAACGTCAGCAATTCGTTAAATATAATTTATATTTTTTTGACACGCGCAGATAAAAATGTTCGCCTCCTCTGATATAGGTTAAACTGACCAATTTTTATATTGTTAAAACATAAAAAGGTATTTAATTAAAGTATTAAGAAATAATACCATGTGTCGTGGCTGGCCCCTGCATAACCTGGTGCGAGAGACAGGGTGGCGGTGGTGGCGGCGGTGCCGTAATTGCCGCTGCCAGCGGCACCCAAACAGGTTCCCCTGCTATCAACTAAAGTGAACCATGTTTATATTGTTACAAGGTAAAAATTATTAATTAAAAGTATTAAAAATTAATACCGTGTGCCATAGGCTGCTGTGATCATGGTGGCGGCGTCGAGGTTATGGGTACAGTGGTAGCTGCCACTAGTAAGTCATCATTCAAGTCTGGAAAAATAAAGAATAAATGTAGGGGAGACCGGGGCAAATCGGCCACTTCTTCATTGATAAATTTAACTAAAAAATTGTAATTTTTTAATTATGTGAATTATACTATCTGAAAAAATAATTCCTACTGTACATAACTGCTACAACAAATTTCCATTAATCCCCTTTTCTAAAGTCATTTCAGAGAATTTGTAATATAGTGTAAAATCGCCGTTTCGAAAAATGCCGGGGTAAATCGGCCACTCCTTCGGGGCAAAACGGCCACCGTTTATTTGGGCTGGATTTTGATTAATTTTTTAGTCATAAATGAAAATAAGTTGTTTATTTCTCAATTACAAATTACAATAGAGTCAAAAAATTTGTGGGCCGTACCCAAAGGAGTACTAGCTCATCAAATTCCCATTAAGGATAATGCTGAAGATTGTATAGAAATTCGTGTAATACCTAACACTGATCAAATATCAAGTTACGCGAATGCTATCATGCAATGTATTGTACAATGTAATGTAATCAAAACAAAATTATTAGAGTTTACAGAGTTCGACGAAATTCGAGATTTCATAAATGATTACTCGGAACAACATAAAAAAATAACTTCTTTGAAAATTAGAAGTTTCGTAGGAGGCAAATTTTTGCAAACAGTTCAACAAGACGCATCTGAATTTCTTTTAGCATTAAGCAAAAATTTACAAGGGCTCCGAAAAATAATTCAGTTGGAAATGACAACATCTGTACAGTGCAGAAAATGTCCTCATAAAGAAACAACCACTAACAAACATTATATTCTTCCCTTGCCTGTTAAAGAATTGTGTTTAAAGTCGAAGAAAGGTTACAGGCTTTACAAGATTATGTAAATATTGCTTTACCGATTGGTTGGAAACTGAGTCCGCAAAAATCATGCGAACAATGCTCGGAGCATATGTTTACTAAAATTGAAATAACTACTCCGCCAAAAATTATTATAATGCAACTATTGTTGTTCTCTTATGATGAAAAAGGCGACATTATTAAAGAAATTAATTGCCAAATAACAGCTGCTCCACAACCGATATCAATATGTAATAAAAAATATAAATTACTAAGTGCCGTATTTCATAATGGTCATCATCCTCAAAACGGTTCATATTCATGCATGATACGTGATGGTACATCAGCATGGAAATGTATTGACAACGATAAAATTAATCAAACGAAATGGCCCAAAAACGCTAAAAATGTGTATATTCTTTTTTTGCAACGTCAAAAATAAAAATAAATCATATTTTTTAAACGATTTTATTCAGCTTCGGTTCCTCTGAAAAAATCAAATTTAAACCAATTCCACCAATCCAATTGTTCTGAAACTTTGGAGGCGTGCGTAGTTCGGATGATAATACAATATTTTAAAAACCAAATAATCCCGAGGGGTTGATAATTGGACTCAGTCAGCAATAATCAATAAATATAATCCATAACCACAAATCCCAACCACTTGAAATGAGTCACACGCGGTTTTACGAAAAAGACAAAAAGCCGCTGCGTTCGGATAGCTAGTCGCATCACGAGTTCCGTAAATACACAATTTATATCGAGAAATGATTCGTTAAGAACGAATAGAGAAAAAACAACATTGATTGAAGGTGTTCTCAAACAGGAAAGGATAACTTTTGGCAGCAATAAAGATTGCAAAGGAAAAATGTATAATTTCGAGGAGAAAAAAGAATAATTAAGACATTGCATTATATTATTAAAAATTAAACGAAATTAAATTAGATGGGGAAATATTATATGTATATGTATATTATAAATTTATTATAAATTTAAAGGAACTATTTACAAATGTTTCTTAACAAAATACGGCCGCCACGGCGACGGAACGGGGCAATTGGTTGGTTGGAGACTCACGGCTTAGAGCATATAAACATGGAGAAAACAGGCAATGGGCGAAAATGTAGACAGCGGTAGAAAGAGAAAGATATACATGCGAGACACCCACTCTCTTTCTAGCACCAGCGTTTTTTTTATATGTTAGAAAGAGAGAGAGTGTCTCTCATGTATATTTTTCTCTTTCTACCGCTGTCTACATTTTTACCTAATGCATGTTTCCTCCATGTTCATATGCTCTAAGACAGACACGGCTTGAGCAAAACGTAATTTTAGAGAGTATATACTCTAAGAACGTAATGAAGAATTACGATAGATCGATATTTACAAAGAAGTGCTCTTTGATCGTCAAATGTTTACCGGGCATCTAGGCCAGCTTCATAGAAAAGCTAGAAAACAGAAGTAGCAAATCATAGCAGACGAGAGGATGGAGACAGATCAAGAAACTGTAAGTAATAAAAAAATACTCTAATATTATTATTATTCAAAAACACATAGCAGAGTTGCGCTTGGCCTACGGTATCAGTGGACGTAGACAGTAACTGTATAATAACAAAACAACTAGAAGATATTAGACACGTTGAAGCATATTCAAACAAACATGTAACGCCAACGATTAGAAATATGAAACACATCTGAGTTAAAATACATATGTTTCTATGTATCCAATATATTCTTGTAGTATTACTGGTTATATAGTTACGGTCTATGGCCACTGAAACAGAACAAATCATTTTCCTCTATCATACGCCGCTTTAATAAATGAAGGAAGATCATTTGGGTAAACTAATTATTTATTAATTTTTGTAGAAAATACTGGAGGAGGCCCTTCTCGATGGTAAGTTAAAAAAACGGTAAACTAACAAAAGAATTATCTACGGCGCCAACGCCGCGACCACGACCCTGTCTCCCGCATGAACATACGCAGGGCCCAGCCACGGCAGATGGTATGATTTCTTAATAATTTAATTGAATACCTTTTTATGTTAAAACAAAATAAAAATTGTTCGGTTTAGCCTATATCAGAGGAGGCGAACATTTTTTTTCTGCACGTGCCAAAAATCTATAAATTATAATAATATAATTTGTTGACGTTTACTAATTACAGGAGGATATGCCACGAAACGGCACCAGAGGAGCGGCTGGAGGGTGCGAACTCGACAAGATCAGTGGGCCACCCTCCAGACGGTGCGGGCGCAGGCAGTGAGCCTCCGCTCACAGGCGAGCACCCTGCGGGAGCTGGTACACGCCCAGACATATGGCCGTGGCCTTGGCGGCCGTGGCGGCCGTATTTTGTAAATAGTGTAAATATAAAAAACAACAAAAGCGTAACAGTTAAAATTATTATTATAGTTTATATTTTAAAGTAAATAAATACATAGTTCAATTGCAATCTTTAATGCTGCCGAATTTCATCCTTTCCTGTTTGAGAACACCTTCAATGTTTAATTTTTTTTCTCCATTCGTTCATAACGAATCATTTCTCGGTATAAATTGGGTATTTATGGAACTCGTGATGCGACTAGCGGCTTTTTGTCTTTTGCGTAAAACCGCGAGTGACTGATTACAAGACGTTTGGATTTGTGGTTATGGGTAATATTTTTATAGATTATTGCTGACAGGGTACAATTTTCACCTCCTCGGGGTTATTTGGTTTTTAAAATATCGTATTTTCATCAGAAGTATGCACATCTTCAAAGTTTCAAGAGAATTGGATTGGTGGAATAGGATAAAATTAGAGTTTTCTGATATATAGCAGACGTTCAAGAAACAAACAGAGGAATCCAAGCTGAAGAAATTCGTTTCAAAAACACGATTTATTTTCAAATTTGACAATACAAAAAAAGAATATACATATTTTCAGCGTTTGGGGACCTTTCGTTTGATTAATTTTGTCGTTGAGGATGAAGACCGTTAAGAAATAGGGCACTTATAATTGATAACAAATTATGAAAAAAGTGCTGAAATCCCCCCCCCCCCCAAAAAAAAAACATGACTCATGTATGAAAAAAGCTAATTCCCTTTAATTCACTAAAAAAGTTCACCAGCAAAGATCGTGAAATCATCTTTGCTAATTCCAATTGTACCTTTAATTCACGAAAAGCATTAGAAAAGTTCACACGCAAAGATTGTGAAATCAACTTTGCTAATTCCAATTGAATTCTCGTTCTCCGTTCGAACACTGATTCCTCTGTCACTTTTCCAATTAAAAAAGTTCACATGCAAAGATTGTGAAATCAACTTTGCTAATTCCAACACGAAAAAAGTTCTCACGCAAAGATTGTGATCATCTTTGCTAATTCCAATTGTACCTTTAATTCACGAAAAACATTAAAAAAGTTCACGTGTAAAGATTGTGAAAGCAACTTGGCTAATTCCAATTGTATTTTCATTCTCCGCTCGAACACTAATTCCTCTGTGACTGTTTATATTTGATAATCCTTTATTGGCCACAAATCAATTCAGTGCTCAGATTTTAAGTATGTTTAGCGGGCGAGAGGCCTGTAGTTGACACAAAAACTGTTACAAGAATCATCTTCTGTTAAAAACGTCGTATGAATATCATTTTACGATGGAAGATAATAAAAACATAACGGCCCGCTAATTCCTTAAAACCGAAGCTGAAAATCTGACCACTGAATTGATTTGTGGCCAATAAGGAATATCAAGTATAAAAAGTGACAGGGAAATCAGTGTTCGAGCGGAGAATGAGAATTTAATTTAAAAAGTGACAGAGGAATCAGTGTTCGAGAGGAGAACGAGAATTTAATTTAAATAGTGACAGAGGAATCAGTGTTCGAACGGAGAAGGAGAATCCAATTGGAATTAGCAAAGTTGATTTCACAATCTTTGCGTGAGAACTTTTTTAATGTTTTTCGTGATATACATATATTCTAATATTTACAAATTTACAGATATTTGAAATGCCCCGTAATTAAGGGGTCATTTTGGTAATCACGTAGCACAATTCAGCAACATTCAGGCTTTCTTTTCTTAGTGAATACAATGAATAACAATATCAAACTTTTTTTTACTTATCAATCGATCTATAATGTATGCGGAACAATTGTTTAAACACACTTTTAATTGTGTTTTTTCAATGTTATCTGGAGTTAAAAATCGCGTCTTTGAAAAGACGGCGGGTGTGATTTCAGCTCACAGGCTCATCTCAAACAAAAATACCAAGCTGATTCTTAATCATTAGGAGTACCGTTATCGCAGGTGCCAGAATTAGCCACGTAAGTCAAAATTTAACAAAATTGGGCGCATTCAAACTTCAAATAAGAATAGAAAATTTCGAAACTTGAAGTTTGAATGCGCCCAATTTTGTTAAATTTTGACTTACGTGGCTAATTCTGGCACCTGCGATAACGGTACTCATAATGATTAAGAATCAGCTTGGTATTTTTGTTTCAGATGAGCCTGTGAGCTGAAATCACTCCCGCCGTCTTTTCAAAGACGCAATTTTTAACTCCAGATAACATTGAAAAAACACAATTAAAAGTGTGTTTAAACAATTGTTCCGCATACATTATAGATTGATTGATAAGTAAAAAAAAGTTTGATATTGTTATTCATTGTATTCACTAAGAAAAGAAAGCCTGAATGTTGCCGAATTGTGCTACGTGATTACCAAAATGACCCCTTAATAGAAAGCGTGACCCAATCTATCGATAATCGATAGTAACACCTATAAAGGAGGGATTTCCAATGCGCGGCTTGCCGCGGCGTGCCGCGGCACACTGGTACAATGGAAAAGCATTCATCTGTTCTCCTATCTGCGACTTCGACCGCGCGCGGCTGCGGCAGATTGCTACAGTGTATGCAAGTCTGCTCCAGGAGCAGCCTAGGCTACTGGAGAAGCAACACAATGGGATGAGTGTCTGTTTTCCGCCATTATGGCAGAATCTACTAGCCGTGCGACGGCCTGCGGCTGCCAGTCGCTACACTGCTCCAGAAGCAGTGTAGCGACTGGCCGCCCGGCGGCCCATGGGACAGAATCCCCAGAAATAAGGAAACAAGTCAGAATTCAAAAGTTATGGAATTATGCTTTTATATATTTTTTGTAACCTAATAATATGAGGTGTTAAAAAAGGAAAAATATCATGGCAGCTACTTCTGCTGTATATGTAATCATGTGTCAAAGTTTGTATGTTTTTTTGTGCAGAATTTTAAATCGAGTCGTTTAAATTTCGGTGATATAAAAGGAAAATATTTTTTGGGGACCAAAATGAATAGGACCTATCGATTCTGCAAAATAATAGCGAATAATTAGTTCCATATAGTTCTTTTTCCATAAGGAACCCATTGAAAAATTATCAGCATTGGCTGTTTAGTTACTTTCCGGGAACTTCCAAGCAAATTTCTTTTCTGTTGTATAATTAATATATATTTGTCCTTGTATTTGGAAATATTTGCCAATAATGAAGTAATTACCTGTATTCTATATCGTACAGTGATAGGGGAAAAATGCAACATCCCATTTTTCGCACTGGAGATGCCGAATATTATTAAGGAAGTTCATAAAAAGAGTGTTAATATACAACTCATACGTAGGTTTGACGTTATATAAAAAATAACAGCATAATTCCAATAAAACTAAAACAATTTGATAAATATACGTATACACTATGGAAAGTGCAGAAATATTTGTAAACCTGTATTCATGTTATTCCGGTACCAATATACTAAATGGGTACGGTCCACAAAGTATTAATACATTCCAACGAAATTATACAATATTTGGGCAACTTTCCAATCGGCTAATTGGGTGAAGTGACCCAAGAAGCCAGAGATAAGTATTTTAAAAAGTACGGGAGACCGGGGATAGTTGACTAATTCCATGTACTTGTTGTATTATGGAATAAATTATGTTGTGATTTGCGATATTGAAGTATATGAATGACCAGCTTGTCATTTAATGTGCCACCGTGACAAAAACTTGCGTGTTCTGTCAGTGAGAATGAAAAATCTAAAAAGATCGGCGGGAAGTAAATATTTCTGTTTCGACTATTCATGAATTTTTGTCCACTAGGTACTGGCTTGATGTTTTCTCATAAATATTTTGTGGAAACGCGATATCTTGACTAAAAATTTACGGTATTTTATATTATCCGGTGCGTGGAGGTTTTGTACGTACTTAACATGTTAACAATGTCGGACGGGGTTACTTGACTAAGCATAGGAATACCACTAATAATTGCATTTTTTATTCTCAAGATGCAGTCGAGGCAAAGAGTTTGGCAGCTCAAGTCCACTTCCCCACCACAAATCCTTCCAAACTCACCTCTACCAGTTTTACACCCTATCCTCCCTTCAAACTCTCAGGTCTTCCAAATAGACCATAACAAACAAGTACAAAATAATTACAGTATCTAACACTATGATAATTAATAAAAAAATAATACTGTGAAGGAGCGAAAAAAATATATTGGTCGTAGTATACATATGTACGCGTTTCGTATACTATATTGATGGAATTGGCAGCGTATATATACGCTTTTCATATATATTGATGAACTGTGACAGGGTTAAAACTCAAACGTCTCACTACTCTAAATACAATTACAACTACAACCTAAGTGGACTCAATTAAAATGATTTTCAAACATAAGCCTGTATACCTAATGAAATTTGTAAACTTTTGGTATACAGCAAGTCAACAAAATACTAATGGTGGTGAGGTCTGTTCAAGTATTATAAATGCGTTGTAAAACTATGTGAAGGTAAGTGATAACATTTGTGTCGTGTGCTTTTATAATATTTATTATTTCTCTCTTTCGGTTTCACTCACTCACACACTCGCTCACACATTCTCACTCTTCACACTCTCTCTCACACTCTCTCTCATTCTCTAGCACGTGCTCCATTTCCTCTTCAAACAAAATGATATTTATCCTATTAATTAATAGTAATTGTCTATGCCGGGACAAAGCGCGATATAAAAGCATTACATTTTCGTTCAGACTCATAGAGTCATGTGTTCGTCTCCTTGCTCTCCTTGATGGTCCAGGAGCCGCATGACGTAGCTCATCAATCTGGACAGCATTTTGTGCATCCAGTTCTGCACTGGGTCCAGCTTGATTTTCTGGGGGCTGTTAAAAGAAAATCATTTATAACTTACTGAAGTTTGAATGATAAAAGATGCAATAACTTTAAAAGTTTAAATAAAATTATTAATTGCAGATGGATATATCTACGGTTATACACCTCAGGTTTGAGAATTTGAAATTTTTTAAACATGTAGGTTTTTTCTCGAAACATCATTTTCCAAGACGGTGGGCATGATAACTGCCTCACCGTTCATCCGATTAACTTCATTATTTACACACATATTCTACATAAGATTCGTTATCGGGTGACTTCGAGCTGTTTCAATTAAATTGAACCATTTTTTAATAACAAGCTAAAACGTACGACTTTCATAGCCAAAATCACGACCCTTTTCTTCAAAGTGGTACCATTTCCGCAATTTTTTTTTCGAAAAATGGCGACGTCACCCGATAACTATGATCCCAAATATTGTTAAAAAATCGGTGATTTTTGTTTCGGACCACTCGTACGGGCTGAATCATGCCCACCGTTTTGGGCGGCGCCAAAAAACATGTTCTACGCCACTGTCCGCGGACGACACATTTTTAAAGATTTTGCAATTCTCATACCTGTTTTATAATCTATAAACGTATACCTATAAAACACAGAAAGAATTAAACCAGTCGGACTAATAGTTTATCCCTGAATTACTGCCAAACTTTGACCACGTTTTAGCGCCGAGCAACGTATATGACCCGTTAAGTAAGAATGCATCAAATGCATGCAACTCATTATCAAATGCATTATCTATCAAGTGCAACAACAACTTTCATATGAAACATTTTTCCGCTTTCACAATAATTAGAAAAATAATAGCGTGTATAAAAACAAATCGGACATGCTGTATACAGTATAAATCAACGACAACTGGTATATGAAATAAGTCGTTAGTTACTGACTTCATCAAAGAATGCTGATATTTCAGGTGACAGTCATTATTTTATACACTCCTGTATTTTATGTGTACAGTATTGTCTCCCTGAGAACTCGCTGGTAGGGACCGGCGTTGAGCCGACATCCTGAGCAGAGCCCTAATTCCGAGTGTTCGTTTCTCGCTTCTTTCTGGCCGAAGGGGGGAGCGAGATGGAACGCTTTGCATGCGCCGGAGCGACACGGCGTCCGAAAGACGGAGCGAGACAAAACATCAACGCGTCGTCTGTCTTGTACCTTCTTCGCTCGCTTCCAGTGGCTTTCGCTCGCTCTCGTTCCATCTCGCTCTCGCCTTCGCCGAACAAGAGTGAGACAGAAGTGGTGGGGATAGCGAAAAGCCCACAGCGTGTGCACCGAAACGAGTTCACAGGGAGACAATACTGTACATTTATATACAGTACTGTACCGCTATGTCTCCTTCAATATCCACTATGTATGTTATAATATTATAGGTATGTTATTATTAGAACGTGAAAGTTTATGCAAGTGTAACGTCCCACGTGGACTCAAACCCGGCGTTACCGACCGTCGATAAAGTAGAACCGTACTACGTTACCACATAACCTGTACTACAATACCGCGCAGACCCACTGTACATACTTTTATACATTAATATTAAACTAAGCAGATATTAGAGAAACAAATATTGTAGAAATATTAGGAATAATTAATTATAATTACTGACAAAAATACAAAACAAAATAATATGTATAAACGAGAAAAATGTAAAATAAAGAATACCGACTCACTGCGCATGCGCCAGCCCGCCAATTTTCCAGTATAAAAGGAGGCGCACCCAGCGCAGCGCCCCAGTCAAGCTACATTCAAAAACCACGCTCTTTAGTTGACGAATGTTTAGACCTAGAGGAAGCTTAAGTTTCAACCAGTGAGATTCAGCTCGCTCCGGAAACGGTAGCGGCGGATCTCCAGTGTATAAAAGTCACTGGTGCACCTCTTTGGACTATTTCATTTGAAAACTATAGTACCTTGCTCTTGCAAAGGCATCGAGCTCGCCCCGGAAACGGTAGCGGCCGAAGCACTTGGTAAAAGCGAGGTCAATTTGAGCATAGAACCAAAAATCTGTCAAAAGTACAAGCTCGCTCTGGAAACGGTAGCGGCTGTTCTTACTACAGACATTGCCAAGAGTCTACGAGCTCGCTCCGGAAACGGTAGCGGCCGTGCTCTGCAATAAATACATAGCCACATAGCATTTAAATATAAGATAAAAAAACATAAAAATATAAAAACATAAAATATATAATCGTAGTCGTAAGCAATATTATATTCGTTATTAGGAATAAGTGTTGTTCAAATAAAGTCATTGTTAAGTTTAAGTTGGATTTTACTCCTTTACTCTACCAACGAACCCCCACCTATCCGATTCTCGAGGGACGCCGCTCTCTTCTCGAGAACCTGCTAGCGTTTAGTCGTCCCCGGGCAACCGGACGTTACACACGTATGATACCTACTTATTACGATAATTACGACCTTGCTATATCGTGACTGTTACTATACTCCAATTAATTTGCAAGCAAGCTCTTTATATGCCAAAAATACGCAACTTATCCGAAGCATATGCGTTGTATAAAATGTGTAAAATAAAAAATATATTTGTAAATGCCTCTAATGACGAAACCTATTTCTATCAAAGTCCCATTTGTTTACGTCTTTACTATAAAGATATATATTTGCATAAACTTCCACGGTCTAGTTATTATACATATATGCTGTATGTTATACGTACATCTTCCGTATTACAAGTAATGCTGGGGTTGTCCCTGTCTGATAAAAAGTTGAAACTATGGAATGCGAACCACTTGCTGCGGTATATTTCTTGGCGACCTGTGACATACATAAATATTAATAAAAGAGTTGTTTTGAAATTTTAAAATATTGTACATTTCAATTATATAATAGTACCTTAAGCGGGGGTGACTTTGTGACAACCTCAAATTTTATTTCTAACTTAACTATAAAAGTATCATTGATTTGTCTTAAAATAGTGTATTAGTTGGGGACTTCCGTTTCCGGTCGCGTGGGTGGTAGCTGCGAGTAAGAGTGAGTGGAGTTTGTGGCTGGAGCGAAAGGCAGGTGAAGTGGTGAGAGAGAGTGGAAAGTGGAGTGAAAGGTGGAGGGGAGTTGAGAAAGGGTCTGGAGATAAAGGGAAAGGGACGGAGTTACGGGGTGGCAGAAGGACGGGAGGGATAAGGGAGGCATTGGAGGTTAGGCGGTAGAGACAGGGAGAAAAAGGCGGGAAGGAACGTGGAGTGTGACAGGTAGTGGCGCAGGCGGGAGAAGAGTGAAACAGGAGAGAAGAGCTGGTGGGAAGGCGGGAAATTTGAAAAAAGGAGAAAATAAGAGGTGTAAGGAAGGACGAGTGAAAAAGGATAAAGGGGTAGGATAAAGGGATAACAGGTTGAGGAGAGTGGGAAAGGTGAACAAAGGAGAAAGGAGATAGAGAAGAGAGGAAGAGATGGAGAAGAAAAAAGGGGGAGAAAAAGAAGTGGGAAAGACGGCAACCGAAGGAAGGACTAGAAAGGACAGTGAGAACAGCATGGGGAGTAGTGCGGGAAGTTTAGATAGTGTGTGGGGAAAGAAGAGGGAAAGAGAGGATGATTTTGGGGCAATGGAGCAGGATAAAGTAGGAGGGTTTAAGAGAAGCTGGAAGACGCGGAGGTCTCCAGATAATGGTGGTAAAGGGGTGAGGAAGGAGGGAGGAGAAGAAGAGAGATCACTGGAAGGAATGATGAGGGAAATGATGTGGGAGATGAAGAAGATGAGAGAGGAAATGGAAAGGGATAGGGTAGAGAGAAGAATGATAGAGGAGGGGATGAGGAAGGAGAGGGAGGATATGAAAAAGGAAAGGGAGGACAGAAGAAGAAGAGAGGAGGAGTGGAGAGAGGAAAGGAGAAGATGGGAGGAGGAGTGGAGAGAGGAAAGGAGAAGATGGGAGGAGGAGTGGAGAGAGGAAAGGAGAAGATGGGAGGAGGAGATGAGGGAAGAGAGGGTGAGAAGAGGAGGGATGGTAGAGAAGCTTGGGAAAATAGAAGAATGGGATAGGAGGATGGAGGGGGTGATGGAGAAGGTAGGGAGATGGGAAGAGGAAAGAAGGGAGAGTGGGGGGAGGGGAGGAGGGGGGAAGGAGAAGAGGAGGAATGGAGGATGAGGATCAGAAGGATAGAGGTCATGCAGGACAAGAAAGATAGGGAGATGAGAAGGAATAATGTGGTGGTAAGGGGATTGGGGCTAGAAGGAAAGGAGGTGAAGGAGGAGGTGGGGAGGTTATGGGAAAGGATGGGGTTGGGGGCGAAGGGAATAAAGGAAGTGGTGAGAATAGGAAAAATAGGAAAGGAGGGGAGTGGAATGGCGCTGGTGAGGCTGGAGGGGAGGGAGGAAAAGAAGGAGGTTATGGAGGCGAAGAAAAAACTGAGGGGAAGAAGGGAAAGGATAGACCTCACAGAGGATGACCTCACAGAGGAGGAACGGAGGGCAAAATGGAGGATAGAGGGAGAGGCGCGAATGGAGAGGGAGAAGGGAAGGAAAGTGCAGGAGGGGTATCTGAAGATGTGGGTAGATGGGAAGGTAAGAAGGTGGGACGAGATAAGGGAGAAATGGTTTGAGGTGCAGGGAAACGAATGAACTGGGAAGGAGGAAGGAGAGGGGAATGGAAGGGGGGTTGTGGAGGGTGGCGTTCTGGAATGTGGCAGGGGTAAAGAGGAAAGATGAAGGATTTTGGAGGGGGCTGGAGGAATGGGATGTGATGGTGTTAAGGGGGTAGACACGGGTAATGCAGCGCGCTGTATACCGACACAATCTGGCCCAAAACATGGGTTTAGCAGGATACGTTGTTTGTCATTATATGAGCGAATTTTGGGCTGGGCGAGGTCTTATTCGAAAGAGGAAGGTTCAGTACAACACGCTCTGGCCATGGTTCGACGAGATTTTGTTGATATGTAATAATATGAGTGACCAAAGTAGAGAAAAAATGGACAAAATACACTCGCAGATTCCAAGTATTTTTAGGTCGCTATAAGAGTTTTGTGACTCAAACGATGTCCAGAGCGTGTTGCATTGAACCTTCCTCTTTCGAATGAGACCTCGCCCAGCCCAAAATTCGCTCATATAATGACAAACAACGTATCCTCGCGACTGCATTCCCAAATCAGAGTTACGCCATATTGACGATAATACAGAGCAAGTCACGTGACAAATTTAGTTGAGCTAGTGCACACGAGATGGCGCCTACTCGGGAGGACTGCCAACGTGGAATCATAGCAAATTGAAGTGTTAGCTGGATACACGAGCCACAGTAAAAGCGTGATGCTGTCAATGCATGCATTTTCGAACGATTCTAGGTTAGGTTATATGCATTTTAGGCATACATTGACTAGAAACTGCTGGGAACGAATACATTTACTAAAGCTTTTACCGTAACACATACCTCACATGAAATCGCTGTCGTACTTATTTAATAATTGAGACACTTAGGGCAAAACGGAATAACCTGCAAATAAATTTTTCCTATTGTACATTGATGGCTTAGCGCACACATATTGTATGTCCAGTTTTAACGTTTTTGAGAAAAAAGGTTCAAACATTCAATGGTACTTTATACTTAAATAAATACTTGTTGCATTATATATACAGGGTGTCCCACGGTAGACTGGACAGCGCCGTAGCTCCTAAAGTATTGGAGATAAAAATTTTAAAAAAATAGGGAATTGCATGGTTCGAGGGGGCTAATAAATTAGCCCGAACGAATTTTTTTTTCGATTATTATTTTAAAAAATTCTATGGTCAAGTTCGGTTTTTCAAATGGAACTATTTTTTTTGAAGTCCTGAGTTGATAGTGCGTTCCAAGACAAATTCAATAAGCATCAATGTATACACTTTATTTTCACTGGTTTTTGAGATATTGCGCTTGCAAATTTACTGATTTTCACTGCAAGAAACTCCTCTGGAATAGCAAGGACCGGGGTCGGTCTTACTGGCGCCACGGGTGGCACTGCCTGTTGAAATAGATACCTACCTGCGAAAGGTCTACGCCAGGCCCAAAGGCTGGACAATTCTTTTCCGCCAGAAATGCTACTTAGGTAGGTACATCTGCAGTATCGAGAAGCGCATCGTTACTTTTATTTCGCACTTGCTTCTACGCTCGGATGGCCGGTTCTTTTGGGAGGGATGCAAGTTGGATTGGTTAGGTTCGGAGGAGTGAAAGTTGCTAGACCAAATTTCAACTATAGGGAGCAGATTGTATCAGAACCAATCAGATTTGCATCCCTCACAAACGGCTGCTAGAGAGCAAGAGGCCCTCTTCACAGCAATACCTTCTCCCCAATGCCCACCTTCTTTCGCACGGAATACGTCAACGCATGGTTTTGTTTTGATATCGAAGCTCATGTTTATACTCGAGAGGACCACGCGTCGACAGCGGGCTACCCCTTTTCTTACCGTGTCTCTCCACGAGGAGTATTGCCGATGGATTGTAGAAGCGCAGATGTCTGGATGCCAGTTGTTGAATTCAGGAGACGATAGAAACACTTTGTTACAAAACACACATGTACTATAATTAAAGTAAATCGTATTCCTCTCGGGCAGGAGTCGCCCGACGTTCGTCAAGAAGATGCGGCCTGGTACCCCGTGGCGACGACAACCCTTCGCAGGATCTCGCTCAATTTTTATGACTTTTACCGGAAAAAGGTACGAATCCTGGGCCGAACGTAACGAATTGAGGTCGAGCCCCTGCAGTCGAGGGTGAAATATCCATTACAGCGTATTAAGAAATTCTTTTCTTCATCGTATCGAGAGGGAAGTGACGCGAATGGATTCCTTATGTTTTTCTGATGAAAATCATACCAAATATCATGCAAATCGGACTACTTTGATACAAGCTATTTGTATTCCCTATGTAAAAGTTGTCCGATTTACACGATATTTGGCATGATTTTCATCGGGAAACCACAAGGAATCCAACGGCGACACGTCCATATCCATACGATAAAGAATAAAGAATTATTTTATTTCTGAAACAGATACAGGGTAATTATGGAGGTACGCCCGTCAAGAAGATGCGGCCTGGTACCCCGTGGCGAGGACAACCCTTCGCTGGGTCTCGCCCGATTTTTATGGCTTTTTCCGGAAAAAGGTACGAATCCTGGGCCGAACGTAACGAATTGAGGTCCAGCCCTCGCAGTCGAGGGTGAAATATCCATTACAACTTATTAAGAAATTCTTTTCTTCGTCGTATCGAAAGGGAAGTGACGTCAATGGATTCCTTATGTTTTTCTGATGAAAATCATACCAAATATCATGCAAATCGGACTACTTTGACACAAGCTATTTGTATTCCCTATGTAAAAGTTGTCCGATTTACATGAAATTTGTTATAATTTTAATCGACGAAACGCCAGGAATCCATTGGCATCACTTTCTCCTTCGATACGACGAAGAAAAGAAGCAAACATTTGAAATCCTAAACATTTCTCACGTCTTAATGATATTCGAAACCCTTCGAGGGTCGAAAGCCATAAAATTCGATGGGCACTGCGGGGTGTTGTCCTCGCCACGAGGCGACGGGCGTACCTCCAGAATTACCCTGTATTTGTTTAGGAAATAAAATAATTCTTTATTCTTTATCGTATGGATATGAATGTGTCGCCGATGGATTCCTAGGGGTTTTCTGATGAAAACCATTACAAATATCGTGTAAATCGGACAACTTTTACATAGGGAATACAAATAGCTTGTATCAAAGTAGTCCGATTTGCATGATATTTGGTATGATTTTCGTCAGAAAAACATAAGGAATCCATTCGCGTCACTTCCCTCTCGATACGATGACGAAAAGAATATCTTAATAAGTTGTAATAGATATTTCACCCTCGACTGCGGGGGCTCGACCTCAATTCGTTACGTTCGGCCCAGGATTCGTACCTTTTTCCGGAAAAAGCCATAAAAATCGGGCGAGACCCAGCGAAGGGTTGTCCTCGCCACGGGGTACCAGGCCCCATCTTCTTGACGGGCGTACCTCCATAATTACCCTGTATCTGTTTCAGAAATAAAATAATTCTTTATTCTTTATCGTATGGATATGGACGTGTCGCCGTTGGATTCCTTGTGGTTTCCCGATGAAAATCATGCCAAATATCGTGTAAATCGGACAACTTTTACATAGGGAATACAAATAGCTTGTATCAAAGTAGTCCGATTTGCATGATATTTGGTATGATTTTCGTCAGAAAAACATAAGGAATCCATTCGCGTCACTTCCCTCTCGATACGATGAAGAAAAGAATTTCTTAATACGCTGTAATGGATATTTCACCCTCGACTGCGGGGGCTCGACCTCAATTCGTTACGTTCGGCCCAGGATTCGTACCTTTTTCCGGTAAAAGTCATAAAAACTGAGCGAGACCCTGCGAAGGGTTGTCCTCGCCACGGGGTACCAGGCCGCATCTTCTTGACGAACGTCGGGCGACTCCTGCCCGAGAGGAATACGATTTACTTTAATTATAGTACATGTGTGTTTTGTAACAAAGTGTTTCTATCGTCTCCTGAATTCAACAACTGGCATCCAGACATCTGCGCTTCTACAATCCATCGGCAATACTCCTCGTGGAGAGACACGTTAAGAAAAGGGGTAGCCCGCTGTCGACGCGTGGTCCTCTCGAGTATAAACATGAGCTTCGATATCAAAACAAAACCATGCGTTGACGTATTCCGTGCGAAAGAAGGTGGGCATTGGGGAGAAGGTATTGCTGTGAAGAGGGCCTCTTGCTCTCTAGCAGCCGTTTGTGAGGGATGCAAATCCGATTGGTTCTGATACAATCTGCTCCCTATAGTTGAAATTTGGTCTAGCAACTTTCACTCCTCCGAACCTAACCAATCCAACTTGCATCCCTCCCAAAAGAACCGGCCATCCGAGCGTAGAAGCAAGTGCGAAATAAAAGTAACGATGCGCTTCTCGATACCGCAGATGTACCTACCTAAGTAGCATTTCTGGCGGAAAAGAATTGTCCAGCCTTTGGGCCTGGCGTAGACCTTTCGCAGGTAGGTATCTATTTCAACAGGCAGTGCCACCCGTGGCGCCAGTAAGACCGACCCCGGTCCTTGCTATTCCAGAGGAGTTTCTTGCAGTGAAAATCAGTAAATTTGCAAGCGCAATATCTCAAAAACCAGTGAAAATAAAGTGTATACATTGATGCTTATTGATTTTGTCTTGGAACGCACTATCAACTCAGGACTTCAAAAAAAATAGTTCCATTTGAAAAACCGAACTTGACCATCGTATTTTTTAAAATAATAATCGAAAAAAAAATTCGTTCGGGCTAATTTAGTAGCCCCTTCGAACCATGCAATTCCCTATTTTTTAAAAAATTTTATCTCCAATACTTTAGGAGCTACGGCACTGTCCAGTCTACCGTGGGACACCCTGTATAATGTGTAATTAGTAGTATAAGTTAGAATCTGCAAAATTACAATAATAATTGATAATAATACTTGGAAGTTGGACATGCTACATGTAACCAAGTACAGAGGAGGACATACTAGGATAAAGCCACCAATAGTCGACCATGTATCAGTAGTCGACCACTTTCAGAAAACATGAAAAATGAGGTTTTTAGAAGTGACGATCTTTTGAACAAAGTGCAGTTTTCGAACTGCACTATAACTGCACTCTGTTCAAAAGATTGTCACTTTTAAAAACCTTATTTTTCATGTTTTTCTGAAAGTGGTCGACTACTGGTGGCTTTACCCTATACTGAATGATATTATATAAAAATGAATGAAAGGAATAATACTGGAAATAATCTTACATCAATATGATATTTAGGGACATACAATAAACAAAAATATTATTTTTGATAAATTTATAAAAAAGATAAAAATGTGATTTTATACAGCAGAAAGACACAGTCAAGCACTATTTGTTGCATATAAAACCTCAAATTTTATAAAAAGTGGACCTACAATATGTGTGCAGTAAGCCATCGATATAACTAGTAGAGCCTATTGGAATACGTTATTGCTGCTAACTCAATTTCGTAAATAATGTAGGTTAGTTGGTTGTTGCGCTCACTGCTTCAATTATATGGCAAAATATCAGAGATGAGCATTACTTAAATAACCCCTGACAATTTGTATTTAAAGCGTTATCATTGAATTAATTAATCATGGGGAATTCAATTGTCGGCCACGAATAATTTTCTCGTGTTTATTCGTACTTTCTCGACTAAATATATGACTCTTGACTAGGGTTGCCACTCGTACATTAAAACAAAGTATCTTACGTTATTATATGTAAATGTACTCTATACTTTTGAATAACAATAAAGTACCTACGCGAAAGTAACGCAATATTATTATCTTCTATCTGTTCCTGCCACTTTAGCATTTATTCAGAGAGTTTTCTCTGTCATGAATGTGAAGTGGCGGGATGAAAGAAACAAGGCCTCTCTCAATCTAATAAAAATCAAATTATTTAGCTATTTTAATATGAATATTGAGTGCTATGATGCCATTGAGATATTTCAAAATAATAAAAATTTACTCTGTAATTCTAAAAGCAATGGAAAATATGTTTTGAAGAAATAAAAACTAATAATGTACTTTTAATTTGTTGAGCGTACTTTTTTGTATACCCCACGAAAGCAAATGTACGTTATTTTTCTGCAAAAAAGGTGGCAACCCTACTCTCGACTAGAGTAGGAATGAATACGAGAAAAGTATTCATGGCCGACGGATGCAAGGTCTTCGAATAAAAAAATGATTGACTACATATATGATATATATATATTTATTATAAAAAAACTAATTAAAATTAATAATATGACGCGCTCCTCCTCTGCCACCTTTCCCTCCTCTTCCACCTTTTCCTCCTCTTCCTCCTCTTCCTCTGGAAGTCGCATGTTCAATTTGGCGGACTTTCTTTTTTAGCTCACTGTACTGTAATATGAAAAATAAACATAACTTTCATGAGAATGTAAGAAATTTTTGCGCGAGATCGCCTACGTACATATCTACATACCTGCTTTTGCAGTGGCAACATAATTTTCAGCCATCGTCGCGAGGATGGGGTCGTATGTATCCCCGGACTCCGTCGCGAGGACGGAGTCCTCTCCCGGCGCCTGCTGCTCCGTCGCGAGGACGGAGTCCTCTCTCGGCGCCTGCTGCTCCGTCGCGAGGACGGAGTCCTCTCTCTGCTCCTGCTGTTCCGTCGCGAGGACGGAGTCCTCTCTCTCCTTGGACTTCGGCGTCGGGACGGAGCCCGTCCGCTCGTTGAAGGACTCCGTTCCCGCGACGGAGTCCCTTCCTTTTCTTTCTCCATACTCTGCATGCCTGAATTGCTTGCCATCTAAAAGCGAATCGAAGAAACAGTGAAACTATTGAAATAGATTTGAAAGTGCAGTAGAAGAGTAAACGTTTATCAATTTGGTACATTCGGGTGCAATATAGGCTTTCTTTAGCCAAGATTTACCGCAGGAGGGAAATCTTCATGTTTCTAAATGCTTAAGAAACAAATTTCCAATTTCGAAAGCGTTGAAATTCAAACATTTTCAAAATTTGTAATTATGAAGTTATCAAGTTTCAAAATATCTGTAATTGAAGGCTCGGATACAATAAGGGGACTATAGCGCTGTAGCGCTCGAAAATGCGAAAAAGTATTGTCCTAACGTTAAAAAAATTTGGAAAATTAAATTTTGTTAAACCGGATTTTAAAAATATGGTATTGTAAAGCTCGTCACGGCACACATTTTTTCTTTTTACATTTTCTTCATCGAATCATTAGTATTCGAGATAAAAATTATAAACCAAACAAATTTCTTCGACCAAAGTCAATATCTTTTTAATATAAATTGGGATAACTTGAGTAAATATTAACGAATCGTTATGAGACTTGAAACATAAAACTCGGAAAATTCTAGCAAAGCCGTAAAATATATGCACAAAACCCTTATATTAAGAAATGTAATAATATTTAATTAAAAAGTAATACTGGATATAACCCATGTTTTTCAACGTTCGTCGTTAAAAAGTATCGAGGCAATTTTTACGTGCATGTAACTTGCAGCGCCAAAGTTTTTCCTTAATATACAAACAAGATTTTCACCAATTTTCACACTGAATAAAAAATAATTGTAGAAGATATGACACTGTATATAAATCCCGCGCGGCACCAACAGTCAACGCGAGTGCTAAAACTGCTAAGTAGAGCCATTATACGCGGCTGCTGACCGTTGGTGGCCCGCGAGATTTATATATATCGTCATATTTTCTACGATTATTTATTAATTAGTGCGAGAATTGGTAAAAATCTTCTTTATATATTAAGGAAACACTTTGCCGCTGCAAGTTACATGTACCTCAAAATTGCCTTGATACTTTTTAACGGTGAACATTGAAAAACATGGGGTATGTCCAGTATTCATTTCTAATTAAATATTATTACTTTTTTTTAACATAAGGATTTTGTGCATACATTTTATAGCTTTGCTACAGTTTTCCGAGTTTTATGTTTCAAGTCTCATAACGATCCGTTAATATTTATTCAAGTTATCGCAATTTATGTTTAAAAAAATATTGACTTTGGTGGAAGAAATTTGTTGGTTTATAATTTTCATCTCGAATACTAAGTAATGATTCGATAAAGAAACTGTAAAAAGAAAAATGTGTGTCGTAACGAGCTCTACAACACTATATTTTTTAAAATTCAGGTTAATAACATTTAATTTTCCAATCTTTCTTAGCGTTTGGACAATACTCTTTCGCATTTTCGAGCGCTAGTCTCCTTATTGCATCCGAGCCTTCAATTTTAAAATTTCCGATTTTTCCACTTCTGATGTTTAGAAACAGTCTAATTTTCATCACTTGTTTTCAGTTTCAACTAAAGGAAACCTAAATTCCACCCGAATGTATATACCTTTTCTAGACATTTCGCGGGTAAATTATAACATAACTTTGTTATTCTACACGAGAATGAATACACGAATCTCTGAGCGTGAAGCTTGCGACGATGCCGCGCGAGGCACGGTTCGCGGAATGGAGAGTCTGGAGACTACCTCGATCATGATCACTTTGCGAGGCAGGCTATTTCGACAGTCTCGCGCTCCATCCAGCATGTTATTTGCGTCGCCCAAGCTAGCGATTTTTGATCTGGAGGCCGCGAGGCACCTGTGAGCACGTCAAAAAATCGACGGCTGATGCCTCGTAAAATGATCATGGTCGAGGTAGTCTCCAGACTCTCCACTCCGCGAATGATGTGCCATGCGAGGCAGTCCCGCAATGGCGATACGCAACTTGAGAAACACGCGGACACTCAAACAATCACACTTCACACGATAGATTTTGCACAAAAAGTTACAACAATACTATGACGGTAATCGGAAACTTTACCCGGAATATGTCTAAATACAGTATTGGGTTGGAAGTAAAATGTAGATGTCAGTTATTATGAAAGTGGCGTCGTGCCAAATTTAAAAAAAAAAAGAAATTGAACTTTACGTTTAGCATGTATCACGTTGATATAATACGTAAAAAAATAAGTGAAATGTAACAAACGAAAAATTTGGACTTGGACCACTTTCATAATAACCGGCACATATAGTGAAAAACACAGGGATAGTAAGCGCGAAAGTACTTACGGTCTTTACTGCTCGACAGTCGTTTTTTTTCTGACGATCGAGCCTTTGCTACCCTCGAGGGTGGGTCAGGGCCCAAACTGCCTTTCTCACTCCCTCAAGATTTTGTATTTCACTCGCACCAAGGCCGGAGCGGGGCGTCATCGGCCCGCGTAAAAGTTCGAATGCGCAAAGGTTTGAAAATGTGGCGCGTGTCCGCGCATACTTGCGGGGTGTTCCTTCATCACCGTCAGGCAAATGGGAAAGGATAATGGTAGAACGAAATATGAATTCTTCGCTAATGAAATCAGTGATACGTCAACAGTATATGCACAGGATAATAAAAAATTCTTTCCTGTGCACATTTCTGTGCACCAAACAGTATTCCCGGAAGTACATATTCTACGTAAATGTATGAGCATACCACCAAACCTAATGAGAAAGAGAGGAACAGGACGCGTATATTCGTCCCTTTCCCACTCTTCTGTTTAGCCTCTCAGCATCTGTAAACAATGCAGCGACGACGCTAGCTGATCAGTTTCTTGTCGTTTGCACTACAGTGAAGACGCAGAAAGCAATCGGGCTTTTATTTGATGCGCGGATATCGATATATGGAATATTCATAATTTGTGAATTGTTCCATTTCCGCGTGGTTCGTTACTGTAGTGTTGATAAGTGTGTGTGACCATTCACGTTCATCATTGCCATGGAATCAAAGAAGGAAGCCGCAGATGCAAAAAATAAACGCTATTTGGGGGATGGTACAAAAAGGAAGCAGCCTAAGTTATTTGCAAAGCGTTTGTCGAAAAATAGAAAGCGTCGAGAAATGTAAGTTACGTGTTATGGTACAGATTTGTATGAAGTCACAGTTTGAGATGTAGTAGTAGCACGGTATTTTATTGTGTATAATACAGTATTATTCATATTCTTCAAATATGTATATCAACAGCTATCTTTGACGCTTTACGTACACATATTCTATGCTATGCGCACCGCAACGCATGTCATTACTTTACCCCTCTTGCCCCACTCATTCTATTCCAATTCGTATGTTCATCAGTATTTAATTAATTAATAACCCGATTTATACCGTGTTTGGACTCATTTTCATGTGAAAAACATCAGCAGCGCGTTCCTGCAACTTTCATGCCGATGAGACGAAACGTAGAAATTTTAAACTTCGTTATATGTGTTATACAAATTATGTACGTTTTATTAGCATAAAACTTTCAAACTATATGCGTTTCGTTAGATATGCTTCCTTTATAATACAGTTGCGACTATTTCAATGGTTGTACGTAGTTTCGAATGGATAAAATATACACTTTCGATTTTATTTATGTGATGTAGAAGATAATGTTTAAAATTAGCAAACAGTCATCGATGATTCGCGATTCGATGTTCAGCATATGTAGTTACTTGTTGAATACGAAATACACAGTACTTTTTCTTCTGTCGAATTTTGTCCGGAATATATACGTCCATGTGTACCTTCAACGAAATTTTTTCATTGAAAAGCGCAGTCTTCGAAACATTCTCCAGGCCTCACTGGCAACCTTTGTCCCAGCCCGGGCCATGTTTACGACATCTCAAGTACCCTGCAGTTGTGGATACTACTACGCGAAAAGAGAATTCTATTCCGTAGAAAGATATTTTCACACAGTACATTTTCTCGTGCACGTTACAAGATGTAATATCTGTTTCGACCAAAAATTGTCGACATTGTATCATGTTTGGTCTCATCACAATCAGGAAAATGTTATGAATATTTGAAAGAAATGTTTATGCAGAAAAAATTAAAATTAAAAAAGTTGAGCCATTATTGGTATTGAAAAATTGTGGTAATGGTATAGATAGAGGGCAACCTCACGGATTTTGAGGACCTTGAAATACGTTGTCAAGGACGTCATTCTGAACAACTTTTTCTTCTAAACTTTTTGGTAATTATTTAGAAGTTAACGGCAAGGATACTCGAAAAACGAAAAATCGCTGGAAATTTGGGGGCTGATTTCACCCCTTCAGACTGTTTTTCCGCAGAAAAAAATCGTTTCTTACATACTGCGACATGCTCTACAATCGTACGGAGTTTCAATAAAATCAGAATTTTCGGGTTCGATATGTTTCCTTGTTAGCTAGTCCAGCCGGTATTAGGCGAGGCAACGTCTCATTCAATTAATTTTCATGCGACCAATTTTAAAGTGTCTGCAGAGAGCACATGTAGGGCTGTATCCTCAATTTTTTTTCAAATTTTGAAATAACACCCTGCTGGTATAAAATTGCATTTGTTTAAAACAGTCGCAGAATAAATGGTCTAAAATTTTTTTTTTATGTGACATCATTTTTATTAGGTACTCTTACTTCCCCAGTGTAAGCACCCAAAAGCTCATTCTTACATTTCTCTTAGTTCAACAGTTATAATTTAATGAAAAAAAAAAGTAAATTTCCACGATCTTGAAAATTTTGAAAAATCCTTTGAAATACGTTTATGTATCACTAAAGACCACAATATATGCCAGTTTCACAATAATCCCAAATAGTACTCCGAAAAGTGTCCGATTTCGCGTTGAATGACCCAGAATTGAAATGCGAAAAGTATTCTTTTCATAAGCGGTCAAGTGCACGCGTGCCTGTATACACACACACAGCCGCGTATCGCAGCGCAGCATGCTGCTTGCGGCTGCCTTCGCTTGCGAGTAGCGGAGACGGTTGTGCAGATGTGTGCGTGTGAAAAGCAAACGGGCCAAAAGTGCATGTCCTTCGGTTTGCGTAGCGAGGGAATCGCGTTGTCTAATGCCGCGTTTACACCAAGACGAACACGAACAAAAACATTGTTCGCCAACGTTTTCATCTGATCTTGCCGTGTCCACACCGCCGCAAACATGAACAAAACTCAGTGTACGAATCGTATGTGAACGTTTTGTTCTATTTACGGCGGCGTGGACACGGCAAGAACCGACGAAAACGTACGCGAACAATGTTTTTGTTCGTGTTCGCCTTGTAAACGCGGCATGAGAGGAACAATTGTATCACGCTACGTCCCTCTTCGTATCGCGAAGATAAATTAGAATGATATTCACAGTAATGCAATAATAATAATATTTTTATAAATAAAGCATCCTAACATTTGTGATGTTTCCCTAATGATAAATGACACCAAACACGATATAATTTGAATAATACATATTTAGCGGTAATACGCGTCGGCCGCAGAGAAGGACAGCGAATGAAAAGACTGGGACAATCGGCAGTCCTTTCTTCCACTCGCTCTCTTTTGCTACGTTCCGAGGCTTTCGCTTACATCGAGACTTTACTGTACTATATCTTCTTTTACTATGTCTGCTTTTCTTTTCTATTGTATGTTTTTCTTATTTATATGTACTTATGTATCACGTGTTACTGATTATTGACTTTTTACGTGTAGGCAACGATTAAAAATAGCAGCGTGCCTCGCGGTAAGTCAGGGCACCGTGGCGGAAGCAGGTACGCGTGCAGGTACCTCGTACGACGAAACACTTCCCAGCACATCTGCTGCGTATGATTTTCCTACGAACATAATACAGGAAGAAGACGTAGGAAATTTTCAAGACTTCCCAATTATCGAAGGAATTGTAGAACAAGTGGATTTCGATACGGACACGGAAGATATTTTAGAAGAAATTCATTTCAATGCGGACGAAGAGGAAATTGTAGAAGAAGTGCATTTCGAGTCGAACGAAGAAGAAATTGCACAAGAAATAGATTTCGACATAGACATGGATGAGATACATTCCGTAAGAGACATCAGCGAAGAAACGAATCAAGATGTTGGAAATGATGCCGATTACTGGGTGGTGGAGAAAGCAGAACCAGAACAGCTGGAAAATCCAATTTCAGAAGGAATAGACTTCGTTGATTTTCCGCATGTTTTCGAACAAATAAAAAATTTTGGAAAACATTCGACTATTGGCTGTGGCATCGAACATTTTGAAATAGTTAAATGTCGGCGGTATGGATTAGAAAATGCGTATTATGTAGAGTGCAAAATGTGCAAATACACAGAGCGCATATCCTGTCTTCGGGAGAGTGATGCCACTATGGATATCAACCACGCCGCTGTCGCCGCAACAATGACGACGGGCGGCGGATATAATCAACTGGAGGAAATACTGACTGCCGTGAACGTGTCCTGTATGACGAAAAGGATATACGAGAAGTGTCAGATTAAAATAATCGATGCCTTCGAAGTGGCCGCACAACGCGAAATGGAAGATGCTGGAAATGAGGAAAAAGCATTAGCTATACAAAGAGGCCACGTACATGCAGAATCCAATCTACCGTTTATCCCAGTTGTCGCGGATGGCAGCTGGATGAAAAGGTCCTACCGTGGAGGAGATTACAATTCTCTTTCTGGCGTAGGAGTCATCGTGGGATACCACACGCAGAAAGTGCTGTACATCAACGTGAAGAATAAATTCTGCATGACTTGCCAAATAGCAGGTACGAGGAAGGAAAAACCGCCCGAGCATCGTTGCTTCAAGAACTGGGGTCGTTATCAGAGTTCAACTGGCATGGAGAGTGTTGCTATTGTCGAAGGCTTCAATTGCAGCATAGATATGCACGGTCTAATATACCATATATTAGTTGCCGATGGCGATAGCAGTGTATACAAGAAGATATTGGACAGTAATCCATATGGAAAGTATATGGTGACGGTACAAAAAATCGAATGCACCAATCACCTATTACGCAATTTCAGTAAAAGAATAAACGACATCGGAACAAAAGGCCGCAATAAAGATCTAAGAGCTGTCGTACAGAGTAATGCTCTCCGCCTGCGTACTGGTATAAAAAAGCTGCGGAATATCGGTTGCGAGAAGAAATACCACTCGAGGAACGAATTCAAAATTTGAAGCAAGACTTGACAAATGTACCGAGTCACGTTTTCGGTGAACACAAGGAATGTCAGAAGTTAGCATACTTCTGTAATAAATACTCTGATCCCAACAGAGAAGACTACGTTCCACGACTGAGAAATGCTGGTATTTATCAAAGTATCGAAGAAGCGATGCAGCAACTTTTCGTTAAAGCTGACAGTTTGCTGCAGGGTCTAAATAACAATGCTGTTGAAAGTTTTAACAACATCATTGCTAAATTCATCGGAGGCAAAAGGATAAACTTTGGACGAGGGGGCTCGTATCAGGGTAGAGTCTCCGCTGCAGTCGTCCAATATAACACAAAAGAGGCGTTCAGCAAATTGAGTACGGCAATGGATAAAGAGCCGCCAACCATGGTAATAAAGCTGGAAGGACGTCGGAAGCGCGCAGCAGAAAAAGCAAGGGAGTATAAAAAAGAAACGAAAGCATCCTCCTTTCGAAATAAAAAACAATCGTGCGACCAGGATTACGGCCCCAACGCGGCAAAACCAGATATGGAAGAGACAGTATACTCTTCCGAGTGTAAACGGCACGCGGATATACTCCTTCAATGGCAAACGAGGCGAGCCGATATCGAAGTGGAAACTCACGATCAGGCGAATAGCGACAAGTGGATTGGTTATAGGAAGAAATTATTAACTGCATCCAATTTCGGCAAGGTATGCCGATTACGAAAGACTACACCACGGGCAAATACTGTGAAGAGTATAATGTACCCGCAACTCCACAATGCACATTCTCTCCAATACGGAAAGGAAAATGAGGCAAACGCCTTGAGACAAATGCGAGAAGAATTAGGAATGCGTATTCTACCGTGTGGCCTCTTCATCGATGACACTGTGCCTCACTTAGGTGCAACTCCTGACGGCCTCGTGGACCATGATAAAATCGTCGAAGTAAAGTGTCCTGAATCGGCCAAGGATTTATCACCTGCTGAAGCAATAAAGCAACTTGATAATATAAGGCGTATTTTGAAGGGTGATGAAATGAATAAAAATCATCATTACTATTATCAAGTGCAAGGACAATTGCACATAACGAAAAGGCAACGGGCCTATTTTTGTTTATGGACGCCGAAAGGAATGAAGATTACAACAGTATCGAGAGATGATAGTAGTATAGTAAGGCCGATTCCAACGCAGGTCCTCTGAGGGGAGCGCGGGGGCGGGGGGAAGTGAGGGCGCGCGGGGGAGCGCGGCGGAGGGAAACATGGGCGCGGGGCCTGCGGGGAGAGGAAAACCGATTGCGCGCGCACGAGCCGCGGAGTGGGGGAAGCCGCGATGATGGAGGGGATCACTCCAGGCCGAGACGCCGCGTAGACCGGACCCACCGCCGAAAACTTTTTAGAGGGAGTGAATGACCCCCGAGAACTTTTTTAAACCCCGATCCACCACCGGAAATTTTTTCCGAGCGAGAGAATGACCTTGGCCCACCCCCAAATATTTTTCCAAATCATTATGTGACATGCGGCGCGAAGAACGAAATAGATTTATGCAGTGTCTATAAATCTTAGAATTAGGAGGCGAGGAGGAAGATGAGTAAATAAAATGGAGACAGAATATACGTTTAAGAAATTTATTTAAAAAGAATATAATTTAACATTTTTTCTTCCTACGAGCTTCAACTAGAATATCACTGATGGCGCATGCTACCAGTTCGCAATCTACAAGATACTCGTCGTCGTAGTATTTGCTATCACGTATTATTTTAGCAGCACGACGAGCATCTAATGTTTCGCAGGCAACATCGCTCTGCCGTAGCACGTTAACAAAAGTTTCAAATTTTTCACTCGCATCTTCTGCAGTTTGATACAGCCGCGGATACAAATACTCTATACATGGCCGAAGACTAAATAAAAATATTGCTGTATCCAGTGTGAAATACACTGTATCATCACCATCTGTCATCTTTATAATTGGCGAATCAGAGATCCGAAAAAAGTCCAACGATAAATTATCAATCCTCATGTAGTCCGGTTCAGGTAATCGTGCACATTCTTCGATGTTATCACGGTTGTCGAATAGTAGACCCCATGTATGCCATGATAATATGAGATGATTTCCATGATTGTCGCCGAGAAGAACTTCTACATCGGCCGTACGGCCTACGTTGATTCCAATTTCCAAATATTTGGTACCCATGGTTGTTAATGCGTATCTTCTGACCATGATACGTGACGTTTGGCGCGGGCTAAGAGAACAATCAAAGCTATGAAAGTACTCGCTCGTATTAGGAACAAACATAAATATTTTGAGAAGATGTGAAAATTACACCGTACCGGTCACGATATATATTCTCCCCACATGGAGCTACGCCGTCATCTCGCACGATCGGAACGAAACAATCCTCACACCCAGCGAGTATTTCATCAATGGTATACATTTTTTCAGAGCACTATTTGTTCCGTCGAAAGTCACTGATGCTACTGAGCGATTGATTGAATAGCGTCCGGGAACTGGTTTAAATAGAGGTTGCTCCCCCCCCACCACCACCACCGCATCTTATTCTAAACCTACCAATTTTTTAAAATGATTTTCAATCTTAACACCGCAATGTATCGCGCGATCGTGTGTAATATGAGTCCTCTCCGAGCATCTCCATACGATGATGTCATTTTCACAGTGTGAAGAACGAAATAAACGCTGAATCTTAGAATTAGATGGCGAGGAGGAAGACGGATAAGTAAATGGAGAAAAAATATACGTTTAAGAAATTTTATTTAAAATTAAAAGAATATAATTTTAACATTTTTTCCCACAAGCATCAGCTAGAATATCATTGATGGCGCATGCTGCCAGTTCGCAATCTACATGATAATCCTCACAGTAATGTTCACTATCACATATGATTTTAGCAGCACGACGCGCATCTAATGTTTCACAAGCAACATCGCTCTGCCATAGCACGTTAACAAAAGTTTTAAATTTCGCCTCCACATCTCTGCTAATTCGATGCAGCCGTGGATACACATAGTCTATACATGATTCAAGATTTAATAAAAATGATACTGTATCCGGTTTGAAATACAGCGGCTTATTATGTAGCATCATCCTTACAATTGGAGAATTATAGATATCACAAAAATCTATCGTTAATTGATCCATCTGCATCGAAGGTGATCCAGGTAATCGTGAACGTTCTTCGATAGCATCACGATTGTTGCATAGTAGACCCCATGTATTATATGGTAACGTGAGATACATCCCACGATTGTCGCCGAGAATAATTTCTACATCGATCGTAGGTCGTACTCTGATTCCAATTTCCAAATATTTGCTGCCCATAGATGTTAATGCGTATCTTCTGACCATGATCCGCGATGTTCGGCGCGGGCTAAGAGAACAATCAAAGCTATGAAAGTGCTGGAATAAACATAAAAAATTTTGAGAAGATGTGAAAAATTGAGCCTTACCAAGCAACTGTATCCTCCCCGCATTGAGCTATGCCATCATCTTGCACGATCGGAACGTAATAATTCATGTGTCCGGCGTTTCCTTCGGCACTGGTACTACACATTTTTTCAGAGCACAAATTGTTTCGTCGAAAGTCACTGAGGCTACTGAGCGATTGATTGAATGGCGTTCGGGAGACTGGCTTAAATAGAGGTGCAATTGCTTCCCCCACCACAGCATTTTATTTTAAAGCATCTGATTTTTCCATAATGCATTTCAATCTTAACGTCGCAGCATAGCGAAAGATCGTATGTAACTTGAGCCCCAATCCTCAAGGATAAAAGTCTCAACACGTGCTGAATGTAATATAATACTTTTGCGCGCCATATGTGTGAATCATAGAAAGAATTTTGCTGTATCAGCAGAAACTGCATAGAACCATGTTGGGTTGGATCGTCAAAAGAGTAAGACAGAGATCGCAAATCATGACACCAGTCATAAAAGCGCGCTCCAAACTGCACAAAACTTCAAATCGTTGCAACGTGTTGCGAGGAAAAGACATTACATTCCATTTACGACCATGGGAGAATTCGTGCAAGTGTTGGATCAATCTGCGCGATTGATTTCACGGGAAGAATACCTCGCGTGGGAAGAACGGTGCAACGAGTGCATCGAATCGTTGGAAGAACAGAGCCGAGTGAAACGTCCTCGATTATCGATCGGTGTTCGGCAATCGTTGGTTGCTCGAATCGCGCAGCTCGAAGGACTAAAATATTCGTTGCGCGGCCGTTTTGTGCATGATGGTGCAGGACATTCGAGCACAGGACTTTTGTGGCGCGAAATAGACGCTGCGTTCGATAGTCGCGTATTAACCGGTGCCGTGCTAAATTCGAACTATATCGAACCGCGCAACTTCCTCCAGGATGCAGGAACCATTGTGTTGGAACATGTGCGGGGTGCTTTGAGGAAACAGCGGAACCTCAAAGTGAACACAGTGTTCAACGGCGAATTTGTGGCGGGCGATAAACGTGCAAGTAAGAGCATCAACACCCGGAACTGCGAACTCTTCCGCACATCCGATCTACAGGAGTGGTACCAACGAAGCGTCGTCGAACCCACCCTGACATCGTTGGAAGAGTTCCAGGAACGCGACAGCGGATGGGCATTGATGAGAATCCTCAACCTGACCATCAATGTCAACAAGTACAATCCGCTGCGCGCAGGATGCCACTTCAAGTTGCCACAGGATTTATTGTTGAAGAATGCAACGATCAATGTGCAATCCCCGGACAATGCATGTTTCGCATGGGCAGTGGTCGCCGCTCTCCATCCTGCGGAACGAGACACCGCGCGTCCAAGTTCATACCCGCACTATACGTCTGTGCTAAATCTCCAGGGCATTGAGTTCCCAATGTCCCTGAGGCAAATTGGAAAATTTGAGCGGTTGAATGAAATCTCCATCAACATCTACACCTTCGAGACGAAGAAAGGGTCGACAGTCTTTCCGTTGCGCCTCACTAGCCAAAAAAGGGATCGACACGTCAACCTGCTCTACACACCGAATCAAGAGCACGGCGATGTAGGACACTTTGTGTGGATCAAGAATTTGTCCCGGCTGGTGAGCGCACAGCTGAGCAGGCACCAAAAAAAGAAATTCATCTGCGATCGGTACGTATATAAACTTATGAAATGTCTCGCGAAACAAATTAAATAAAAAAAATTTGGGTTTACAGATGCATGCACTATTTCGGATCTGCCGCGAAGTTGGAGCTTCATTCGCTGGACTGTGGCAAGATGAATGACTGCGCCATCCTGCTGCCCAGCGAAGGCAAAAATCTCCTCAACTTCGACAACCATTGCAGGAAGGAGCGACTCCCCTTCGTGATGTATGCAGATCTCGAGTGCATCATCGCAAAAACGGAGGACAGTCACCGAATGGGTGATAAATTATGCGCGTATCAGCACCATAAAGTACACAGTATTGCCTATTATATGCATTGTTCGTACGATACATCGCTGTCGACGTATCGATGTCGCCGCGACGCAGATTGCGTTTCATGGTTCGTAGACGAATTGAAAAATTTCGCGAATTTTGTCAAACCCATTCTGGCCAGTAATGTTCCAATGCTGGATTTAACTCCCGAACAGTTGTCGACATTTCACAATGCAACACACTGTCATATTTGCGAAAAACCATTCGAGGCTAGCGATGTACGAGTCCACGATCATTGCCATCTGTCCGGACGGTTTAGAGGCCCAGCACATACGGAGTGCAATTTAAATTATAAAAACGCGTTTTACATCCCCATAGTTTTCCACAATTTATCCGGCTATGATTCACATTTCATTATCGAGGAAATAGCTATCGCTTTCGAAGGTCACGTTGACGTATTACCCATAACTAAAGAAAAGTATATTTCTTTCACAAAAAATGTCGAAGATACGGGTGATTCAGACTCGCGAAATTGTATTAAATTGCGGTTCATCGATTCGTACAAATTTCTCAACGCCAGTCTCGACAAATTAGCATCCTTTCTTAGCACAGATAAATTAAAAATTTTACAATCCCAATTTGAAACATTATCCACCGAGGATTTCATTTTATTGACACGAAAGGGTGTTTTTCCGTACGAATACCTCGATTGCGAGAACAAGCTGCAGGACCCATGCTTACCGCCGCGCGAGTCATTCTACAGTTCGTTAACGGGTGAGACTGTATCCGAGAGCGATTACGCGCACACCGAAACTGTCTGGCAGCGTTTCGAGATTAGAACCTTGGGTGAATACAGTGACTTAACAGATGTCTTGTTATTGGCAGATATTTTTGAAAATTTTCGCGAAAGTTGTATCAAGAGTTACGGATTAGATTCAGCACATTATTATACTCTACCTGGTTTCACATGGGATGCAATGCTAAAACATACTAAAATTACATTCGAATTGCTCACAGACATCGATATGGTTATGTTTATCGAACGTGGTATACGTGGGGGTTTAAGCCAATGTTCCGGAAGATACGCACATGCCAATAACAAGTACATGTCATCTTACGACGCATCGGAAAAGTCATCGTACTTGATGTACTTTGACGTGAACAATTTGTATGGATGGGCAATGTGTCAGCCCCTGCCATACGCTAAATTTCAATGGGTCGAAGATGTTGCGAATTTTGACGTGTCTTCAATCCCGATCGATTCACCTACGGGATACATTCTTGAGGTAGATCTGGAATATCCGCAACGTCTGCACGACGCTCATGCCGATCTACCGTTCTGCCCGACGCGTGCCAAACCACCTGGTTGCAAGCAGGACAAATTACTCGCGACGGTATACGATAAGCAGCGTTATGTTATCCATTATCGCAACCTGCAACAGTGCACGCGACACGGTCTTCGTATTACAAAGATACACCGCGTGCTTCAATTCGCTCAATCTCCCTGGCTCCGCGATTATATCGAACTCAATACACGGTTTAGAACAAGCGCGACAAACGACTTTGAAAAAAATTTGTACAAATTGATGAACAACGCGGTATTTGGTAAAACTATGGAAAATGTACGAAATCACGTGGATGTAAAACTTTTAACACATTGGGAAGGGCGATATGGTGCGGAGGCAATGATCGCGAAACCGAATTTCCACAGCAGAAGTGTTTTTTCGGAAAATTTAATAGCTGTTGAATTGCGAAAACTCGAGGTGAAATTCAACAAGCCGATATATGTGGGTATGTGCATTCTGGACATATAAAAAATTTGTTTGTACGAATTTCACCACGAGTACATGTCGCCCAAGCATGGAAAAAATTGTAAAATTCTATATACCGACACAGATAGTCTCATTTATCACATTCAATGCGATGATATCTACGAGTCCATGAAACACAATATCGATAGATTCGACACGAGCGATTATCCTACCGACAATCAATATAATATGCCGCGCGTAAATAAGAAGGTTCCGGGGCTGATGAAGGATGAAAATAACGGTGCGATAATGACTGAATTCGTAGGTCTTAGAGCGAAAATGTATGCACTTCGCGTAGACGGCAAAAAATATACGAAAAAGGCGAAAGGCGTCAAGACCAACGTCATAGCCAGAACGATAACTTTCGACGACTACGCGCAATGTTTGCATAGGGAGATCGAAATGATTCGCAGACAATCATGCATACGGTCTAAATTGCATAAAGTGTACACCATTTCGGAATCTAAAATCGCTCTAAGCCCACACGATGACAAGCGGCATATCGTACCCAATTCGATCGACACTCTGCCTTGGGGTCATTATAATATCCCATTGTAAAATAGAAATTGTATTTATTGTATAATATAAAATTATTTGAGAATGTATAAAAAAATTATTATTGTGTTTATTCTATGTATTGTGTAAAAATATAAATGGTGGAATTAATGTATAAAAAATTGTTCACACATATATATATATATATATATCATTGTATTTATTGAACCATCTATTATTATGCTACAATACATTATTTTTATTTATCCAAGAATTGTGTGATTTATCAAATCCCAACCACTTGACGTACACCTTATCCCCCTTCCTACGTAAGACTTTTTCCACTAGATACACATCAGGATCGGTGACGCGTTGCAGCTCGTGTTCATAGAATCCTCCGGCAACAGGTTTTCCACAGGAATCGACCAGCAGATACGTTGCAGGATTAGTTGCTTGTACTTTGGCTATCTTGAACACCTCCGTTGTCCAATTCGGCGTATAGCCTTTATCGAATATGGTTTTAAATTTGCTCACGCGCACAAACTCGCCCAACTTGAATCTCGCTGGAGCAGCGATCTTTATGTTGCTGTATACGCTGGCTAGCAACTTATCGGCGATCGCAGGGGTAACATCGCAAGGACGCATTCCGATGGTTCTATGTTTTCGTGCGTTATACTCTGCAAGTAGACTTGGTAGCGCATCGGTCCATCTATAGGTTCCATTGAGCGTAAACAGTTTCCACATATTGTTTTTCAAAGTTCGATTGAAACGTTCTACGACGGAGGCCTTCATCACAGAATACGTCGAATAATGATTAACGTTATGCTTTGCCAAGAGTTTCTGCACATCAGCGTTGTAAAATTCTTTTCCTTGATCGGTTTGCAAATTTTTCGGATATCGATCTCTAAATATCTTTGCAAACGCTTTAGTCACCTCAGCGCCACTTTTAGTCTTGAGCGGCAACGCCCATGCATACTTGCTCAACACATCGATGACGGTGAGTATGTAGTGGTGACCCTGGTTGAATCGTGAGTATGGACGCATTTCTACAATGTCAGCTTGCCACAGATCATCGTATCCATGCACTATGACACGCCTCCGCGGAAAATGTCTTCGAGCTGGAGCATGCAATTCCTCAACGAGTTGTAGCTTCTTGTGGCCGTGGTTTTCTTTACTCTTGGATTTCGATAATGGCTGCATGTTTGATCGCAGAGGTGTCTTTGACACGAATGATGCGATAATTATCGGGCACGTTCATTAAGTGCTCCCAATCGGTCCAGGGGCAAGTTCATCCGCCTCGCATGATTCTCCTTCGCAGCGCTGCTGCGGGATAGAATTCAACGCCTGCGATATCTTTTGAACGCTGTTTTGCAGCGTCAGCATATCTCTTTGAAACGCGATCAGTTTCCTCTCTAATTCTTCCTGCCGCTCTCTCAAAAGTTTAATGTTCTTTTCCATGTATAGTTTATTGACAGCATCGGTGTCAGCCACCGGTTGAGCTACGCGTCGTATCTTGCATGATTTTGCATTAAAGTCGGCACCAACCACGCAAAGAGCGTTATCTCGCATGTAATTTCGAAGCAAACCACTCCATTTGTAATAGTCCATTCTAGCTGCTCCACTCTTCTCGAGCGATACCCCAAATTTGTTGATCGGCATCTCGATGCATACAGTGCACATCATTGGCATGCGGCTTAATTTATAAAATGAGGCCTACCTCGCGTAGTTCCTCGACAATCGATAGAATTTCGGGATCATGAGAGTTGTTACCCGCCTGACGTGACGCTTCCAACAAACGCAATCGATCCACCAGCTCGTTGGGATCGTCCCAGTGTACGTAATCGATCTTGTTATCGTTTACCACCATGGCTCGTGGTGTCCTAAGACCTTTCCCTGCTTTATTGACTGATGTGCGTGGGATTAGCGGTGCAATTACATGTCTGTACTTGTATCCCTTGTTGCTCAATATGGGATTTTTAGCACCATGACCGCGTCTGTGGGCATTCGTCGCCAGCAGTATACTTTTGTATTTTTGTTTATCAGCATCCGTGTATATAGCATCATTGGGAATTCTCTTGAAAATCAGTTCGTAAAGACCGGATGTTCCTCCGTATCTTACACCATCTATGATTATATTATCATCCTTGTCTATATCGAAAGCCTTATCCCCAAGCATCGTTCCACTATTGCCAAAGTATACACCGTACACATAGTCCATTGTTGTATCCTTGTCACCACTTAGGATCGCGCTCATGTATTTTTGCCCCAGCGGACCGAAATGACTGCGAAACGTTTCTTGTCCCTCGGATGTTTGAAGTTGCTGTCTGATAGATGTTACAAACGACTCATTGGGACTAGTTTCAAAAACGTCGTCATCAATGGTTGCGAGCGATTGTACACTGGGAAATGTACTTATTGGTGTGTGAGAAACGGGAGACTCGTTTGATGTAGCATTCCGTCGTTTATGCTTCGATTGAACTGGTGTTGAGGTTATGGGTGAATATTCAGACGACATGTGCCGTTTCCTCTTTGTCTTGCGCGATGTGTTCCCTTTCGGATGGATTTTTTTAGGCGTTAATGTTTCATTCCCTTCAACGTCTATGCTCATCGGTGGTGATGTGCTAGCTTCTGTCGCTGAGGTATTTTCCACAATATGTTTTAAGGGTTCGACGATAGGTTTGAAGTATCTCTCCAACGCGACATCTTCCTCCATCTTGCCTGTCTACAAAGCCTGATGTTTCTTGCGAATGGATTCGCTAGTTTTTGCAATTTCCTTCGCTATTCTCTCGCGATCCTTAATCTCCAGAGTATCGATATCAATCATCGTTGTACCGCTGACGTTGCTTTCCCACCGACGTGTTGATGACAATTGATCGTCTCATGGTATGGCAAACTCGTTAAATCCCTTTCTGTAACGTCCATTGGACATCGCGCTATCCTTGTCTATTACCACGAAACCATACTCCCGTTGCCAACAATTACGACACAAAGCGCAGAAATCCTCGTAAGACATGTCAGTGTTTACGTGATCGTTGTACACATGTTTCAAGTTGGTACCATCCTGCTTAAACAGAATCAACAGATTGGCATTGTCGCGGATAAGATGTTTGGGTATCTTTGCATACGTCTGACAGAGATAGAAGCAGTCAACGTTCGAGTGGCGCCCCATTGCAAAGTATTCCCTTATCGTATCTTGCTTGTCGCATGCCACGTCATCAAAGATGAAAATAGAATTCGGAAGCGATTCGCACGGTGGGATGACGTCACTGTTATTCGAAAACGTAAAGTAGCCAATTTCATCTATCGGAGTCAATAAATTCTCCAAATACTGATATTTCGGCTGTTGCAACGACTTGGAGTACACGTACACGTTCTCGAAGCGGACGCCGTGAGGACTTTCCAACAAGCTCACCAACACGTTTGTCTTTCCGCAATTTGATGGGCCACAAACGAGGCAGCGTATAGTGTTTGGTAGCATGCTACCATGTCTGCGTCTGGTTTTCGAAGGCATAACTCGTGATTTATCGTCAAAATTTGTCACGCGTATCGTTACAGGTTGTCGCACGAATCGCATCCTCTCCGCAAACTGTGAAAAATGATTTTGATACGTCGAAGCGCCCTATTTATAGGTCCGCATCGACTCAAAACAGCTCAGTATTCAAAATGCTTCTGATCCTGTCGGATAATTGTGATATTCGAGACCTAACCTCTGAGCAGTTGAAATATATACCAAAGATTATTCTACTCCGAGAGTTTGGGAGACACATTGATCAGTTGTGGGACAGACTCCCCGAGCACATAAAAGCCGATTCTGAGGTTCGGCAGTATCGTCGGTGTCTGGAGCATTATAATCGTCCTTGGCAGCGAACGCATATCGACGGTCCAGCACCATTGATTAAAAACTGTAGCGAATGTCGCCGACGAGAGTAAAGAAAGGCTGTGGTTTGTTAAATCGAGCGATAAACGCGCTACCTATCGAAATACATATTCCTGGATACCAGTTTTGCGGTCCAGGAACACATCTGGCAAAACGATTGGCTAGAGGGGATCAAGGCATCAATCCGTTGGACGCGGCGTGTCGCGAACACGATATTGCGTATTCGCGCAGCAACGACCTCGGCGAAAGGCACGCGGCAGATAAAGTTCTCGCTGACAAAGCGCGAAAACGCATCGTTGCGCGAGACTCGACTCTGGGTGAAAGAGGTGCTGCTACAGCTGTTTGGGCAGCTATGAAAGCCAAGACGAAAATCGGAATGGGGATGAAAACAAAACCCCGCAAAAGTACTCCAAAGAGAGCGCCGAAAAAGCGGATTCTTCCGGTGGCAAAACGGGGTGGTATATTACCACTTCTCCCGCTGCTAGGTGTTCTCGGATCATTAGCTGGTGGAGCGGCGGGGATCGCCAAGGCGGTAAACGATAATAAGGCGGCGCAACATCAGCTGCAGGAAATGCAACGTCATAATCGCTCCATGGAAGGCCGCGGACTTTATCTCGCGCCATACAAGCGTGGACAGGGAATATCGAAACGAAAAAAAAAACGTCGAAAAGAAAATAAAAATGCTCGCGGGTGTAACTACCGATGCACAATTGGAGGAGTTGGCAAAACGTATGCGTATTCCATTCTTTAGAGGTGTTTTTATGCGAAACGCGCTACCAGTCGGAGGAGTACGTCGAAACGAGAGCGGTATTGTAAATTTGGACAATGTCGAGGGGTCGGGGACTCATTGGGTGGCATATGCGAAGAGAGGGTGTCGAGCTATATATTTCGACAGCTTTGGAAATCTTCGACCGCCCAAGGAATTGGTAAAATATCTGGATAAGGATGCTGTGAAAATTGAATACAATCGAACGTCTTATCAAAAGTACAATCAGAGCAATTGTGGACAACTATGTCTACGCTTTCTACAAACGATCGGTACCAAATTTAAGGATTGACTTCCCGCCACTCTGATTCAGTACTAATCGAGCCGTACAGTTCGGAATATGTCGTTAACATTCACTCTAACCGGCAAGAGTAGCACCCTCGCGGTGAGCTACTTTCCACCCATAGATTTGAGTGACGATGATTACGAGCTTGGTCTAACAACCTTTGAAACTTATCACACCATACCAAACATCGACTCGAGCAATGATAAATTCTACTTCACCGTAAACTATGACATCAGCAACAGCGTCGACACCACTCCTGAATACATTACGATTCCCCACGGCTCCTACGAACTAGACGCCATTGCCAAGTATTTGAAGCAGCGATTACTCGAACGGTATCCTCAAAATCTCGACGGTACCGATGACAGTGACAACGATGCGTATCCAATAGTGTTGCGTCCCAACAACAACACCATGAAAAGCGAACTGTACTGTCGGTTCACCGTAGATTTTACAAAGCCTAATAACATTCTCGACGAATCGGGTATTAGAACCAGGACGGTGGCACGAATCGGACGATCCAATTAATATCATGAACGTGAACATTGTTCGTATAGAATGTAGCGTGACCGCTGGCGCGTACAACAGTGGGAGGCGTGTCCATACGATACATGAATTTTCTCCGAGAGTTCCACCAGGATATAAGATATCGGAAACGCCCGCGCAGATCATTTACCTTCCAATCACCGCACGGATCATTACGGATCTAACGATACGCGTTGTGGATCAAAACGGACGGTTGCTCGATTTTCGAGGTGAAGAGATTACCATCAGATTGCACGTACGACGGCGACGACGATAATACATGTAGTGCGAACGAAAGAGATGCTTGTATTGAACGACTCTAGAAACCCGTTTCTTCCAAGTGAAATTGTTTACAACTGCAACAACAACTGCAACAGCTCCGATCACGCTAAAAAGAAGAGGCTCAGTGCTGCGAACATTGCATTTTTGAAATCATTGGGATTCATTGTGCGCATTTAGGTTGAAAATGGTTGACATTCTAAGTATTGGAGGGAAGCCGACGTTTGATGATCGCATCGTCAAGCTTCAGACTCACACATACAACCCATACGTCAACACAACGTTTGGATACAGCGATGAGATAAGAATACCGATACAACAGCAGGATTTATACACATTGCCGTGTGAAAGTTTTCTCTATGTGGAGGGGAAATTGAAGATAAATAAGCCAAAAGATGCATTAACGGTGACGTTGGGAAATAATTGCATGGCGTTCTTATTCGATGAGATTCGATACGAGCTGAATGGCGTGGAGATTGATCGCAGCAGAAACGTTGGAATAACTAGCACGCTTAAAAACTATGTATCGCTGACATCTGGCGAAGACAAAAATATGGAGAATGTTGGATGGGGGTTGAAACGGCGGGATGGGCCAATAGTGAAAAGTCATTTCAATTTTTGCATCCCACTCAAATATTTGCTGGGATTTTGTGAGGACTACAAACGCATGATTATTAATGCGCGTCACGAATTGATTTTAATACGATCGCGCAACGACAACAATGCTCTGATAGGATCGCCGATGTTGGAACCAGAAATTGAATTGGTTAAGCTACAATGGCGGATGCCCCATGTGACGTTAAATGACGTTAATAAGCTATCGTTGCTACATACTTTGGAACGTGGACAAAACCTGAGCATTTGTTTTCAATCGTGGGATCTGTACGAGTATCCTCTCTTACAGAGCACGACCAAGCATTCGTGGGCCGTGAAGGCATCTGCACAGCTGGAGAAGCCGCGATGCGTGATCCTTGCTCTACAGACTGGTCGAAGAAATGTGATGAGTGAAGACGTTACTATGTTCAACAACTGCAAATTGGCCAATGTAAAACTTTTTCTCAACTCGGAATTTTACCCATATGATGATCTGAACTTGGACTTTGACAAGAATAAGCACGCCATCTTGTATCACATGTATACGCAATTCCGTAAATCATATTATGGGTATAGTTGCAACGAGGCATTATTCACCGTGGCTGAATTTTTACAATTTGGCCCCCTCGTGGTAATTGATTGCTCGCGACAAAATGAGTCGATCAAGAATGGCACCGTGGACGTGCGCATAGAATTCGAGTGTAAAGAGAATGTGCCTGCAAATACTACAGCCTACTGTCTGATTCTACACGATAGAGTGGTTGAATACAATCCATTGACAAACATGGTGCGCAAAATAAATTAAATTACCACGCTACTTGCCCGCCCTCTCCTGTATGAAATTCGCAAAAAAATTTCATCGTGAAAATCGAGATGTTTTACGAGAAAGACTGCATTCTCTCATCTGTCTTGGAAGCGAGTGGACCTCCAAATTGTATCGATAATGGCTGTACCAACGTTCGTTGACATGCAAGGGTTCATCGTTGATGGAAGATTTGTCGTCAAGGAAGTGGCTGTCCTACGAATGGGAACAATTCTCTCGCACTATATTTTTGGGAGTTCGATGCCGCATTATCTTCTTTCGAAATCTGACAAATCAAGCATCCGCTGGTTAACGGCGAAACATCATGGGTTACGCTGGGACGATGGAGAAGTTCCATACAGTATGGCTAAACGGCTAATTTCGAAAGCTGTAGCTGATGCGATCGATGAAGAAGAGGATGACACGTGCCATGTCGTATATGTTAAAGGGCTGCAGAAACGCGACTGGCTTGCGGATTTCCTCGATGAAAGTACGAGAGCAGACGCGGTCATCGAGACGCTGGACATTGACTACGAGGATATCAAATCTCTAAATAAGCTAAATGTAGTTAATACTCTGCGATGTGGCAGACACGCGAAACACTGTGCCATGCAAAATGTATTTAAAATATTCAACTGGTGGTCTAAACACCAGGGAAATTCATAAATAAAATATAATCAATTTTTTAATGCGTATAATTTTCTTCACCCTCACTCAACCCAACCTCATGCGTTTGATGTCCGCTAGATTAAGACGATACTTATGCAGAAGTCGTTCGATACACGTTCGATACCCGATCAAAGCCGTTCGATGCACGATCAAAGTGGTATGATAGACGTTCAATATCCGATCAAAGCCGTTCAATACCCGTTCAATGCACGTTCGAAGCCGTTCAATATCCGTTTGATATATGTTCAAAAACATTCAATACCCGTTCGATACGTATTCAAAGTGATGTGGTCTTGTCGCATGATGTGTCTAAAGAAGAAGGGAAAAAGATGGGAATAAGGAGAGGATGGTCTACGAAGAAGAAATGTGCAGTTTGTGAAAATGAATGCGGAGAACAACAGCATTGTACTTTTGCAAAGCTATGCACTTCTCGATTTCATGATAGGAGGGGGTTTTTACATGTGAGAGCTAGGAGATGCAGCGAGACCAGTCGTCTGTTAATTGTGGAAGGCGAACAGTCTGATTTTTAATCGTTAGACATTTGTGCAATTTTTGTAATTTGTGTGCGACAATTTTTTTCTGGTGCTTGAAAAATGGGATTGCAACGCATCGCCCCGGAGTATGACTCATTGGTATGTACAATATATTTTGACATTATTCGTCTATAACCATTGAAATCGAGCGAGATTAAAATCAAGTGGACATGTTAATATCATGATGTTCTATGCTTTAGTATTCACCATCGCCATCGCCATCGCCATCGCCGTCGCCGCCACCTTCGCCGCCTTCGCCGCCTTCGCCGCCTCCGCAGGTATGTAGTTTGCATTGTTTTGCATGTTTCATGTTTATTATGTTTGATATGTGTCATATTTATTATGTTTGTGTATCTGTTCTAGGACCGTGTGCCGATGATTATAATGGCGCTCATGGCGCGGGTTCTGGCAGGGGAGGCTGAGGCTGCACCCTTAGCGGTGCATATGCAGCGCTCGGGCCTGGTATTCGGGTCGAGGATGGCGGCCAGATTGCGACGGCCCTGGGTACCTTATCATCAAATGGGGCCCCTGCGACGTCCACAGCCCCCATCGCCACCATCGCCTCCCTGGATCGATGTGAGGAGGCCGCAGCCATCGCTTCAGGGGTCCCTATCACCTCCATGGCAGTTCGAGGGGGTGATGTTGTCGTCATCGTCCTCAGCGTCATCATCACCGCCACCGTCGCGGCAGTTAACACCACCGCCACGGTGGTCGCCGCCCCCTGCATGGATGGAAGAGGGGCTCGTGACGCCACCTCTGCAATTGTCATCCGACGAGGAGGATATTTAAATTCTTTTTCATTTTTTTTTGTTATCTCATGTATTTCATCCGTATTAACTATTATTACTATTCATATTACTATTATTATATTATATTCACTATTACTATTACTATTCATTCATTATTTGTAACAATATATTATCATTTTTAAACACATATTATTTCTCCATTTTATTCACCCGTCTTCCTTCTCCTTTCGCTGTCTAATTTTAAGATTCGGTGTAAGATTTAGCGTTCACAATGATATTATACCACATTCAACACATGTCGAGACTTTTATCCTTGAGTTCGAAACCGTTCAATATCCGTTTGATATACGTTCTAAAACGTTCAATACCCGTTCGATACGTATTCAAAGTGATGTGGTCTTGTCGCATGATGTGTCAAAGAAGAAGGGAAAGAAGATGCGTGTGAATAAGGAAAGGATGGTCAGCGAAAATGAATGTGAAGAACAACAGCATCTCACTTTTGCAAAGCTACGCACTTCTCGATTTCATGATAGGAGTTTGCATGCGAGAGCCTGGAGATGCAGCGAGACCAGTTGTCTTCAAACATTAAAGACGTGTAGTACTTTATTAAAATTATGGGATATTGGAGGTCGCCCTCCATTTATGATTCGATGAGGTGGCGAGGTATGTACATAACAATATTTTGACATTTATCGCGTTTAACTGTTGAAACCAAGTGCTCTAAAATCAGGTGTTCGTATCAATATTTTACCATGAGTTTCTATGTCTAGGGCTCACACCGTCCCCACCCCCATCACCATCCCCATCGCCACCACGTGGGCCATCACCTCCACCACCGCCGTCGCCCACGTGGTCGAGCGATTGGGGATCGCCGCGGTCGTCGCCGCAGCCGTCGCCACCACCCCGTTCGCCGTCGCCACCACCCCGTTCGCCGTCACCGTCGCCGCATCCACAGGTATGTAATACTTTGCATTGTTTTATGTGTTTCATGTTTATTATGTTTAATGTGTTAGTATTATATTGATGTGTCTGTGTGTTCTAGGCAACGACGTATGGGGCTGCGCGGTTGCGGGTTGCGCGGGTGCGGTTGCACGCACCGCGGTCGGGGGCTCTGTGGCGGCCGCGCCCCCTGCCCTCACCATCGTCGCCACCATCACCCCCGTCACCTCCATCACCCCCCCTCGCCCGCCAATAGTTTATATTTTTTATATTTTCTATTCTATTTTATATTAATTTCTATTTACTTTTATGTAACAATATATATATCTTAAACGTATATTCTGTCTCCATTTTATTTACTCATCTTCCTCCTCGCCTCCTAATTCTAAGATTTATAGACACTGCATAAATCTATTTCATTCTTCGCGCCGCATGTCACATAATGGTTTGGAAAAATATTTGGGGGTGGGCCAAGGTCATTCTCTCGCTCGGAAAAAATTTCCGGTGGTGGATCGGGGTTTAAAAAAGTTCTCGGGGGTCATTCACTCCCTCTAAAAAGTTTTCGGCGGTGGGTCCGGTCTACGCGGCGGCTCGGCCTGGAGTGATCCCCTCCATCATCGCGGCTTCCCCCACTCCGCGGCTCGTGCGCGCGCAATCGGTTTTCCTCTCCCCGCAGGCCCCGCGCCCATGTTTCCCTCCGCCGCGCTCCCCCGCGCGCCCTCACTTCCCCCCGCCCCCGCGCTCCCCTCAGAGGACCTGCGTTGGAATCGGCCTTACTATACTACTGATGATCGATTCTGGGCAACAGAGATGGAGGAAAAACTGAAGAAGTTCTATGAGGACTGCATGTTGCCAGAAATTATAGATAGTAGATACAATCGACAACAGCCGATTAGAGAACCTCCTACATAAAAACAGGAGAAGCAGGTACGAGTACACAAGAAAGTACACAAAACGATGGAAGAAAACATCCCAATAGCACCGGCGAGTGCATCCAGCGCATATGAAGAGCTGTCAAATGAACAATTGCAATCAAAAGTCACTATTGCACCGGCGAGAGTGCATCCAGCGCATATGAAGAGCTGTCGAATGAACAATTGCAAGCAAAAGTCACTATTGCACCGGCGAGTGCATCCAGCGCATATGAAGAGCTGTCGAATAAGCAAATCCAATTCAAAGTGACAATTGCACCGGCGAGTGCATCCAGCGCACATGAAGAGCAGTCGAATAAACAAATCCAATTCAAAGTGACTATTGCACCGGCGAGTGCATCCAGCGCATATGAAGAGCTGTCGAATAAGTCATGTTTCAAAATGTAAGTAAGAAAGTATGTAGAAGATACATACGGAGAGTGAATAGGACCGTCTATGACGGGGGTGGTGGTGGGCCTTTTCACACTCTCCTAATAATAAATTCATATAGCTGTTCTTTCATATCAAGTGGAAGTGACATCTATAAAAGCGTAAGTATGACACATACTTTTGTTATGCAAATAATTAGATTAATTGGAAATCATCATGAATGTTTCTCTCATATATGAATTTGTTCTAGATATTTCCACCAATCAGTATCAACGTTGAAAATCATGCTCTATGAAGCGAGGAAAGGAAGGCAGTCTTCTCCACAAGCATAAAGATAAGTAAATAACATACATACATTTACATTTTTATTGTATTCAGATTACAACTCGTTCTAACTTTTTATCACAGGTTCTATGACAACTAATTGGAATCAAAAGGGGTCAGTGCCATTCCAAGAAAATATTTATGAGAAATAGGACACAATAATAATGGTTTCTTCAGTAAGTGTAAGTATCAGTCTTTACATTCAAGTGGTATAAACACAAAAACTAATTTTTATTGAATTCATTTATTTTTCCAGATCAAACCAGAATGTACATATATACACTGGGCTGAGGAACATCGTTGCAACTACCAGAAATACAGGGTGTAAGAGGTACCCCTTCCATGCTGCCGACCGGGCTAGTGACAATGTGCAGGAGCGAATTTTCTGTCAGCTGGAGGTGCAGATTTTCTGTCCTCGAAGTGACAGAAAATATAACCTATATGCTATACCCGATTTTCTAAAGATACTGTTGCGGCGTAATAATAATGGTTCGGAAGGATGATGAAAAGTTCACAAATGTAGCGAAATAGAAGGAAATAGCCGCTAAACATTTATTGTCGTATAGCATATACATAGGTTATATTTTCTGTCACTTCGAGGAGGGACCACATAATAATCACGCGTTGGATTCAACGTCAAACACAATTTTATATATGTTTGTTCATAACTGCTTTCTGCATAGGATGTGTATTTCATGTTCTGTTTCAGTGTTTTGCTAATTAAAAAATGTCTATCCTAACAAACTTCATTTTCTGGGGACATGCCCTCATCTATTTTTCCTTTTCACTTATAATTCCTTACTGCCAACGTAAAATATTGTAACATAAGCACATTTCAAGTAAATGTACAATGAATTTTCTACGTTTGCAGTGCCAGCAGACTTTCTGTTTAAATTTTTACAAGTTCAACGCAACAGCTAACAATTTCTTTCCACATTCAAAATAAAATACGGAAATAGCAAACAGCTCCCTCTCGCGTGCACAGGCAGCCGCGTATCTATAGGTATTACCATTTCTGTGCAGAAAAAATCTGCTGTAATACCGACCGACCAAATCGGTCAGGTCACGTGACGTGTCTACCCCCTTAAGTGAGACGTGGATGGAAGAGAAAGAATGGGGGTGGGTAGAAAGGAAACTACCTAGAGGGTATGTATGGAAAAAGCAGTGGGCCAGGAGAGAAAGTCAGAAGCGAAGAGCTATAGGAGGATTGTTGTTGGGGGTGAGAAAGGAGTTAGAAGTGGGAAAGGGGGGAGGGGAGGGAAGGAGGGGATAATGGCTAAGAAAGTGAAAATTGGAGGGGGGTGGTGGAAAATAGTGGGGGTGTATGTGAATAGGGACTTGAAAGAGAAGCTAGAGGATTTAGGGAAGTGGACGGAAGAGAGAGAGGTAGGGATAAGAGTAGTGATAGGGGGGGAAATTTTAATGCGCGCACGGGAGAGGCAGGAGGGATGATAGAGGGGGAAGAGGAGGATGAAGGAAGAGGGGTAAGGAGAAGGAGATCCAAGGATAAGGAGGAGAATGGAGAAGGTAGGAGGCTGTGTGGGTGGCCAGAGGAAAGGGGGTGGGGAATATTGAATGGGAATACAGAAGGGGATGAGGAGGGGGAGTGGACTTTCACAGGGGGAAGGGGGAACACGGTAATAGATTATGTGGTAGGGAACGAGGATACTAGGGAGAAAGTGGAAAGGTTGGAGATAGGGGAGAGGGTTGATTCAGATCACCATGCGGTGGTTGTGTGGCTACGGGGGGAGGGGAGGGATGAAGGGGGAAGGGAGGAAGGAGGGAGGAGGGGCGGTGTTAGGGGAGACTGGACGGAAGAGGGAAGGAGGGAATTTATGAGGAAATTTGGGAAAAGGGGTGAGGGGGAGAGGGGAATAGAGGAGGAATGGTGTGAGATGCGGGAAAGGATTAAGGGCGCGATGGGTAAGACGGTGAAGGGGAGGGGGAGACGGTAAAGAAGGGAGGGTGGTGGGATAAGGAGTGTAAAGTGGAGAAGAGTAAGGTAAGGAGGGAGTTGGGAAAATGGAGGAAGGAAGGAGGGGATGGGAGAGAATATAAGGAGAGGAAGAGGGAGTATGCCAGGTTATGTGAGGAAAAAAGGTAGAAGGAGGTGGAGAGGTGGGTGAGGGAAGTGGAAGGAGTAAGAACGGAGGGGCAAGTTTGGAAGGTGGTAAACACGGGGAGGAAAGGGAAAAGGAGAGTTAATGAAGGGATTTCAATGGGGGATTGGGACGGATATTTTAGGGGGTTGCTGGGGGGTGGAATGGAGGGTGAGAAGGGGGGAGAGACAAGAAGGAGGGAGGATGGAGAGACGGATATAGGGAGGGAGGAAATAGGAAAGGTGATAACGAACCTAAAAGATGGGAAGGCGGGAGGGGGAGATGGGATCCCGAACGAAGTGTGGAAGTATGGAGGCGCGGAAGTGGAGAATTGGCTATGGGAGTTGTGCAAGAGGGTGTGGAGGGGGGATGGCTGGCCAGAAGGATGGAGAGAGGGAGTGGTGGTGCCAGTAGTGAAGAAGGGGTTGGGGAAGAGGGTGGAAGAATATAGGGGGATAACCCTAACACAGACGGCGTACAAGATATACGCGTCTGTGTTAGCGGAGAGGTTAAGGGTGGAAGTGGAGGGGAAGGGAATGCTGCCACTGGGTCAAACGGGTTTTAGGAGGGGGGTGGGGTGTATAGGTAATGTGTATGTGTTAAATTATTTAATAAATAGGCAAGTGGGAAGAAAGAAGGGGAAAATGGTGGTGCTTTTTATAGACATGAAAGCGGCTTTTGACTCGGTGGACAGGGAGGTATTGGTTAGGGAGATGAGGGGAAGGGGGGTGAGGGAGGAGTTGGTGGGGAGGTGCGAGGAGATACTTAGGGAAACATATTGTAGGGTGCGGGTAGGGGATGAGGAGGGAGAGAGGTTCTGGACGGCGAGAGGGGTGAGGCAGGGGTGCCCGCTGAGCCCGAGTCTCTTCACCCTGCTCATAGCGGACTTGGAAGAGGAATTGAAAAAGGGAGGATGGGGGGAGTGAAGCTAGGGGGGGGGGGAAGGTATACGCGCTGGCATACGCCGACGATGTGGCGGTGTTGGCGGAGGACGAGGAGGGAATGAAGGGGCTGATGGGGAAATTGGAGAAGTATGTGGATGGGAAAGGACTGCAGGTCAATGTGGAAAAAACGAAGGTCATGAGGTGTAGGAGGGGAGGGGGGAGATGGAAGAGGGTAACATGGAGGTGGAAGGGGAAGGAGATTGAGGAGGTGAGGAGCTTCAGGTATCTGGGATACACGGTGATGGGGAACGGGGGGCAGGAGGAGCATGTGGGGGAAAGGGTGACAAAAGGGGCGGCGGTGATGGGGAAGATATGGGGTATTGGGAAAACGATGTTTAGCAATGATTGGGAAAGGAGATTATGGCTTTTCGACAAGTTGGTGTGGCCGGTGGTGGGGTACGGAGCGGAGGTGTGGGGGTGGAGGGAAACGGAGAAGGTGGAACGCCTACATGATAGGTTTTTGAAGTGGGTGATGGGGGTGGAAAGAGATACGCCGAGTTATATGGTGAGGGAGGAGGTGCAAAGGGAAATGATGAAGGGAAGGGCAAGGATGAGGGCGTGGGGGTTTGAAAGGAAGCTGGAGGAGGGGCAAGGGGGGAGCTGGCGAGGTGTTGGGAAGAAATGAAGGGGAGGCTCAAGAGGGGAAAGGCTTTGGAGGGGTGGGAAGAAGAAAGGAAAGTGTTCTACGAGGAAAGGGGTTGGACCTTGGAGGAGATGGAAGGGATAAGGGAAAAGGGGGGAATAAGAGGAGAGGAATTAGTGAGCAGGGAAAGGAAACTGCATGAAGAGGAGAGGTGGAGAAGGATAGGGGAATCAAGATATAACGGGTGGTATGGTAGGGTGAAGGGGGAAGGGTTGCTGGGGTATTTGAAGAAGGGGTGGGGGGAAAGTAGATGGAGGAGGGTCGCGAGATATAGGTTGGGCAATGAAATGAGAGGGGGAGGTACTGGGAGAAGGAGGAAAAAAGGATATGCAGGGTGTGTAGAGGGGGGAAGAGACGTGGGAACACGTCTGGGAGGTATGTATGGGGTGGGGAGAAGAGAAGGGGTGGCAGGAGATGGCGGGGGAGGTTCTAGATGATCGGGGGGGGGAAGGGGAGGTGTGGATGAGAAGAATTGAGGAGAGGAGAGAGGGATTGGAGCATGGATGAGGAGATTGTAGTGGAAGGGGAGACGAGCGGAAGCGGAGGTCCGGGAGAGAGGGGAAGCGGTTTAGGTTTATGCGTGTGCGAGCGGCGGGAAGGAGGGTAGGGGGCGAGCGAGCGGCGAGGGGGAGAGACGGAAGGAGGAAGTAGGTTAAGATAGGCTAAGATAGGTTAAGATAAGTTAAGATAGGTTAAGGTAGATATAAGATAGATATAAGGGAAGAAGAGGGTGTATGAGTGGTAGGGTAAAGAGATTGTAACCCTTAGGGGAGCCAATAAAGACCAATATATAGTGTATTAGTTGAGAATTGTAATGTATAGGTTTTGTGTGATATTTCAAAAACATCAAAAAGTGCCGGAAAGTCATCCACGCTTACGGTAACGAGTAACATTGAATTGTCCTTACCTTTCCCAGTTTCCTTTGACGTTCTTAGTTTCGCCTTCTCTCTTCTATACGAAGACAGCGGTGCTCCCATTTTCGCCTTGACTACTTCCACGCTCGTATTTAAAATTCCTGCAATTTTGCACCACGCAGCGTATTTCGCGGGTTTTAGGTGGTATTCGTTATCGCGGGGATTCCACAATACAGGATTCTCCCTGTACAAATTGATTAGCTGTAGGACCAGGTCATTGTCCACTGTAACGGCTGTTGTTCACCCATGATAAATCATGATGTTCACTCACTTTGAACTGACTTGAAGTTTATTTTCAACTAAACTGAAGGGTACATTTGCAGCGGGTGTATATATACCTGCGATCCCCTCCCTTCGAATTTTAGGGGAAATGGAAACTATCGTAAAACTCCCTTGCGAACATCCCTAGATACCTACAATATATTGTGAGAATCAAAACGGTCTGGAAATTTCTTGTCAAATATTGAATAGACAGCATCGAGTGTGGGCAGTACTGCGTAATATCAGTTCATTTTTTACCAGAGTTGCCAGGTACTTCCGTACGCGTGGGGAAGGTGTGACGTGAGATAGACCTAATAAGATCGTAACGTAACTGATTAAGTGATTGCCTTCTCCAACATATATTTTTTATTTAATTTCATTTCACAGGGTGTCCGATAGAAGAGTAAACACCTAGATATTTCCTAACGTATTCGAGATAAAAAAAATTGTTTATCGCAAATTTATTATCGCAGATGATTTTTTTCTTTCATTATTATTTTTAGAGATAAGACGGTCAAGTTCGGTTTTTTAAATGGAACTATGTTTCTTGGAGATCCTTTGATAGTGTGTTTAAAGAGAAATGCAATAACCTGTAAAGCCGGGTACAGACCTGAATGCGTAAACGCTGAGCAGGCTGAGCGCGCACAAATGACGCATGCGGAGAGGTCGAAAGTGCCATTGTGTCTTTCTTCACCAACTTCTGTGCTTAACTTAGCCCACTCCGCAGTCGTAAAGATGGTGTGATACATAGTTAGCTAAATAAACATACAGCACAACCCTCCGAGTCATCCTGTTTACCAATACAGGGTGATTGTTCAGCAACGCCTGTCAAATAGTTGCCACCTGGTACTCCGTGGCGCGGACAACCCCCCGCAATGCCTCACCAAATTTTATGGGTTTCGATCCTTCAAACGGTTAGAATACCATTAAAAACTCAAAAATGTTCAAGAGTTCCGCAATTCTCGCCACATCTTTGCGAAAACAACGTCAATTGAAGACTCACGTGCGTCTAAATAAAAGTGGGCTTAGAGTTAGGCGAAAATTCATTCATTCTTTACGACAACATCTGTTTGCCGGTTTTGTAAAGGGCAATCAATTTTATGGGGTCTTTAAGAATTTTAGACTTTCTTCAGTCCGTGTTAATCCGCATATTGCTTTATGGCCGGGTAGTACGTGCGATGACTTCGGACCCGCACGTAGATACTGTTGTTAATCGCCACGCCGACTCGCGGGACAATACGGCCATAAACCGCGACCTTAGCGAAACGGTCCGGCCGATCAGCCCTGGTAAGTTTTTGGCAACCAGATGTGACATTTTCCTCCTCTTCGTCAAGGGTAAGAGGGTTCCTCCTCTACGAACGCATTTACTCAGGGAAGGTCCCCCCTTTTCGAGGAACGGTGTTCCCAATGTGTGTTTCATAATTATATTAAAACTACAATTACTTTCATGCATATGAATAAGATGTCAGCAAATAGAAAGTATTGTCCACCATCAATACGCCACCTGCAGGCTGAAGAGACGTAGGAAGAATAGGGGTTGCCCGCTGACTGCGCGTGTTTCTGCCTGCGTGCGTCGTCTTCCCTTTAAATTGAAGACGGATCCACTATCTTTCGAATAATCACGCGGTCCCATTGAGCTATAAAAATATCTGGAGAGTGAACAGCAGTGGGTAGAAGTAGAGGCGACAGTGGTCCAAGGGAAATAGAAGATAACGGGTGCACCTATCCTTCTTTCTATTATCCCTCTCACTCTGTACTATCTGTGTTATCTGTGTATGTGTGTGTGCAGATAACTTCACTCACATGCACTATACATCCATAGCCTGTTGTAAGACAGAGATACGTTCACCCGTTATCTTCCCTCTCTCTCGGACCGGCCGCCATTGCCCTGTTCACTCTCCAGCGATTTTTATAGCTCAATGCGCGCTCCAATATCAAAATAAAAATAGATGTAGACGTATGCACTGCGAGAAAGGGTGTGGCGTAGGGAGTAGATTATATTATGACCAATCGGACCTCCATTCGTTGTAGTCGCAACGTTTTCACCTCTTCATAGTAATATTATCTCTTTATGGCCCACCTTTTCTCGCAGCGCATATATCAGGGCGTCCTTTTGTTGTGATTTTGTAGCGCGTGTTTATACTGAAGAGATAAGGGATCCGTCTTCAATTCGAAGGAAAGACGTCACAGGCGGAACCACGAGCAGTCAGTGGACTACTCCTTTTCGATCGATAATTTATTATTTTTCCAAGAACGTTTCGACAACATCTGTTTGTCAAATTTCTAAAAGCCAATAAAAAACGTGGTAACATTGTTCAGTCTGAGTTGATCCGCACATTGCTCTGTCGAGGGGCAGTGAGTACGATTACTTTGGCCGCGCAGGTACCGTCGTTAACCGCCAACTCGCGGGACAAAACGGTCATAAACCGGGGCCCTGGCGAGACGCTCTGACCGATCAACCTGGCTAACAAAAAGTTTGGTAGGCAGATGTCCGGTTTTTCCTCCTATACATCACCAAGAGAAAAAAGGTTCCTCCACCACCGTCGAAATCGCATAGGGAAGGTTCGTCCTGCTCCAAAAAAGGCCAATTAAGATTCTGATGGCGCCTTCCAAAATTCTAATGTCGAGTTTCACATCGAAAAGGTGGATAAGGGCTCCTCAAGCAAGATTCGTTCACTTCATTCTCCGTGACTTCACCATTTTACGACCTTCCGCACAACGAAATAACTTAAGGGGGTAGGTCATCCCCTTAAGGTGAAATCAGGCGGCACGTGGATGGGCGAGCTTGGCACGAGACTCGCCGAGCACACGCGCCGTGAGAATGCTCATGGCTCGCCGACTCGCGATTCCTTATGTTTCTCCGATGAAAATAATACCAAAAACGACGTAATTCGCCCCATAATGAAGGAAATTCTATGAACAAATGTTTTGCATTATTTCAAATTCATTTCGTTAAAAATAGTCCGATTTACATGAAATTTGATATGATTTTCATCGGAAAAACATAAGGAATCCATCGGTGTCACTTCTATATCAATACGATAAAGAGTTAAGAATTATTTTATTTCTGAATCAGGTATTATGAATCCTCGGCCGATCGCAGCGAATCGAGGTCGGCCCCCCGTAGTCGAGGGTAAAATATTCATTACAGTATATTAAGAAGCTATTTAATGTTAATCGTATTGATATGGAAGTGACACCGATGGATTCCTTATGTTTTTCACATGAAAATCATACCAAATTTCATGTAAATCGGACTATTTTTAACGAAATGAATTTGAAATAATGCAAAACATTTGTTCATGTAATTTCCTTCATTATGGTGCGAATTACGTCGTTCTTGGTGTTATTTTCATCGGAGAAACATAAGCAATCGATTGGCGTCGTTTTCGCAAAGATCTGATGAGAAATTCGGAACTGGAGATTCCTCACTTCTTAATGGGTATTCTTGTCTTCCCGGGGGTCGAAGCCTTCGACCCGAAGGCCGTGACGCTCAGTGTGCCTTCAATTATGGAACGGTACTCTATGAAGGTGGGATCAGACGGCGCGTGGTTCGGCGATCTGTGCGCGTGAATCGCCGATCCACGCGCCGCTTGATCTCACTTTCCCGGGTACCCGTTCTCCCGGGAATCAACAACTCTAGTTTATTGTCTGGTGAACGTGGAGGGATTACCTTGTAGCATTTGAGGATTAAACCTAAATAATGCTCTGCAGTTCTACAAGTTATTTGGCAAATGTTTTCTAATTAGTTTATAGCGTCTTGGAGACCAAATGTTTAGTGTCATAAAGCGGTAATAAACCGTGGCCCTCCAGCAACCCATTTTAGGGCATCACGCAGATGGCTACAACATGGGAATCCCGCCTGGAGAAAACACAGGAAATCGCCTTTTTTGTATACCTGTATTTTTCCACCTCTACGCCCACGATTTGCGGAAGTGGGATTTTTCGTGACCAATAATATTTGGAGTGTCGCACGAAACTCCACCTTAAAGAGGGTGTACGCCCGTCCGAGCTCACTCGCGACGGACTTGGTGTACGGACGTGTGCTCGTGTAGTTTCTTTCACTATCTTCCTCCAGTTCGCATTCAGAAATCGCCCTGAATTGGGACCAACTCGGGATCAACGTGCTAGTAGTGTGTTTCTCTATACATCTGAAATGCCCACCGAAGTGACCAAGGTGCTGTTCACGGCGCAGGAGGATGACAAGTTAGTACAGACAGTAGCAGGTTATCCTGTTCTGTACGACTGTAAACACAAAGAATATAAAAATCAAGGGTTGAAGGTGAACATATGGCAAGAAGTATCCACCGCAGTCAACAGAGCAGGTAAAGTATTGTTTAATTAGGTATATTTATTTGTAGGAACCATAAACTACGGCTAATAATGTCCGAAAGACGGAGCGAGAAAAAACATCAACGCGTCGTCTGTCTCGTACCGCCTTCGCTCGCTTCCAGTGGCTCTCGCTCGCTCTCGTTCCATCTCGCTCTCGCCTTCGCCGAACCAGAAACATCGCTAGAGGAGGACAATATCGCTTCATCAAGTAAACGGCGTTGCGGGAACGAAGCAAGTCCAGTGCCAAAAAGACGTCGACATGATTCCAGCGACGTGGTCAGTGTGTGGAAAGAAAGAGCTCGCGAACGAGAATCAATATTAAAAAGTATTAGCATCAACAAGGATGATGAGAATGACCCCACGATGTTATTTTTTAAGTCTATGGGAGCTACCGCCCAAAAATTTCCGCCGAATGTACTTGCGCAAGCAAAGAGTGCTGTGTTCAAAATAATGAACGATTATGAACTAATATTGACACAAGACACCTGTGCTTGTAATAGTACGATTTGATGTTTCCGAGGTCTCCTCCAATAGCTGTAATAAAAATAAATTTATGTCAAAATAAAATATGTGTCTGGAAAATTAACATGTGTAATGTCAGGGGCAACGTTTCTTCTGGTGAAATTTGATACTGCACTCTCCTACACGTCTGTTTTTTTAAATTAAGGGGGGAGCCCTATTTAGGACGGCTAGGAATGAGGTGATTCTTGGGAATTGTTTTCTAACAAACTGTTAAGCGGATCTTTTCCAAACTTTCAGGGTATTTTAGTTTACATTCAAATAACAAAAATTAATTTTCACGTTACAAAGTGTTTGGTAGAAATGGAGGTATATGAACACGTTCGTTAGGACACGCATGCCGGAGTTGCAAATTGGCGGGTGTAATGGTGGCCTCATTTTTCCTTGAAATAAAAAAACCAAGGATTTTCTTATTTCTAGTATAATTACATTGTCGATGAACCTAAAAAACGAAAAAATAGTTAAAAGTGGGCAAATTGGTGGAGCTTCAAAGAAAAAGTTACGATTTTGCCCCCAAGATATTTCGTACTGCTTATGGAAAAAGAGTTGTTCAATTCAATTTATTTATCAATGTCTTAAGGCTCCTACAGACGGTGATGCAACAGTCCGTGAAACACGGATGCCTGCATCAGTGTTTCACGACTCTTGCATCACCGTCTGTAGGAGCCTTTAGGTTCATCGACAATGTAATTATACTAGACATAAGAAAATCCTTGGTTTTTTTATTTCAAGGAAAAATGAGGCCACCATTACACCCGCCAATTTGCAACTCCGACGTGCGTGTCCTAACGAACGTGTTCATATACCTCCATTTCTACCGAACACTTTGTAACGTAAAAATTAATTTATATTGTTTGAATGTGAACTGAAATACCCTGAAAGTGTGAAAGAGATCCGCTTAATAGTTTCTTAGAAAAAAAATTCCCAAGAATCACCTTATTCCTAGCGTCCTAAATAGGGCTCCCCCCTTAACCTAAAAAATGGTCTGTACGTTTCGTCGTTATCCAATAAGTGATTTCTTATTAATATATTAAAATAGCCCTCGGTGATTCGATTCTTCTACATTTCGTTTTCATTTACTTTCTTTTTCTTCTTTCAAAATGTGCTAGCAGAACTTCCCCCCCCCCTCCTCCTCGTCATCATATTCTTCTTCTTCTTCGTCGTCGTACGATACATGCGAAAGCAAATTGCAGTTCGTTTTAAAAATTTAAATCACTTTCACACCACACAACCTTTACGTTTGGAATGGTCGCGTCCCGGCAAGAGAAGCACTAACACCAATACGATTTCGCTTTAGAGTTTAGAGCTACAGTATTGTCTCCCTGTGAACTCGTTTCGGTGCACACGCTGTGGGCTTTTCGCTATCCCCACAACTTCTGTCTCACTCTTGTCCGGCGAAGGCGAGAGCGTGATGGAACGAGAGCGAGCGAAAGACACTAGAAGCGAGCGAAGACGGTACGAGACAGACGACGCGTTGATGTTTTGTCTCGCTCCGTCTTTCGGACGCCGTGTCGCTCCGGCGCATGCAAAGCGTTCCACCTCGCTCCCCCCTTCGGCCAGAAAGAAGCGAGAAACGAACACTCGGAATTAGGGCTCTGCTCACGATGTGGGCTCAACGCCGGTCCCGACTAGCGAGTTCTCAGGGAGACAATACTGTATTTTTCTTGCTACAGTAACTCACAAGCGTGTAAATTATAAGCACGCGCTTTAGTAACAAAACAAAACCACTCGTGACGCACACGTTACCACCACTCCTGTAGGTGTCCCTCCTCCACTGAACATCTTGTCCGGCCGAAAGTTTCCCCGCCAGTCCTGCTTATACCGAGAGGATGTCATAAATGCAAACACTTTATTACCTTTGGGTTAGGACATCTCTCCCACTTTGCTGGAACAGCACTCGTTACTGTGACTTCGAGGTGCAAACATTGCGACAGAACAGAATCGTAGTTGTGCGAAGTGTTTAAAAATGAATCGGAAATTGCTTGCCGTGTTACTCCAAGAAGAAGAAGATGACGACGCACTTCTGGTTGCCAACTTTGAAGGGAAGAAAAGGAAGCGGAACACAGTGAAGGCCTTGTATAAAACTCGCCCCATCGAGGGCTATTCAAGCATACTAATAACCAACCATCTTTTGGGAGATACCGAAACGTTTAGACAATTCTTCAGATTAAATAAAGATCAGGTTGATTTTGTGTTAAATCTTGTGGGCGCGGATTTAAAAAAACAGTCGTGTAGAAGAGTGCAGTCTCCCATCTCCCCACAGGAAAAGGTGCTCCTCACATTAAGCCAAGTTAATTTCTTAAAAACATATTTTATTTTTTCGTCACGTAATTTCATTATAACTGTTGCATATTTTGACTGATCTCTTAATAATCACGCGTCGACTACTGATTTTCACATACATACGCTGTACGCATAATACGACGACGCGCAAAATTCAAAGTCGGTGACAAGGTACGCGTGAGCAAGTTCGAGACCCTCTTCGAGAACGGGTACACTCCGAACTGGTCGACCGAGGTGTTCGAAATCGTAACCGTACAACTAACCTACCCGGTGACGTACATTCTGCGCGATTCCGTGGGAGAGCCGATCTCGGGTGGATTCTACGAGTACGAACTGCATTCGGTCGCGAATCCGGACGGCCATCTAGTCGAGAAGATTATTCGTCGCAAGGGAAACCAGGTGTACGTTAAATGGCTTGGATTTGATTCGTCGCGGAACTCGTGGATAAGCGACAAGGATATTCTATGATTCCCGATTATAAACGCACTATGTGTTACTGAAATAAATAAATAAATAAATACATATAAATATTTATAAATATTTATAAATATATACATTGCCCATTTATTCAATTATTCACATTCTCCTTCTTCATCTCGTATATGCGTACAATTAATCTTAATAAAGTAAGAAAAAATATATACATATATACTAACACGTATAAAATACAATTTTGGCTATTCTACGCTATACATATATTAGATATTCATAAATAAATAAATAACATGAACAAAAGAAAGAAACGTATATACATATGTACATGCAAACGTATATACATATGTACATGCAAACATATAAACATACAACATGCAAACATATAAACATACAACATGCAAACATATAAACATACAACATGCAAACATATAAACATACATCATAACATGCAAACATACTATACAATGGGTTTCTCGTACTCCTCCGTCGAGTGACAATGGTCGCGCACTTTTTTGTCCTTGACGACGAAGGGTTGTCCGCACACATGACACACAATCGCGTTTTCAAAACTGAGACGTTGTTGTCTCGTCAACGAGTTCATCGGTTTCGCGTTCCGCAACCACAATGTTCGCAAAGTCACGTAGTTCCTGCACGAACCACTTCACGCACTCGAAGGCGTGCCGATACGCGCGATAACGGCACAGAGACGCGTCGGTGGAACAATGAACGTAGTATCCCACGCTGTACGCTCTGTGTTGCTGATACGTGTACGTACGACTCCGCTCCGCAGGCTCGACGTCCTCCAGCATACATTCGAAGTCCGTGTACGCGATGAATGGCGCTCGTTCCTTATTTTTGAAGTTCTTGAACTGCTACCATTTATCATCCAGGGACGGCAATTCGACGGCACACTTCTTCAGACGCTGGCAGTCCACGTTGTGCTTGGTCAATTGCTCGGACGAATGGAAGAAGTTGAGACATCTGCAACGATAACAATAGCATTAATAATAGAACATAAGAATAAATAATACATCGATTGAAATATTCCGTATTTTACTCACCTTTCGCAAAGGAATACTTGATGCCTATGATTGCCGAGCTGCTTCGAAATCAGTCTCGACATGCTGCGAATGCACGCGAAATGATAACGTTGAGGCTCCTTGGGATCCTGCATCAGTAGTAGGTTCGCGTGTCTCTCTCTCTTTCTCTCGCTTGTCCTCGGTCAAACGCAGAGGCACGCAGTTTCCGTCCGACCACGTGTACACGTTTCGGATACGTCGTTGAACCTCTCGAACTTGGTGTTGAGCGTGAAGAGTTTTGCCAGCTTTCAAACATTCTTACTAAGCACTTGGCCGGCACTTGGTTTGCCTACCTGGGACTGACGCATCGGGACTCAGTTATTTACGATCGGGTCAATAAATTAGGGACCGTTGAGCCGAGTCAAGAGTTTCTGGGCGACAGTAAACAGACGCGTCGCGCCGTTCGGTACGGTTGCGTGGGAATCATACTTTCCCTCTCTATTTTTTTTTCTTTCGTCAGTTACACATCCGCTTTCAACCAATAGGATAATAGTTACCATCTCCTTTAAGACACCCCTGCAAGGGTTTGAAGGTTTTGTAGGCCCTCAGAAAATGCAAGAATAGCAGATCGAAGCAAGCATTCAAGCTGGCAACAGCTAGCGACCACCTCTTTGTATTTTTTGTTAACGTTAAATATACTATCATTATTGTTTAAATCCACAGGTACAAATCCTTAATAACTTGCACAGTTACGCTTACGGTCTGGCAAATAAGTCAAACATTCGCGTACGCAACATTGGTCCTTCGAGCCGGAGTGTGTGCATTGTGGATACATGGTGTGGTACATTACGGATCCTGTGAATTGTTGGTGCTGAGTGTGAATTGTGCATTCACATATCATACATTCCGGATAGTTATACATCTCGGATACATTCCGTGAGTCCTATTCGCATCGGACATCAATTTCTGGACATAGAGGGGTCGAATCTTCAAGGACTTTGGAAGTCTGGTCTACAAGGGGCCAACTGGGAGAGGCGTAGCGGAACCACGTCGCGGCCGGGCGGACAGCAGCTTCCGACGGAACAATGGCAGATCTGCTTTCTTCAGGACGGATTGGGTTCATCAAGGATCGTTTGGAAAGCGCCAGCAGTCAATCACGTGACGCATCTTGGATCACTGCCTGGGTGAGTACAACGAAACGCTTTCCTTTCATTGTCATTTTCCTGCTTTGATCTCAATTAAAAAATGACTCCAGATCCAGAAATTATTAAGGGTCTTAAGCGACAGCGAGGTGCTGTCAAGGGTCAAGTGACTCGTTTACTGTCAGCAATTACTGAGGAACCAGATTTGAGTATAGACTCGTTAGAAACGCGTAGAGTTAGGTTGCGTGAACTTCTCGACTTGTTTTCGGACTATCAGTTGGCTATTGAATTGGACAATGATGATCCCGATCACGAAGTTCAGCGTGATGCCTTTGAACGGCAGTACTTTGAGGTTGCGGATCTTATAAATGCACGCTTAAAGGCGTTACAAGGTTCGCCAGTCAGATCTGTTGTAACGAGTAGAAGTGTAGAGTCACCGGCCACCGTAATGCTTAAACAGGCGCATATGCTTTTACCGCAGATAGATATCAAGCCGTTCGATGGAAATCTCTTAGAATGGCATAGTTTTCGGGATACGTTTCACTCGTTAGTGCACGAGAGTGATGATTTGCCATCGGTGCAGAAGTTTCATTTGCTAAAGAATGCGCTTCATGGACAGGTCGCGTCGGTGATTTCTGGTCTTAATGCATCAGAGGAAAACTACTTGGTAGCTTGGAATTTATTGCAAACACGATGTAATAAACCGCGTCAAATTGTGTACGCTCAGTTGAAATCTTTATATGATTTGCCTGAAGCAACCGGCGATTCTCCGTCGAGTTTGCGAATTTTAGCGGAATCAGCTCAAATGCACGTTAATGCTCTTTTGTCTCTGAAACAGCCAGTTCAGACTTGGGATACAATGTTAGTGTATATTCTTGGGAAAAAGTTAGATAAAGGCACGCGACGGGCTTGGGATCGTACATTAGAGGACGATCAGATGCCTGAGTTCAAACAATGGATTGCGTTTATGAATAAGAGATCACGCGGAGATGATTCAGATGATGAATGTTCAAATGTTTCAAAGGCGAGTAAACAGCCTACACGTTTACGTGCTAAGGAACCAGCACAGAAGCGTGGTCAGGTATATTTAGCTACCAACAGCTCGAATTCATGTGAAATCTGCGGGGAAGAGCATTTGATAGTCACGTGTGCCAGGTTTTTACAGCTTTCGGTTCGTGAGCGAATAGGCTCTGCGAAGCGCGCAAAATTGTGTATTGCAAATTTGGAAATTGCCGCAAGTGTTCTAAGAAACACCATACGCTTTTGCACATACCCTTTGAGTCAGGACAGAATGTAACTACTAGCAAGGAGGCAACTAATAGCGATGTTGCACCCACTGCGGAAATGGTGAAGTCAACATTGACTGTCACTTTCGATAGTGAGGTTTTGCTCGGTACGGCATTAGTAAAGGTTAGGGATCGGAATGACAAGGATCATGTATGCCGTGTGCTCCTGGACAGCGGCTCACAAGCGCATTTAATGACTGATAGTTTCGCGGATAAATTACAGCTGCCGAAGCATGAAATAGATCTGTCGTTCTACGGATTGTCTAAGTTGCAGACACGTGCAAGGCATTTCGTTCATACGATTGTTAATTCGCGAGATGACTCGTTTCGCTCTAAAGTCACGTTTATTACGCTTCCTACAATCACGGGACTTTTACCTGCGTCTCAGGTAGACCGTCGCGGATTGCAGTTTTCGAGGGGAATCAAGTTGGCAGACCCGGGATTTCATAAGCCGGCACCAATCGATGCGCTGTTAGGAAATAGTTTGTTTTATAGATTATTGCGAAATGGACAGATCAGACTCTGCAATGATGAGATCATTTTACAACAGACACAATTAGGATGGATAGTGACAGGTTCGTTGAATTGGCAGAAGCGATTCTCATTAATGGAACCGCTAAAATCACATCCCGTAGTGTCATCGCTTGAGAAGTCATTAAACAAGTTTTGGGAAATTGAAGAAATCTCTGAGAAACCATTATTTTCTAGGGAGGAAACTACGTGTGAAGAACATTTTGTTCATAATGTATCTAGGGATTCAAGCGGGCGTTACATGGTTCGATTACCATTCAATCAGCAGAAGGAGTTTATTGGTAATTCTCGAGGTGCTGCATTGAATAGGTTTATTTCATTAGAGCGTAAGCTTCATCAGAATCCAAGACTTTTAGGGGAATATAAACAGTTTTTAGATGAGTACCTTGAGTTAGGACACATGAGCGAGGTTAGTCAGGCACAAGAGGAGAAGGGTTTTTATCTGCCGCATCACGCGGTAATTAAGGAATCGAGCGTGACCACTAAGGTCAGAGTCGTATTTGACGCCTCCGCGAAGTCCTCAACAGGCGTATCACTTAATGATGCACTGTTGGCTGGACCGACTATTCAGGATACATTGTGGTCTATTCTGCTTAGGTTTCGATTTCACGAGTTTGTTCTGACAGCAGACATTGAAAAAATGTTTCGTCAGATTTTAGTACACCCCGAAGATTCTGATTATCAGAAGATTCTATGGCGCAGCTCCAGGGACGAACCTATCAAGGAGTTCCGATTAGACACGGTCACTTACGGTACCGCTTCAGCATCATTTTTAGCGGTACGTTGTTTGAAGCAGCTCGCGATTGACGAAGGCGACAAACATTTAGATGCAGCGCGATGTTTTAAAAACGAATTTTATGTAGATGATTTGCTAACGGGGGCATCTACTTTTGAAGAAGCGCTAAAATTAAGGGATGAATTAATTGCTCTTGCTAAACTAGGGGGTTTCAATCTTCGTCAGTGGTCTTCGAACGAAGTCAGACTGACCAATGGCTTACAGGGAAACGATAGTCAGGATGCATTATGTTTGGATCATTCTGAGACAAAGAAAACTTTAGGAGTTTTTTGGAAACCTAGTAATGATAACATCGTTTACAGGTCTAAACCTTTCGCGGAATCGCAGCATTTTACGAAGCGATTAATTTTATCGCAGATTGCACAATTGTTTGATCCTCTTGGGTTACTTGGTCCTGTAATCATACAGGCGAAGATAATTATGCAACAACTCTGGAAGGCTAACATTAGTTGGGATGAGACTGTACCTCAACATGTTTTGCAAACGTGGTTAGATTTCAGGGACGAGTTGCATTTGTTAAATGACTTTTCAGCTCCGCGAAAGGTGGTGCTTGAGCGATATAGTAGCATACAGTTGCATGGTTTCTGCGACGCCAGTGAAAGCGCGTACGGGGCGTGTATTTTTATTCGGGTTTTTAATTATAAAGGAATACACGAGGTTAATTTATTGTGTGCTAAATCGCGGGTAGCTCCGGTAAAGATAGTATCACTGCCGCGTTTGGAACTTTGTGCTGCAGGTTTGCTAGCCAAATTATACACAGAAGCTGTAAGAGCGTTGTCGGGGCGTGACTTTGATTTGATCAGATTCTGGTCTGATTCGAGCATAACGCTGCAATGGATCAAAACGGCACCGCATCTTCTCAAGACCTTTGTAGCAAATCGTGTGTCTAAGATTCAGGCAGAGACGAATGTGCAGAACTGGCATCACGTGGCTTCAGCAGATAATCCTGCAGATTTTATATCGAGAGGGCAATCACCAGCGCAATTTATTTGTAATCAGGTCTGGCTAAAAGGTCCTTATTGGCTTTCTCAAGACGAGAGTTGTTGGCCAGTTAGTAATGTCACGGTGGACAATGTTCCGGAACGACGAAACATATTGTCATTTGTTATTGAGCAAAGGAAGAATGATATATTTTCAAGATTTTCCTCTATCACCATGCTAACTAGAGTTGTGGCCTATATATTTCGTTTTTTCTACAACGCAAAGAATAAGGAAAGAGTTAAGGGTGAATTGACACCACAGGAAGTGCATAGAGCTCACGGGAGAATTTTAGTCACAGTGCAAGCTGAGGCATTCGTAGGGGAAATTGCGGGTTTACGACAGGGACGCGGACTGCCCAAGGGAAGCAGATTAAGTAATTTAAGCCCGTTTTTAGATAAAGACGGTCTGCTTAGGGTCGGCGGCAGGTTGAAGCATGCGCCGTTAAGTTACGCACAAAAGCACCCTCTTTTATTACCACGTACCCATCATATTACGGAGCTTATAATTAGACACGAGCACATTCGGCATTGGCATTCAGGCATACAGGCCACGCTCAATGCTGTTAGGCAAAGTTATTGGCCTATTGACGGCAAAAACGCTGTTAAGAGGCTAATACATGGTTGTATACGTTGCTGCAAATTGAATCCCAAGATTTCAAGTTATATTATGGGTAACTTACCAGGTAACCGGGTAACTCAGACGCGACCGTTCCAGAACATCGGTATAGATTTTTGTGGTCCTTTCTTCATAAAGGAAAAGAAATTGCGCAACCGTTCGAAGGTTAAGGCTTATGTGTCTGTATTTGTTTGCTTCGCAAGTAAGGCAGTACACTTAGAATTAGTTACGGATCTAACTGCGGAAGCATTTCTTGCAGCATTACGGCGGTTCTTTGCTGGAAGAGGAAGACCTCAGAATATTTATACGGATAATGGCACTAATTTTGTAGGTGCAAGAAATGAAATTTTGCAGATTCGGGCTTTTTTGGCTTCTGAAGAATACGCAAGTAAAATTGGACATTTTTTAAGCGTTGAAAACGTACAATGGCATTTTTCTCCGCCTCGATCCCCACATTTTGGTGGTCTGTGGGAGGCTGCAGTTAAGTCATTTAAGGGACATTTGTATAGAACGGTGGGTGAGGGATTGTTCACATATGAAGGATTCAACACCTTAATAATTGAGATAGAAGCCATTTTGAATTCACGGCCTTTGATTCCGCTATCCTCTGATCCCAATGATCTTGTTGCCTTGTCTCCTGGTCACTTCCTCATTGGCGATTCGTTGTGCAATCTTCCGGAGCGTGATTTTCTAGATGTGCCGAGCAACAGGCTTTCCTTTTGGCAACACGTGCAGAAGGTGAAACAACATTTTTGGACTCGTTGGCAGAAGGAGTATCTGCAGGTTCTTCATACGAAGAAGAAATGGCATCTTAAAGGCGTTGCTCATTTTAAAAAATGATTGTTGGTGACTATCAGAGAGGACAACGCTCCACCTCTTCAATGGCAGCTTGGTCGAATTGTGGATGTACATCCGGGCAAGGATAATGTTGTTCGTGTTGTGACAGTTAAGACAGCTCATGGCACGTACAAACGTTGTGTGAAAAGACTATCACCGCTCCCGATTGAGAGCCCTGATCTGGATTGATGGACTGATTTGATTTGAACTGTTTTGCTGTATTTCTGTTAATCGCATCATATGTATTGATACGTTATACGCATTCCTCTAGACCACTAATTTAATTGTGTGTTTTATTCTTAAGTAACTAAGAGTTATCTCTGCGTGTGGTTTTTGTTTGATGTGTGTATTGTGTGCAATGCCACATTGTGATTTTCTTATTTTTGTCAGTAGAGATACATAATGTTTTTGGTTTAGTATAGAATTTAAGGTTCTTGATTGGTGTATTACTAGAGCTCATGCATTTTAATTTTAGCTTGTGCGTTTAGTATATTCATGTTAGATAGTAACTAGATCTGCTCTGTGATGTATGTCTTTCAGAAGATATTCTTTGAATGTAACCCTTCAAGGCGGACGGTGTGTTGAGCGTGAAGAGTTTTGCCAGCTTCAAACATTCTTACTAAGCACTTGGCCGGCACTTGGTTTGCCTACCTGGGACTGACGCATCGGGACTCAGTTATTTACGATCGGGTCAATAAATTAGGGACCGTTGAGCCGAGTCAAGAGTTTCTGGGCGACAGTAAACAGACGCGTCGCGCCGTTCGGTGCGGTTGCGTGGGAATCATACTTTCCCTCTCTATTTTTTTTTCTTTCGTCAGTTACACATCCGCTTTCAACCAATAGGATAATAGTTACCATCTCCTTTAAGACACCCCTGCAAGGGTTTGAAGGTTTCGTAGGCCCTCAGAAAATGCAAGAATAGCAGATCGAAGCAAGCATTCAAGCTGGCAACAGCTAGCGACCACCTCTCTGTATTTTTTGTTAACGTTAAATATACTATCATTATTGTTTAAATCCACAGGTACAAATCCTTAATAACTTGCACAGTTACGCTTACGGTCTGGCAAATAAGTCAAACATTCGCGTACGCAAAACTTGGCCAGCTGGTCCAACGTCACGGGAACAGTCATATCCTGCGTGCGAAGCACCTCCGAGTAGTGTGGATACGATGAGATCCTACTCACGTTCGTAGCAGCAGGATACAAACGGGCGACGACAGACCACTAAAAGCACGCATTGTCCCCGCTCTTTACGTTCACAACCGCCTTTTTTCAGCACGACGGCGTGCGGAAGCGGTATGTCGCAACCGGCTCGAAGTGAATTATGCTTATTAATATTCACTAGAATATTTAGCACAGTCCTTAAGGTCCATCCACTGTCGCGATATTGAAACTCCTCGAGCATCACTAGCGTGGGAGCGATCACGTACTTCGAGTACCACTCGCGCACGTTCGAAGTCATTAACAGTACACGATTTCGCGTACCGAAACTTTTCATGTCCGTATTTTCACCCAAGATAAACTCCGCGTTCAAGTTTGTATTCACGGACACGCTCTTATGCATCGTGATAGCGTCCGTAACGCGCGAGATTACAGTTCGTCGAGCACCCTCTAAAAAATCGGCGCGTATCGACGTGTCCCACGTTGACGACAGCGCCGGTTGAAATACGTCCAATAAACGCGGATTCCACGTCTTCCCATACGACTTTAGGTGCCGTCGGTCGAGCCCAATCCCCACACCCTACTCGCGAAAACTGTTCCCGCACGGTCACACGCGATGTCTTTATTCGCGCGATCAGCGACACCAGGCGTTGTTTCGCGGCCACGGACACTCCTCCGCTGCACTGGTACTCGTCGATGAGCTGCAGGCACGTGTCGCAATGATCAGTCCAGTCTCGGAATTCCGAAATTCTGCGTAAAAGCTTAGACATCCGGGATAAAACCCTGTACGTGTCCATGAACCCCTTCATATTCACTTATTCACAAAGAGTTCACTTCTTCACAAATAGTTAACTTCCCAGAGACTCTCGATTTCACCTGATTTCATGATGCGGCTTTTCCAGGTGATACGATCATACTCGCAATCCGGAAATCGAAAACTCAGCGGTACAAGGACGAGTGTCGAGTTTCGCGGCAAGCCCGTACGATCATCCAAATATCGGGCCAATTCCCGACCCAAAAACCTATTCGCTGGAATTGTTGTTGTATCAGGACTCAGTACTTTCAGTACTTCGACCATTCCGTTCTCAATGTCATGTAGAAGCGTCAACGGCGTACACACGATCGCGGTAATGTACTTCGTACGCTTAAGGTACACGTCCTTTTCAGCAACGATGCAATGTACTGTGCATTTACACACAGTACTGTATCGCGCGATATAACGTAACACTTGACGATGTTCGCGCGACAATTGCATAAATCCATGTTGAAAGATGCTGATGCATGACGACTCGGATAATGTTGGTACACTTAACACGTCGCGGATCTTATGTCTCTCGATCGTTAGTGATTCGTCATCCAACTGCAGCAACGTCCATAAATGGTTTTCCTCACCATCGCTATCGTTATCGGAAGACGATGACGCGAGCAATGCGTCTCGCGCGTCCAGTTCAGCGACTATGCACGCTATTTTGTTTGGAACACACGTTCGCACTATTTCAAAACTACTCGTAAGTAATGTCGAACGTTGTTGTTCCGATTCCGATACTTTTCGGGTCTTAAAATGCTCGTGGATGAGGTGCAAGTACTCGCCACATGATATTAACCATTCATAGCACTGTTCTTCGGTACGCAGCCGTGAAATCATATCCCGCAACGATTCGTACGATTTCACGAAAGAGTTCATGTCCCGTGATACTTATGCACGCGTAACGTATTTCACTCTTTTGATAAAAGATAAAATACCGTTATGTAAAAACTCAAACATTGTATATTCAATTCCTTGCATGGGTTATAACCAGGTTTACATTGGACAAACTGCTAGACTTTTAGAAAGACGCATTTATGAACACAAAAGAAATATCTTTTCATCTCCCCTCCAACATACTGCTTTAACTAAGCATTCACTTGAATTTGACAGCGTTAAAGTGGTTGATAGAGAAGTTAACTTGAACCACAGGATTCTTTTGGAGACTTTGCATATCTAGAGACGCGGTAGCGTCTCGACGCCAAGTACATGAAAGAAAAGACACCTTGTATATGCCTGTCGCTGCCGTGTATCTTTACTCGACGCACAGCTATTCCAACCTAACCTGAAACTTATTTCATTAATATCTCATCACGCCTGCAATATTTTCTAAATTTAAAGGCATTTTTCTTATGTAAACCGCATATAAGCTTTCGAATAAGACCAATTTCAATAAAATCGGTCCACGCATGACAGAGATATCGTAATATCGTCTCATGAATCTGTCGAAAATAAGTTCTTCTCCAAGGAATTTTTCGTCAACCATAGTACATATATATATTTTCGTCGTCAACCAGAATATACGTATATACGCGTTACACACACACACACCTTCAGCCAACACATGTTTCGTTCTTCGTTCGTCGACTCTCGGGATTATTCGGCGGGGATCGTCGTCCGTCATTGTACATACATATATATATACTATTTTGAATTTTATAACCTACCAAGTGCTAAGTGTCAAATAAAGTAAGTTGTCCGAATTTGGAATGTCACGAGTTTTTACACTACATAGGAGACTGAATTATTGTCTCAATTAATGAGGTAAGTCGCCAAAATTTTTTTAATAGATTTCTTATGTAGAGTCGCAGACTTAGAAGTTGTTCGGAGATGGTTCGACTGCGAAGCATCTCCTTTCACACAAGTTTCTGGAAATTTGTATCATGCATGTACAAAATAATATATTGTAGTAAAAAATTACATTGCATTTAAATTGCCAGATACTTGTTTTTGTATATACCAGCAATTTAGAGTTTTTATGTAAAGCTTATTATATATTATAGAAATGAAGGGGACGCACAGGACTTGGATAAAAATGAAGGGGACGCACAGGCTTGGATGGATAGAAATGAAGAGAATGCACAGGCTTGGAGGTTGTCCGGAGAAGATTAAATAGATATATAGATAGACAGAGCATCTTGTTTCGCACAAGTTTCTGGGAATTTGTCAAATAAGGTAAATCGGCAAAATTTGTCAATCAAAAGACATAGCATTAAGAATTATTAAGAAAATAGATTATGGTGTACTGCTTGCAATGTACAGCAAGTCACATTAGTTAAGAAAGTACCCTGAAAACACATCTCCCTTGATGCTTTTCAATCTTTTGTGAAAGACATTCGTAATACTTTAATAAAATCCACAGTAGTTGTCACGCTATTCATTAATTTTTTAGATTCCCATTATTTCAATTCACCAATAAACATACTAAATTATTATTAGTTTTATTCCAACACCAATAAATTGTGCGTTAAAAATATTGGATCTCCTCATTCATTTTCGCTGAATTATTACCATTAGCATTTAAATTTCCTGCAACAAGACTTTCTGCCATATGCTCTCACCTGCTTTGGATACATTATGTAGTCTCTACACTTACTATAGCAAAAGGCCACTCTATTTCTATAAATAATTAATAAGTTCTACGTTAAGTTGTATATAATTATTAAAATGAGGCTTTATATATATATATAATTTACAGATAATCATCAAAGCAGAAGATGATGCAGTGTGATCTACGTTGGACTATGTACGCACAAATTTTCACGTAGGGTTTTGCATACGCAATTATTCATTCAATGTGAGCACGTGTGATAATATATTATATATTTACAGATAATCATCAAAGCAGAAGATGATGCAGTGTGATCTACGTTGGACTATGTACGCACAAATTTTCACGTAGTGTTTTGTATACGCAATTATTCATTCAATGTGAGCACGTGTGATAATATATTATATATTTACAGATAATCATCAAAGCAGAAGATGATGCAGTGTGATCTACGTTGGACTATGTACGCACAAATTTTCACGTAGGGTTTTGCATACGCAATTATTCATTCAATGTGAGCACGTGTGATAATTTATATAAATAATTAGTAAATTTGTCCTATTTTTCAGTTAACGATGCAGATGAAGAGAATTATTTTAACAGCTGAAAGAGAAAGTAACTCTGCTGCATGAGCAAATGAAATAACCACATTTTTATCTATGAAAATAACGAATTTATTTTTTTATATGTTATTGGCCGCCGCCACGTCCACGGCCCCGCCCCCATCCACGACCCCGGCTCTGGCCACGTCCCCGGCCCCGGCCACGGCCGCAAGCTGCTTCGCGCACTATGTACTGCACACAAAGTACTATACATTCATATAATACATATAGATCGGCAATGCAGTGCACATGTTTTTTGGGGGAAGGTGTTAAACTTACGTAGAATTTATCCTTAATCAAAAAATAATAAAAGTACACTCGCTGAACTGCTTTGCGCTATTCCGAGTATTCCGAGTAAGCTTTACTGGCTACAAACTAGCTTTATCTTCTAACATCACTCGATTGGCTGCAGTGCGCCGTAAACGCGTGGACGTGTAACGAAGATAGATCAGAATTTATAATTTATTGGGATTTCCTTACTTTATCCTTACTTTTAGTACCCGTGACAGGGAAAAATTTGTAAAAAAGAAGAAGCTGAAATTCTGAATCCCAAAAAAAAACTTCAAAAAAGTAAAAAAATATGACGCCAAGAACATGAATTAGCTTTGTAAAAAGAAGTGAGATCCCCAAAAAAAACTTTAAAAAAGTAAAAAATACACCAAGTACATGAAAATGTCGAGGACAAAAAAAGTATTATCAAAAATCACAAAAAAAAGAAAATAGTATACATGAAAAAGTCGAGGAAAAAAAAGAGTATTATCAACAAATAAATATAAAAAAAAGACAAAGAAACATGAAGAAGTCAAGGACGAATAAAGTATAATTAACAAAAAAATATAATCACATAAATAAAAAATATGATTACAATATAAAAAAAGATGTGAAATCAAAATGAGCTGCAAGTACATCACAAAAAAAAGAAAATAATATAATCACACAAAAACAGAAAACAATATATTCACATAAAAAAGAAAATAATATATTCACATAAAAAAGAAAATAATATATTCACATAAAAAAGAAAATAATATAATTACAATATAAAAAAGGATGTGAAATCAAAATGAGCTGCAAGTACATAAAGGTACTTTCCAACTGCGCTTAAGATGACACAACTACATATACACAGCTAAAATGCTGTGTTATTCTATTACTCATATCGCGGACATTTTAATTAACCCATCAAAATGAATCCCATTTAAAAACATTGTCGTAAATTATTATTAGCTTTACAAAATTAATGATATACAAAAATTGCGCCAATTATCACAATGGCTATTTATACAAAGAAAAAATCACAATGGTACAATGAAAAAATGTATTAAATAATATTAAGCAGATATATTTTTATACAAATAAATATTTTAATACGAATAAATATTTTATTCAAAATACTTGGCGCTGCGATCTAAAATACATCATACGTAGCATATGCACATACACACATCCACGAACGCACGCACAGGAAAGAAAGAAAAAGATTATTGCAATTTATACATATTTATTCAGCTTAGCAACACCAATTCGGAGAGCAGCGCCAAGTATTTTGAATAAAATATTTATTCGTATTAAAATATTTATTTGTATAAAAATATATCTGCTTAATATTATTTAATACATTTTTTCATTGTACCATTGTGATTTTTTCTTTGTAAAAATAGCCATTGTGATAATTGGCGCAATTTTTGTATATCATTAATTTTGTAAAGCTAATAATAATTTACGACAATGTTTTTAAATGGGATTCTTTTTGATGGGTTAATTAAAATGTCCGCGATATGAGTAATGGAATAACACAGCATTTTAGCTGTGTATATGTAGTTGTGTCATCTTAAGCGCAGTTGGAAAGTACCTTTATGTACTTGCAGCTCATTTTGATTTCACATCTTTTTTTATATTGTAATTAGATTATTTTCTTTTTTTGTGTGATTATATTATTTTTGTTTTTGTGTGATTATATTATTTTCTTTTTTTTGTGATGTACTTGCAGCTCATTTTGATTTCACATCCTTTTTTATATTGTAATTATATTATTTTCTTTTTTATGTGAATATATTATTTTCTTTTTTATGTGAATATATTATTTTCTTTTTTATGTGAATATATTATTTTCTGTTTTTGTGTGATTATATTATTTTCTTTTTTTTGTGATGTACTTGCAGCTCATTTTGATTTCACATCTTTTTTTATATTGTAATCATATTTTTTATTTTTTATTTATGATTAAACTGCCGAGCGTAAATCTTAGGTATGAAACTCCTAAAATACAAAATTACTACGCAACATTACTGAGGAAGTAATGTCTTATGATGTGTTTCTCCATTGAATCTCTCTAATTTAATGTCTATGATCTGACGGCTTTACATATCTTTTTAATGGTATGTAATTAGTGCTGTTCAACACCTATTAGTGTATGTATAATTTACTACATTAGTAAAAATGTTAGTTTTCAAGGCAGTAAAATTTGCAGAGTTTATAGTATTCATAATTTTTAACGGTCTTTTCTGACCATATCTTAGTTCACCTGTTAGATGCTCTTGGTTTGTCTATTGTTTACCTCAGTCACAAGTAAACCGGCTCACGAGTCCCACGTTTCATTTTAAACGGTACTGACTAACTTCAACAGCACACGCAATATATTTTTTGATTTTATTAACTTTCCTTGAAGATGATCAGAATTTTGACCGAAACGTTGGAAATAAACTCACAACATTATATTAGCAAAATAGCGTTGAATTAATTTTTAATATTTGTTATATGACCGAATCTATGCGCCGATATCATAAATTGTTTAAATAGACGGTCGAAATTAAAGATAACTTGTACTTAGGTATATATGTAATGAGTGTGGCAGTCTGTAATAGACTTATTTTTAATTTAACGTACATTGTTTATAACGTAAATTTTATATTCTTGGAATAATAATAAAAAAAATTTCCTATACAAATGCAAGAGTTTTTCAACCCAAATGATGCCACCATACAGTTTGCACAATAAATACCTTTTTGAGTGCTCCAATATAGGACTATTTTTTTTTATCAAAGCAGCATATCCCAGGAGTATAACTGTAAAATTTTTCCTAACAATATTAAAAATTAAAAAAGTTATGATTTTTAAGCAAAACGTCTTTTGTCGGAACTCTTATTGTTTCAAATTTTTTTAAAACATGATGACACATTATGTGTCAACTTTCAACAATGGGCATATATTCTACAATATTCAAACTTTGTCCCAGAATTTTTGAAACATAATTTAACAAATAGTTTTTAAATAACAACTGATTGAAAATTGACAGGGTCAAATTGACCCAGTGTGACAACGGCGTTCGAAAAAGTAGGTATGACAACCGAGGGTTAAACATCCAACAGGTGGCGCCAATACGAAATGTATGGAAAACCTAAAAAATTTACCAAGGTGGGCCCAAATACCAACGCGGACCCAAAGTATCTTAAACATCCAACATCCACCAGGTGCGCGGCATGGCACGGTGCAATGTTGTGTTTATTCCATGGGCTATCGCGATGATTGATTTACAATAATTATCGTTCTATGTTTACATCATTGCACGTGTGCTGTATCGGTCCCACGATTCAAATATTTCCTGAGAAAAAAATCTTTTCTCCTGGTCCACCCTCTTTCTCAGAAATCATCGTCGAAGACGCGAATTTCCACGAATCGGTCGCGGTCGCGCCTGCGCACCGATCCCCGCACGCGTACGGAGATTGCGCGGCGGCGACGCGTGTCCAAAGTACCTTAAACATCCACCAGGTGGCGTCAATACGAAATGTATGAAAAAACCTAGGAAATTTACCGACACGGGTCCCAAATACCAACGCGGACCCAAACTATCTTAAAAATCCAACATCCACCAGGTGGCGCCAATACGAAATGTATGAAAAACCTAGGAAATTTACCGACGCGGGCCCCAAATACCAACACGGACACCAAATACCGACGCGGACTCAAAGTATCTTAAACACCCGGTAGGTGGCGCCAATACGAAATGCGCGCGACGCCATTTTGAAAATTTTGAAATCCCCCCCCCCCTGTGACGTCATCCCCCTCACCCATCTCGTCGAAGAGCGTGGTACACCCTCCACCTTTCCCTCGCCCACGCGGTACCCCCCTCGCACCACCGCACCCCCTCGCCCTAGGGGCCAGAACTCTCATAGTATACCTACTACACCCCAAATACCGACGCGGACTCAAAGTATCTTAAACACCCGGTAGGTGGCGCCAATACGAAATGCGCGCGACGCCATTTTGAAAATTTTGAAATCCCCCCCCTGTGACGTCATCCCCCTCACCCATCTCGACGAAGAGCGTGGTACCCCCTCCACCCTCCCCTCGCCCACGCGGTACCCCCCTCGCACCACCGCACCCCCTCGCCCTAGGGGCCAGAACTCTCATAGTATACCTACTACACCCCAAATACCGACGCGGACTCAAAGTATCTTAAACACCCGGTAGGTGGCGCCAATACGAAATGCGCGCGACGCCATTTTGAAAATTTTGAAATCCCCCCCCTGTGACGTCATCCCCCTCACCCATCTCGACGAAGAGCGTGGTACCCCCTCCACCCTCCCCTCGACCGCGCGGTACCCCCCTCGCACCACCGCACCCCCTCGCCCTAGGGTCCAGAACTCTCATAGTATACCTACTATGGCTTTTCGATTGTATTATTAGCTCTAGTTGATGTAAATAAATATAATTAAAGAATACTGTACCTGTTGTGTTCACAGCAATTGCAACCATCTTCCACACATTGTTCTTCATTTCGATTTTTTTGTGCAGCAGGTGAGAGGCATCATACAGGATGCGATGAGGGGCTACCGCCTCCAGTAACTTATCGTCCTCCTCACTTGAAAACACAATTTTTTTTGCATTTTATGCTGTTGTCGCTGACTACACGCAATACCGAACACTGATACTATACAGGTCTATTTCCTATACTGACTAACTATCCCTGTAAGTCGCAGTTTAAATATCATTCTCATCAGGACGTGCATCACTTTAAGGGTGGAGTCTTTTGCGAAACTCTAAATGCTATTGGCCGTGAAAGAACTCCCACTTCGCAGATCGTAAGGGCAGAAGTGGAAAAATACAATTGTAAAGTAAAACCGGTGTTTTGGGTTTTTCCCGCGAGCGCGAGTTTCAGCCGGCCTAAACGGATTGTTAGCGGGTCCCGGTTTACTACAGCTTTATGACACTAGACCTTTGGCCCCCTACGCGATATAAAGTAATTAGGAGACATCTGCCAAGTAACTTGCAGAACAACGGAACAATTTTTAGGCTTAATCCCCAATTGCCACAAGCTAATTCCTCTATTTTCGGCAGGCAATAAACCGTGTTTCGCTACAGTAAAAAAGAATAATAAATATGGTCGGGACGTTGATCGTGACATCTGCGCGAGACGTACTACTGGTGTTTCTACAGAACAATTTCGTTTCCTACCCCATCGACAAGGAAACATTCTTCGATTTAACATAAGAACATCTTCTTCTTTTGTTAGTGTAGGAAAATGCCACATCTGATTCCCAAAAATTAAACAGGCTGATCGGCCAGAGCGTCTCGCCAGGGTCGCAGTTTATGACCATATTGTCCCGCGAGTCGGTGCGGCGGTTGACAATAGTATCAACGTGCGGGTCCGAAGTCATTACAGTATAGGTATGTACAATCCACCGACAGAGTAATATACGGATTAACTCAGACTTAAGAATGCCTAAAATTATCAAAGACGGCACAACGTTCTTGATTGCCCTTTAGAGATGCTGGCAAACAGATGTTGTCGAAACGTTCCTGGGACAATATGAAATTACCGGTCGAAACCCACGAATGATTTCACGCTTCACTCTGAGCCCGCTTTTGTCCCAACGCATAGTGGGCCGGAAGCTCAAAAAATAGAAAAAATATTCAACTTGACATTTTTCGCAATCGAAATGCCGAATCATATTACTTTATAAATAACTACTTTATAAAAAAAGATTTTTGATTTTCTTTCGGCAAAGATAGAAAACTATTACTGCATCTAAAGAAACGCATAAAAAGTTTTAAGCATCTTCGTCTGTATTCCTGTGTGAATCTTTTGACCTTCAATTTTTTCTATAATTTTTAAACTCTTTATTTCTGGCTTCATCTTGGGTCCCTCCACCCAATTGGCCGACTGGTAGGTTACCAAAATATTTTATACTTTCGCAGGAATGTATAAACACTTTGTGAACAGTATTTGATATATAGGATAACGGATACAGGTTCACAATTATTTCTGCATGTTTCGCCTTGTGGGACAAAAGTGGGCTCAGAGCGAGGCGAAAATTCCAATTATCTTTTACAGCCGGTAATTTAGAATTTTTAGAAGCGAAATTTCTTCATTCGTTTACGGTAGGCAATTGCTTATTTTCGAAGCGTTCGTCGATAAGCATTTGTGTACCTGATGTCGAACAACAGGGGCAATCGACACCGGGCCGATTTTTGCAGGGGTTTAAACTTTCTTCGGACTGAGTTAATCCATTGATTGCTCTGTCACCGGGCGCCACACGAGTACTTGGGACCGGCACGTACCGTTGTCCACAACCGCCTCGCGGGACCATACGATCATAAACCGCGACCCTGGCGAGACGCTTTCATCGATCAGCTTACTTAGTATTTTGGACCCAAATGTCGTAGGTATTTTCCTCCCCCACTTCGTCAACAAGGAAAGGGTTCCTCCTCCGCCGACGAATTCACAGAGAGAGGCCCCCCCCTTCTCGTAGAACGATGTTTCTTTTTTATGATTTTATCCTTAATGCAATGCATACCTAGATCAGACGTAAGGGGTAACTAATGGAACGTGTCTTTGATTGTAGCGGTGTTTGAATTTTTTTTTAATTTTTGTGTCTGAATGTTTTAACCTTATAGCTACTCAACGCCACGCCTATACCGGCTACTAATTATTATTAAAGTTAGTTAAACCTTAATAAATAAACGACACAAGCATCGCATCGCTTTCTTATTTTCTTAAAAAGAAATATATTTTTTAGAAATAGATTTGGGAAGTCGATATTATGATCAAATGTAATATTTATATAAATACTGTGCATAAATTGAGACAACAAAACACACTTTTCAATATCTGTAGTAATTTCCGTGTCATATCAATATTGGTTCTATGTACCTAGATCCTCTTGAAGGCTTGCCGGTTTCACTGTCCGTGTCTACATCACATTCTAGTGTGTTCTGCATGTCCATTAATGCTTCTAAGTTTTCTTCATTGACTTCTTTATTTAATAACAAAAGTACTTCGGGGAACATTAATTACTTTATCTTTTGTCTGCAATGTGTGATCTAATATTTGAAATCAGTGGATCAGATGAAATTAAGAGATTGTGGAAAATATCCTCATATGTGCGTTTTCTGTTTATTTTTTGACCGGTTATTAGTTCAAGATCAACAAAAAATCACAAGATCAAAATATGTTGAGAGGAGCTCCGTTATAGCCTAAGCCCTAGCCGATGGTCAGGGTTTTTCCCTATAAGCAGCGTTCGTCATCTCGCGGACACTTGGCTTGCCGTCAGAGTCACATTACACTACAACTCAACGAATATTAACAATTGTACGCTTCAATAGCATTCAATGTAAACTTGTTACCCGTTGAAAATATATATTTTACGTGTCAGTTACAATTACCAAAAATTCAGTGAGCTTTTGTGATTTTAACCCATCACAAGAGTGTGGCAAAATAAGACCAGTCGTCAATCAGATACGATTTGATCTTATACGCCGGAACAAAATAGTTTATGTGTGAAATATTTATGCCACTTTTGATAAAGATATAATAGGTCACATACAAGAAGTTTGAATGTCCAGCAATTTATACATTTCGTCCCACTGTCTGTTTCAGATTCCTTTCTCATATTCATTTTTGCAGAAAATAATAGTTCATCTCCTGAAGCCCTTTATATTTGCACCGAAAACCAGACAAAACTATTTTAAAATTTGCTAAATTTTCAAATCCTCATAACTTTTCTAAAATTCATCCAAAGTTGATGAAACAGAAACCATTTTAAAGTTTGAACTTTCTACTTTTCGACTCGTTGAATCACATTTATCGAAATGGGTGTCCAGGGGGTAAAATCCGTCCTCAAAGAAGAGTGTGCCAAATTGCAAGAATTTGTTGATATTTGTCAAATGCTAGAGAGTGCAAACAATATTTATTGCAATTTTTATGTTCACTGTCGAAAAGTATGATCATTTGCCTTTAAAGTAAGTTAAACCTCATCAAAATAGGATGTTTTTTAACAAAGATACGGCCATGTCCAGAGATGTCTACTTTTCGTCCCACTGTGCGACTGGTCGCTAGACTCCCTCCGGGAGCAGTCTAGCGACCGGTGGTCGCAGTGCCAGCCTGCGACTAGGTATAATGGGAAACAGACCCTCCTCGCATTGTGTTGCCTCTCGAGTAGTCTAGGCTGGTACTCAAACAGACTCGCGTCAGGCTCCTACGTCTGGCGCATACCCGACGATCGCAGTCGCATATAGGAGAACAGATACATGCTTTCCCATTGCAACAGTATACTGCGACCTGTCGCAGCTAGGAGATCCCACCTTAAGGAGCGAATACAATTGGTCGACGAACTGCACGCTTCCGCGAGACGAAATTTCCCGCGGAAACGCGTAGTTACTCGAGGCTACGACGATCTGTGGCAGGCGGATTTGGTGGAAATGCGCGCGTACGCGACCCGCAATCGCGTCTACAACCACATACTCACGATCATCGATACGTTCAGCAAGTACGCTTGGGCCGTACCCGTGAAAACGAAAAGCGGGCGCGACGTGACCGAGGCGTTCGCGACCGTGTTGCGACGAAGCGGCAGATGTCTACGAAACCTACAAACCGACATGGGAAAGGAGTTCTACAACGCGGAGTGTCGACGATCGACGAAGACTCGCGGAATCAACCAATACTCGACGTACAGCGTGACGAAAGCGTCGATCGTCGAGCGTTTCGATCATACGCTGAAGAACCTGATGTGGAAACGCTTCTCCTTGAACGCCTCCTATCGCTGGTTGGATCTGCTACCGACGCTCGTGCGTACCTACAATCATCGTAAACATCGTACGATCAACGCGCGACCCGTCGATGTCACCTCCGCGACTCGTTTACCGTTCGTCGTATCGTCGGTGTCGTCGTCGGATGTCGAGCGACGATGACGACGACTACCCGCGAAATTCCACGTCGGCGACAAAGTACGCGTGAGCAAATTCAAGACGATCTTCGAGAAGGGATACACGCCGAACTGGTCGACCGAGGTGTTCGAAATCATCGCGGTGCAACGAACGCAACCTGTGACGTACAATCTACGCGATTCCGCGGGAGAGCCGATCTCGGGCTGATTCTAGGATCACGAACTGCATTCGGTCGCGAATCCGGACGTCTATCTGATCGGGAAGATTATTCGTCGCAAGGGAGACCAGGTGTACGTGAAATGGTTGAGATTCGACTCGTCCAAGAACTCATGGATACGGAAGAAGGATGTTTTGTCACGCAACAGCGGCTCTTTATTACTATTAATTAAATAACTATACATTTCACACAGAATTTACATTTATATCGTTTATTTCATTATTTATATTTTTACAAAATAAAGCAACAATATTACACGATACTCGTACATTAGTTAATTGAACGTGTAGTATTATATATATATATAAGTATATTAAGAAAAATTTTACATCCATCCATCCCTCGCATACTTTTTTTTTAAGAGGGGGAAAATACCCCGACACCGGTTACGTCGGGGTTATGTGGGACTCTCCATTTCTGGCATACCCACTAAAAACCCCCTCTACGTTCGTACAGTGCATCATCAACAGATGCGGTCGCGCCTGGAAGCTAATTCCCCTTCCCCCTCTACCCATAGGCACACTGAGCGACCACGTCTCTATACACGAATGATAGCGAAATTGACAGGTCTTCGTACCTATTTTGGTCTTTTATCTTGTTTTATGACATAGGCCCGGTGTTTTAACATGATTAAGCGACTAATTATTTTTTTTCGAACCCATTTGTCGTTTTACTTAATGTATCAAGCTGTTGTTCTAAAAGATATAAGAATTATTCTCAATTAATAGTTTGCAAAATAATACTTTTTTTACGAAACAGTCAGATAGCACGTAGAGCTAGTACTTGACGCCAGTAGATGTCGCCATTCTCGTTTTACTTGTGGCGACAGCGCAGCTACCTCCACGCCTCTACAGGGAAAGTGTCATGTATCGACGATCGATACATTATCGACCGATCAGCTGCTGCCGGTCACGCGCATGCGCGCGCCGTTCTTCGTGTGTCTTGTCGGTCGTGAACATGTGTCCAAAAATGTAACCGGCTTTGATCCGGAATATTTCGCAGAATAAACCATCTAGTAATATTATTGAATGCTGTCCCATTTAAATACGTAACAGAAAGAATACAAGCAACGCTCGTTTTCCCCACGGTTGTAGCACTACAGGAGTATATAAAAAAGAACAAAAGACTGAGTTTTCTAGAACATTGTAAAAGCGTGTAGGCATTCATACGACGTGCAATAAATACCAAGTATATGAACTTTATTAGCGTCTCGATTATTAAGAATTTGCCCTTGCTGTGCCAACATCCATCTGTCGTCATAATCCGTGTGTCTGAGACTAAACAGACCACAAATTGGTGACCCCGACGTGATCGTCAGGTGGATAACCTAAAATAAATCGACGTCGAGAAACGTATTCTCCTCAACGACTTATCAACGCCGAAGCGAACCCAGAAGAACGCAACATGTCTGTGACCAGATCACCGGAACCCCGCAACAACCTTAACAAGGATCTTCTGACTGGAACTTTGTCAACGGAGGAAGACACACAATTAACACGAGGACCGGAAAAAGACATTCCTACATGGCCACCGTTAATGAACTCAGCGGACAACGCGTTCAATGAGAATCTCATCTGCAGCATTAACCGACCTAAATTACCAGCATACACAAAGGATCGGATCGATCTCTGGTTCATCCTGGTCGAAGCTGAATTCAATGCATCAAGAATACGCAGTGATGACACAAAATACAATTTGGTCATAAGATCTCTGGATGCTGACACAATTCAACATATCACTGACATTCTATATAATCCACCGGAGAAAGACAAGTACGAAACATTAAAACGGACTCTGTTGCAGCGAATCTCTGATTCCAGGGAAAGACAACTTCACAAGCTCCTAAGAGAAATGGTGCTGGCCGAACGCAAGCCTTCACAGCTCTTAAGAGAGATGCGTGATTAGGCTGCTGGTGCCGTTAATGACAATTTACTACACCAACTCTGGCTCGATCGCATGCCAGCGCACATCAGACCATTGTTAATAACTTCTGAGAAATTAGACCTTAGCGCACTTTCAAAAATGGCTGACCGTATTCTGGAAGTCTCAAACAATTCGTACTCCCTGGCAACCCACACTGTAAACCGGGTCGATACAATGGAGAACAGCAAAAGACTAGACAAGAAGATGGACGAGATGCAACAGTTGCTTGTTCAGTGTTTGCAAGAAATGAAAGAGCTGAAACTACAACAGCAAGTACAACAACAGCAGTTACAACAAGCGCAACAGCAACAGCTACAGCAAAGTCAGGTACAACAACAACAGCAATATCAAAGACATCGTCAAAGAACGAGATCAATTACGCCACACCGAAACGGCATTCGCCACTTCCATCAAAAGTTTGGTGAAAAAGCGTACCACTGCATAAAACCATGTAAGTACGAAAAACCAGCACAGGAAAACTAGAACTGCTGTCATCGATAGGAGCAGTAGGTGACAGCAACAACAACATTCCTACTAGAGAGCTCCGATTACACCTGGTTGACAAAACGACACAGGAGAAATTTTTAATAGATTCTGGATCGGTTGTATCAGTGGTGCCTGCATCAAAATTCAGACAAGGTAATCTTTCAAACAAATTAACATTATATGCAGCTAACGCGTCACAAATTCAAACGTATGGCTCAATAACGCTCAAACTCGATCTTAATCTAAGAAGATGTTTCAGCTGGAAATTTATAATAGCAGATGTTTACGCAGCAATTATAGGGGCTGACTTTCTCACACATTATAATTTACTCATTGATTTGAGAAACCAGAAATTAATAGACTCAATTACACAGCTCACCACAAAATGAGAAGTATTGAAAACACCATACTACGGCATCTCAACACTCAACGCCACCATGCCATACGCTGACCTATTGAAGGATTTCATCGAAATAACGAAGGCTTCATCAAAACCAATCGCAGACAAGCTAGAGTTTGCACACAGAATAATCACATCAGGTCCTCCAATAACAGGAAGATGTCGGAAACTGGCAGGAGAGAAGGCAGCAGCAGCAAAAGCGGAAATAGAACTCCTACTAGAAACTGGTACCATCAGACCATCAAGTAGCTCTTATTCAAGTCCCATTCACATCATCCGGAAAAAGAAAAAGAAAAAGAAGCCGGATAAAGAAGAAGAAGAAGGCTGGAGACTCTGTGGCGATTTTAGACCACTTAATGCAGTAACTGAGCCGGACAGATATCCACCACCACTAATTCAAGATCTTTTTCCACGATTACATGGTAAACAGGTATTCTCTACACTGGATCTGGAAAGAGCGTATCACCAGGTACCAATGTTCCCAGAAGACATAAAAAAACCGCTATAACCACACCCTAGGGATTATATGAATATTTGGTAATGCCATTCGGACTAAGAAACGCAACCCAGACCTTTCAAAGATACATAGATTCAGTCATGAGAGGTCTGGACTTTGTTTTTGTATACATAGATGACATTCTGGTCATGTCTGAGAATGAAAAACAACATAAAGAGCATCTTCGTCAGCTGTTCAAACGACTAAAAGAATGTTCGTTGACCATCAACGTCAGCAAATGCGAATTCGGGAAAACAGAAGTAAACTTTTTGGGATATACCATCAACGCAGAAGGATACACACCAACCTCGGATCGAACAGAGAAAATTACCAACTACCCAAAACCTCAAACAGTCATGGAACTGCGACGATTTTAGGGAATGATGAATTATTACAGAAGATGCATTCCTGAAGCAGCTAAATTGCAAACTCCGTTGAACAACTATTTAAAACTCTCAAAGAAAAATGACAAAACAAAAATCAATTGGTCTGAAGAAGCAACTAAGGCATTTGAAGATTGTAAACACAGCCTGGCTCACAGAACAAGAATAGCATTCCCTTCATCAACAGCACCGCTCACACTCACAACTGATGCCTCCACTACTGCCATAGGCGCCGCGTTGCAACAGTTTGAAAATGATATTTGGCAACCAATTGGATTCTTTTCGAGGAAACTCAGCAGCACAGAACAAAGGTACTGTACTTACGACCGAGAACTTCTTGCCATTTTTGCAGCGACAAAACACTTTCAACATCTTTTGGAATGTCGACAATTCATAATCAAAACGGACCACAAGCCATTAACGTACGCATTCAAACAAAAACTCGAAAAAGCGTCGGAACGACAATTAAGGCAACTCGATTATATCTCACAGTTCTCTACTGACATTGTATACGTAAAAGGACAGGACAACGTAGTGGCAGATGCATTGTCACGAATCAACACCATAAACATGCCGACAAGACTAGATTCAAAAACCATACAACAAGGACAGATAGACGATCAAGAGTTAAAAGATCTGATTCAAAACTCAACATCGTTACAGCTCCAAAGATTAGTAATTGAACCAGGCATCAAGATATACTGTGACATCTCCTCAGGGATAGTTCGTCCATACATTCCGAAAAACCTCCGGAAAACAGCATTCGACACTATACACAATCTGTCGCACCCCAGTGGTAGGAACACGTCTCGTCAACTCAGAGAAAAATTCATCTGGCCAGGAATAAGACAAGACGCATTAAAATGGTCTCGTGAATGCATGGCACGTCAGAAAGCCAAAATACGTCGTCATAACAAAGTTCTTCCTAATCACATCAACGTTCCAGATAGTCGTTTCAGTCACATACATGTCGACATCATCATGCTACCGAACATTAATGATTATCAGTATTGCCTGACCATTATTGATCGTTTTTCCAGGTGGCCTGTAGCTGTACCACTCAAAAAGATCACAGCAGACACAATCACCACAGCAATATTTGATCATTGGATATCTCATTATGGGACACCAATCACCATCACGTCAGATCAAGGTATCCAGTTTGAATATACGTTATTCAAAGCATTAGCCCGATTTGTAGGAGCTAAAAAGACTAGGACGACGCAGTATCATCCCCAATCCAACGGAATGGTTGAGAGATGGCACAGGACGCTTAAGGCAGCTCTCATGTGCTCACCTGAACCGTGGACAAATATATTACCTACCGTTCTACTTGGCTTAAAAACTAGCTTCAAGGAAGACATGCAATCTTAATGCTTAAGAATACCCGGAGAATTTTTCGTCTCGCAAGAACTTCCTGCAAACCCACAAATATTTGTGGAAAAGCACAGAGATTTCATGCGTGCGTTGAGACCAACGCCAACTGCTTATTATTCTAGATCAAGAATTTTCATTCTCAAGGACCTACACACCTGCTCACACGTCTTTCTGCGATGCGACCATGTAAGAGCACCGCTGGAAGCATCATACATGGGTCCATTCAAAATACTGGAGAGAATCAACGACAGACTCTATAAAATCAACATGAATGGCACCGAAAAGATCATCTCCATTGATAGACTAAAACCTGCATACATCAACAAGACTGACACAGAAAACGAATCTACCTCAGAAACTGTGATACAAACGGAACCAAACCAACCACACCATTGGGGATCCAGCTTGGACAAACCGCAGAAAACATATCAGAGGAAAAACGTGACTTTCAAACATGCCGCTGAAAGTCACTCGGGGGGGGAGTACATGTGGCGACCGCGCAGCTACCTCCACGCCTCTACAGGGAAAGAATACAAGCAACGCTCGTTTTCCCCACGGTTGTAGCACTACAGGAGTATATAAAAAAGAACAAAAGACTGAGTTTTCTAGAACATTGTAAAAGCGTGTAGGCATTCATACGACGTGCAATAAATACCAAGTATATGAACTTTATTAGCGTCTCGATTATTAAGAATTTGCCCTTGCTGTGCCAACATCCATCTGTCGTCATAATCCGTGTGTCTGAGACTAAACAGACCACATACTTCTCCAATTCACGCAGGTAGATGTCGCCTTTCGTAAGCTGAAGTTATCCGGAATGGTTTTGCTGAAAATGCGGTTGCGCAGTTGACGAAAAAGGCAAAAAGCCGCGGCTTTCGGCTCGCTAGTAAATGTCACCTAGCTGTCAATCATTCATAACCTGCCTGTGTCAGTTATCAAAAGTTTTGAAATGTCACGAGTTTTTCCACAATATAGGACATTGAATTATTGTCTCAATTAACAAGGTAAGTCGCTATATTATTTGTTATACAGTTACGGTCTATGTCCACTGATACTTAACGAATGACTTTCTTCTATCTTACGCCACTTTTATGAACTCTGGATAATTTTTTTGGTTAATTAATTGTTTATTAATTTTTGTAGAAAATGCGGGAGGCCGCCCTACTTGATGGTGAGTTTTATTTACGATAAGCTTACAGAAGATTTAAATAATTTAAAAAATTTATATATTTCAAATTCTTTTTTCCAGACTCGAATGATGCCGGCAGCGAGCAAGGTGCCGAGAATGGCGGCGCACAGTGGGCCGGATTCACTTATGTTGCGCCATTTGGGTCTTCTTTTTAACATATCGGAATGAAATTTACACCAAAAATAGGAAAAAATTATTCCTTTCTAATGGTGTAAAATTTAAAATTTTTTCATTTATTTATTTTTTTATTTTTTTAGTCCCACCGAGTCCCAACTTCTAATCTATTGGAATATTTTCAGTACACCTTCCTCTACATGATTATGTAAAAACCACATCCTATTTTGTCCTACTTTACAAATTATTACTGTTTAAAGCGTGTCGCGCCCGATATCGGGACTCCGCGAGACACTCAGACACTCTCCTAAGGATTTGGTTACATTGTTGGCACATGAAATTGTTTATGCTATGATGCAGATAAGCCTTCGCCTAAAATTGTATTCGCGGAGTCCCGACATCGGGCGCGACGCGCTTTAAACAGTAATAATTTGTAAAGTAGGACGAAGTAGGATGTGGTTTTTACATAATCATGTAGAGGAGGGTGTACTGAAAATATTCCAATATATTAGAAGTTGGGACTCGGTGGGACTTAAAAATATTCTTTGTCAATTTTAAAAAATATCGCTAATTTCCTCACTATATTCACAATTATTTTTCAATACATTATTTACATTAATTACTAATAGAAGATGATGTTTAGCGCAAAAGATTGGTCTTTAATTTTAACAAAGCGATATTTGGTTGTATTCATTTATTTTTAGATTTTTCTTTATAACTCGGAAACGAAAAGTTTTCCAAAATTTTGCTTAAGGCACTGTGTTTGAGATTCGGTAGTTCCGATCTCCGCCACACCCAACTCATCGCAGCACCTCCTGGACAGCGGGTCGACAAGCCCGATCCACAATCGATCGACCAATCATGTGTCAGCGACAGAACGCTCAGCCAATCGCATTTCCCCACGTCGCTCGATCCTCCAGACTTTTGGAGAAGACGACTAACGGAAATCGATCGGCCATATTGTTCTTATTCTTGTTCGCGCAGAGTACAAGTACGGACGCGTCGGTTCTCTGAACGTTTAGTTTACATTGTAACTCGTGAATTCTCACAAAAATTGCTCACTGTAGTGCTCAACCTCTTCATTGCTCATATCTCAACTCAATACAGTGCTCAAACTAGTCGTTTATTGATTGTGGATCGCGGCTTATTACGCGGCCACGTGTGCGTCGGTTGCGTTTTTAGCTCAACGAGATAATAACTGTACATTTTCCGCACAACGTGCATCTGCTCATACTCACCCGCTCACCATTTAACCTTGTGACTCACTCGGCGAGTGTAAAATAAAATAATTATATTGCTCATCTAAACTGTGCGTTCTTTACTCAGCTTAACCGGCAGCTCACGCTCAACGCGAACTCCTTCGCGAACATTTTGGTCCTTCGAGCCGGAGTATTGTGTGAAGTTCTGTGCAGTGCTCACCCAGAACAGTTCAATCTCATCAATCCGTGCACATCTCATCTCATCATGTCCGACGGAGATAACAACACCACCAAGACCAGCTCAGAGACCCGGTCCCGGTCGCCGTCACCTAACCCTCAAGGAGGACAGGTCGCCGAGGTCAGTCTCCTTGTCCCCATAGAGCCACCGACTCAACGCGCTGGCAGGTCGAGATCCTCGTCCCCATCTACGGTACCGGCTCCGCTCATCATAAAGGCGAAATCTCAGGTCAGTCGGTTCGAGGCCTTACAAGCGTTGCAAGATGAGATCCCCAAGGATCCCGAGACAACGTCCCTCGACGAGGTGCAGTCGCTGCTGGACAGCACCACCGAGCTGCACAAAGCGTTCCTCAACGAGCACGCACACATGGAGGAATTCTGGCCGGTGAAATGCCTCTCACATGAGTACTTCACCTCAGACCTCCTGGGTCGTGAGATGAAACTCGTGGCTCAACTAAAAAGGGCACTCAAAAGAATGACTGCTCAATGCTCAAACGCAGGACAGTTCAGCTCATCCGCTCACAACAACTCAACCTCTGACGTGAGGGCCAGCAGAGCTGCCAAAATCCCAGAGCTGGCCATTCCCAAATTTGGGGGAAAATTTGTGGAATGGCCTGCCTTCAGCGAGCTGTTCACCTCGCTCATTCTCAAAGACTCGAGGCTTGCAGAGATAGACCGCCTCTGCTATTTGAGGGCAAGTCTGACAGGCGAACCATCCCGACGGGTCAACGCCTTCCCCCTTCGAGGCTCATCCTTCCAGGCTGCTTGGGACTACCTGGAAAAGCGCTTCTCAAACAAGCGGCTGCTCATCAAGGAGCAGCTTGACAAGCTGCTCTCCATATCACCTATCTCAACAAGATCGGCACCTGCTCTCCATGACCTGGCTGCCACCATCAACGAGGTGAACGAGACGCTCATCGCGCTGGGTGCGGACAAGGAGATGCATAATTGCCTCCTAGTGCATGTGCTCACCAATAGCCTTGATAAGGTAACGCGAGAGGCCTGGGAAACCTCTCTCGCCAGCTCAACCGAGTGCCCCAGCTACAAGGCTCTGCTAGCCTTTGTGGAAACAAAGGGTGGCGCTTTAGAACAGATGGAGGCCACATCGAAAAAGCCAGCGGCCCTTTCAACCTCCACAGCTCGCTCATCCTTGAGGAAAACCACTGCTCACCCTGCGACGCAGGCAAAAGCTCAACCATCGACGTCATCCAAGGCCCAGTCGACGAGGTACCCTTGCGACTGGTGCCACGCTGACCACTTCGTGGTCATGTGCCCTAAATTTAGGGAAACGCCAGTGACCGAGCGTCGTAGCTTCATAGTCGCTCGATCACTGTGCAAAAACTGTTGTGGTCGACACAGCACAGATGTGTGCAAATCGGCTCATCGGTGCAAGACATGTGGGGCAAAGCACCACTCAATGCTGCACCCTCCTCAACCATCGACTGCACAAGGCTCAGCTCAACCTCAGCCCAGGTCAACGACCGAGCCCAGCCCTGCTCATCAAGCCCCTCACACCGAAGGGAAGAAGTCAGAGGCTGAACCCGACCACTGAAGCGTTGGTGCAGTCGTCACCTCACTATCACTCAACTCACCAAGCTCAAGCTCAACAGGTCCAACTCATACGGCTCCGTCTCACCCAGCCACTGGTTGCCACGCAACTTCGCTCACGCTCACCCTATTAGCAACAGCTAACGCACAGCTCATCACACCTGTGGCCTCGCTGCCAGTCAGGCTACTCATCGACTCAGGCTCAGAGCTCACCTTCATCAAGGAGGAGCTCATCACTCAACTTAACCTTCAAAGAACCCACTCATCCATCTCAATTATTGGCATTGGAGGCAACAGAACTACTCACACTCGAGGCGTCGTGTCAATCACTCTACGATCAAGCTACGACTCCTCCACGGTCTCCACTCAAGCTCACGTTCTGCGAACTCTCACATCCAGTCTACCATCCGTTGAAGCACCACGTCAAGATTGGCCACATCTCACCAGGTTAAGGTTAGCTGATCCAGATTTTCTAAAACCTAGGCCTATTGACATAATTATTGGTGCAGACTCATATGGGAAAATTATAAAACCTAACCTCATAAAGGGTGACCCTTCAATGCCAATTGCCCAGTGCTCAATCTTTGGGTGGCTCGTTCTTGGGCCAATTAACACACCTCAGTCTCAATTCAGCTCGTCGCACACAGCTGCAGTCATGCAGCACAGCGACAAAACAATACAAGATCTATTGGCTAAATTCTGGATTCAAGAAGAGCTCCCAACAGATACGCCCTCAAAGCTCACCCCTGAAGAACAAGAATGTGAGGATCACTTTCGGGCGACACACACTCGTGATTCTAAAGGAAGGTACATCGTACGCATCCCTCTCAAGTCATCTCGAAGTCTATTGGGCAATTCCTACCAGACAGCCCATGCCTGTCTGAAGCGAATACTCAACAAGCTCAACAAAGATTCTGAATATCGCAATCTCTACCAAGGGTTCATGAAGGAATATGAGACACTCCATCATATGGTAAGAGCTCCCTCACTCTCACCTAATACTCACTCTGTTTTTTATCTTCCACATCATGGAGTGCTCAAGCTCGACAGTCAGACCACGAAGTTGAGGGTCGTCTTCAATGGCTCAAGCCCAACCACAACGGGGCACTCGATCAACGATCTCATGCATACTGGTGCGAACCTTCTACTCAACATCTCGGATGTGCTGCTGTGGATTCGCCAGCACAAGTACATTTTCGCCACAGACGTGACAAAAATGTACAGACAAATCAAGGTTTGCGAAGACGACCAGGACCTCCAGAGGATACTGTGGATTGACGAGGATTCAAAGGAGGTGCCCTACAAACTCACTACGGTCACTTATGGAACCAAGGCTGCGCCGTTTCTCGCTGTCAGAGTACTACTGCAGTTGATCGAAGACGAAGGACATCGTTTTCCCCTGGCAGTACCGTCAATCACTCATGCTAGATACGTCGACGACATATTCGGCGGCGCCGATACAGGTGAGACGCTCATTACAATTGCTCAACAATTAAATGACCTGTGCAAGGCGGGAGGTTTTCCACTTGCCAAGTGGCAATCAACCTACCCTCCATTACTTGAATCAATTTCTCATGACGTGCGAGCTAACAATTCGTACATCGCACTTGACGACTGCAATACCAAAATCCTCGGATTACAGTGGAACGCTCTCACTGACAACTTCTCATTCTCGACAAAACCTCTCAACGACTCAAGGCTCACTAAACGTCTCATTCTCTCTGAAGTAGCAAAGATATTTGATCCACTCGGCTTCTTAGCTCCAGTCATCATTCGGGCAAAAGCACTTTTGCAGGAGTTGTGGCTGCACAAACTGAACTGGGACGACCCACTGCCTTCCCAAGTCACTGCTCACTGGCTCACCATCAGAGAAGATCTCACAAGCCTGGCCAGGCTCTCAATTCCAAGGTGGTTCAACACCTTCTCCTACTCGACAGTGGAATTACATGGATTCTCTGATGCCTCTCAGCTCGCCATGGCAGCGGTAATTTACATTATCGTGTCCACACCGTCCACAGCTCACAAAGTGTCGACACTAGTGTGCTCCAAAACCAAGGTAGCACCACTCAAGAAACTCACAATCCCAAGGCTCGAACTCACTGCAGCTTTAATGCTGGCAAAGCTCACGAAGTATGTTCAAGCTACTCTTCAACTCAACATCTCTACAACTCATCTGTGGACGGACTCTCAAATCTCACTCTCATGGATCAAATCACATGCTTCACGCTGGAAGGATTACGTACGGAATCGTGTCTCCCAAATTCAAGAGCTCACTCCACACGCACATTGGAGACACGTTCCTGGAACGGCGAATCCAGCTGACTGTGCCTCTCGAGGCCTAACAACACATCAGCTTGAACACCACGAGCTTTGGTGGACGGGACCATCTTGGCTCACTCAACCCAGTGACTCATGGCCCTCTCAACCTACATTGAAGGACAGTCCAAGTATGCAGGAAGCTCGTCCTGGAATCTCAAATTTGCTCAACATTCGAAAACTCGAATATCACTGGGACCTCATTTACAAATACTCATCTCTCAACAAACTCTTTCGTATCACTTCAGTTTGTTTCAGAATTCTGTCACATTTAAGGAGGTCAACGATTTCCTTACCACTCATCGTTCAGTCGCCCGAGGATCTGGAGAGGGCCAGGATCTTCTGGATTAAAGCGACGCAGTCCCTTTACTTCGCACACGAAATGAGGACGCTCAACTCTGGCGCGACGCTGCCACCTTCTCATATCTTCAATAGGCTCACGGCCTTTATCGACCAAGAAGGAGTGATCCGAGTCGGGGGCCGACTCAACAACGCTCACATTGCATATGGAAGTAAGCATCCTGCAATTTTGCCTCGTCACTCACGTCTGTCCGATCTGATTATAGATCAAGCTCACCGAGAAACTCTCCATGGAGGGACTCAGCTCACTCTCGCTCAAATCAGACAGACCTACTGGATCATCGGTGGTCGAGCTCCAGTGAAATCTCACATTCTACGGTGTGTTGTGTGTGCTCGGCAAAGGGGGATCCGTGCCCATCAACTGATGGGCCAACTACCTCTTTCACGAGTCACACCCACACGCCCATTCACCAACACTGGACTGGACTATGCTGGTCCTGTCACCTTAAGGACGTGGAAAGGGCGAGGCGCCAAGACTCACAAGGGATGGATCTGTGTGTTCGTCTGTCTCACCACCTCAGCTGTTCATCTCGAGCTAGTCACCGACTACTCCACAGATGGTTTCATAGCCACGTACAGGCGTTTCATCTCACGGAGAGGAATTCCTCACTCCCTCTACTCAGATTGTGGCACCAACTTCATAGGAGCAGATGCCACGCTCAAGAGGATGTTCACTCAGGGCTCTCAAGATCACCAAACTCTCGCTCAGCTGTTGGTCAACGACAACACTCGCTGGTGTTTCAACCCTCCAGCCGCACCACACATGGGAGGCAAATGGGAGGCTGTGGTGAAGTCGACGAAACATCATCTTCGGCGAACAGTGAGTGAAACAGCACTCACCTACGAAGAGTTCAGCACACTTCTCACGCAGATTGAGGCCCTGTTGAATTCACGACCTCTCGAGCCCCTCAGCGACGATCCTGATGACGTCGCAACGCTCACTCCTGCTCACTTCCTCATTGGCCACCCGCTCTCAGCTCTACCTGAACCCTCTGTGGAGCACACATCCATCTCACCATCAGCGCGGTGGCAACTCATCCAACAGAAGACTCAACAATTCTGGACTCAATGGTCATCTCATTATCTGCAACGTCAGCTCTCAATCTCGAAGTGGCATCATCCATCCAACGCCATCAAGGTCGGCTCTCTGGTGCTCATCACCGATGAGCGGTTTCCCCCTAGCAAGTGGCCACTTGCTCGGGTTCTCACCCTTCACTCAGGGAAGGATGGACTGACCAGGGTGGTGACGCTCAAGACCGCCACTACCATCTTAACCAGGCCAATCGCAAAATTGGCTGTTTTGAATGTTACAGACTCATCATCAACATCTTCTTCCAGCTGTTGAGGCCGGGAGCATGTTTGAGATTCGGTAGTTCCGATCTCCGCCACACCCAACTCATCGCAGCACCTCCTGGACAGCGGGTCGACAAGCCCGATCCACAATCGATCGACCAATCATGTGTCAGCGACAGAACGCTCAGCCAATCGCATTTCCCCACGTCGCTCGATCCTCCAGACTTTTGGAGAAGACGACTAACGGAAATCGATCGGCCATATTGTTCTTATTCTTGTTCGCGCAGAGTACAAGTACGGACGCGTCGGTTCTCTGAACGTTTAGTTTACATTGTAACTCGTGAATTCTCACAAAAATTGCTCACTGTAGTGCTCAACCTCTTCATTGCTCATATCTCAACTCAATACAGTGCTCAAACTAGTCGTTTATTGATTGTGGATCGCGGCTTATTACGCGGCCACGTGTGCGTCGGTTGCGTTTTTAGCTCAACGAGATAATAACTGTACATTTTCCGCACAACGTGCATCTGCTCATACTCACCCGCTCACCATTTAACCTTGTGACTCACTCGGCGAGTGTAAAATAAAATAATTATATTGCTCATCTAAACTGTGCGTTCTTTACTCAGCTTAACCGGCAGCTCACGCTCAACGCGAACTCCTTCGCGAACACACTGTAAAGGGCATTAAATAAAGTATCAAATAAACACAATTAAAATTTTTTTTATCACAAATAAGTTAACAAAATTAAAAAATAAATAATTAAATAAATGAAAAAAAATTTTAAATTTTACACCATTAGAAAGGAATAATTTTTTCATATTTTTGATGTAAATTTCATTCCGATATGTTAAAAAAAAGACCCAAATGGCGCAACATAAGTGAATCCGGCCCACTGTGCGGCGTCGCCACCACCACCACAGCAGCCGGCGATAAACGGTATTAATTCTTAAAGGGGGAGACCACTGTCTCGGCCCGAAATGTAAGGGTGTTTTCGGGAATTTATTTTAACCAAACAACGCAAGTAAATCAATTTATTGCTTAGTATAGTCAATAGTGTATATATCGAAGGGTAAGAAAAAAATTTTTTTAATCAAATTCATAAATCCGTTTTCTGTATACACTTCGTCAAAATTTGCGCTCCGGAAAAAACATGCTAGTCGCGTTGACAGTCCCCAGACCATATGGTTCATCGAAATTCAAAAAAACAATAATATTTAGAAACTAGAAGCCTGCCTTTATTACGTGACGATCGAAAAATGTCAAATTTGTAAAAAATAACAAAATGGCGGACCACTGAAAAAAAGTCGTGTTTTCGGGGTACAAAATTGGGGAAATGTTGCTAAAAAAAATAGAAGCAGGTCGAAAATTGAAAATGTCTGATCGTCACGTAATAGCGACGGGTTTTCCGTACAATAAATGTCCATGATCATGTCAATTGGACGTATATTTTTCTCTGTAGACTGTCAACGCGGTTGAAAAATGTCATTCTGAGGAAATCGCATTCAATGTTCCGCGTGGCTCAGTCACGCGTTTGACACCGCTCCACGAAAAACACCATAGCTCCGTCAATTTTGCGAATTTCTTCATAAAAGTTGGAGAGAACATTCTTGAAACATACGTCTTTCAGAAAATGTAAAAAAAATGTTCAGATTTGAGACAGTGGTCTCTCCCCTTAATACTATTAATTAATACTTTTTATCTTTTAACAATATAATAAAAATTGTTGACTGTAGCTTATATCAGGGGAGCCCAGCACCACCACCACCACCTCCACCACAGGGCCCGGCCATTGGGCCACCCTCCAGCAGGGAGTCGAGACCGAAGCAGAAACCGAATTTCTGACCGGTCGCGACCAGTCTAGCGACCAGTAACCGAAGCGAAAAGGGACCGCTGTTGCGACCGTAACAGTGAGAGGTTGTGGAGGGAAACCAAACTCCAGACCGATTGCCTCTCGACCGGGAATCTCAGACCGTACTTTTAACGAGACCAATCGAAACCAAACCGAAGGCATGACCAGTCGGCCGACTGGTCGGTTGACCGGTCGCAAACGGTCGCGTTAATTTATGGAGAGATTTTTGTTCCTCTCCATAAATTACGAGTCGGAACGGTTCGGAGCGGTTCGGTTCTGTTCGGATCGGTTCAACCTAGCTGAATAAGCCGGGAAGGTATGGATGCTATTCCTGCCGCACACACTGTTTGTCACTCTCGTGAGGGGTTTGTTGATAACAGACTTTTGCAGTTATTTGTTATTGTAACACTGTCCATTCCAAACTATGTCGATCTGCGGAGATATTATTGTATTTCAAATACTAGTTATTTATTATTTTAATAGAAGTAGATAATATAAATAAATTATTGTTAATATACAAATAACAAGAAAATGGTCGAAAATATAATTCCTCATGTGATTATTTTAAAAGTATGTCCAAGTGTGGAAAAACAGAAAATAGGAATGTAATAAAATGTTAATATATTTTTTTTCAACACCTGCATAAAAATGGGTGTTTTTTACGCCTGCTGAGCGTGAGCAAAAAAATCTGGATGTTCGATTGCTTTTTTATTCTGTCGAAATTAATAAATACGTGTATTACTAAAATTACTGATTCCGATAATGATTCGAATTTGGGGTTATCGCGCCACTCCATAAATTTTTTGTATATCGTCTAGTACTTTTCTTTTGATTTTGATGGCAGCTTTTTTCATTAATTATTCTCTAATTTCTCTTTCTATATTTTCAGTAGAACAAAAACATGAAAACTGTTAATTTACAAAGCATTTTCACAGCTGGCGAATGTACGATGTTGGCTTTCTGCCTTTTTTTGTACATAAACAGAAATAATTCCTTAAAATGCTACTGTGACGTCCTGGGCCACCAGCGGTCTCAAATCTTTCCCGCTAGTCCTAACTCTCAATATCATTCGTATATAAACAAGTTCCAAATCATATCCTCTGTGTCCCCGTGTGTGTCTAGGGCAGGGGCCGCCAGCTATAGCCCTACTGATGAGTCTGGCTGGCGGTCCCAAGACGAAACACACCTCTTCTTTTCCTCCTCGATCCTCCAACGCCGATCCACCCGCCCCGCATAGTTACTCCATGGTGGCGTTACCGTGCCGGCCTTAGGGTTTACGGTGCGTCGGAGGCGACGGGGCAAGAACTCCCATCTAGTCCTGAATGTTCCGGCAGTTCAGGACGTGACACTACTTAGAAAATAAGCTCCTTTCTAGGATGGATTCTTTAAAATTCACGTCACAATGCTCAGTTACGGAATCGGTGATTTCCATTTCAGGTAAGCGAGCCGCCCGTTCCGCTATTATGGTCGGCTTACCACTCCCACCCCGGATTATTGTAATGAGGTTTGAAAACAATATCGACTGGTCTCGTATCCATCGCAATAATGTAATTTATACCTACAGAAGAGCTGTACTAACCCACTCTTGGCCAACGACACTCTTTTCGTGTTAACCAGGTTTATACGTATCTGCTTATTTGCTTGCTAATTATTTACGAAAATTGTGCTACTGCTCGATGGAAACCACGAGAACGTGGTGAGCTTCTTCCGTCAGGAGAAGATAAGGATAGGTCGAGATGGATAAAATGGATAGGATCAGATAGAAAGGTTCGGGAAAGTGAGATACGCGTAGATGCTGTGATACCACCACTACAATACTATTGTAACTGTTTCGTAAATTATATATGTACACGCCAAGGTAGGTGATACTGTACAAGAAAGAGTTCGAAAATAATAATGGGGCGTTGGAATGGGGCAAACGTCTGAGGGATGGAAAAACTAGCTCTGAACATATAGCTCCGACAGCTTCATCATCACATATTATCGAACTATCTGATCCTATCCATTCTATCCATCTCGACCTATCCTTATCTTCTCCTGATGGAAGAAGCCCACCACCTTCTCGTGGTTTCCATCGAGCAATAGCACAATTTTCGTAAATAATTAGCAAGCAAATAAGCAGATACGTATAAACCTGGTTAACACGAAAAGAGTGTCGTTGGCCAAGAGTGGGTTAGTAAAGCTCTTCTGTAGGTATAAATGACATTATTGCGATGGGTACGAGACCAGTCGATATTGTTTTCAAACCTCATTACAATAATCCGGGGTGGGAGTGGTAAGCCGACCATAACAGCGGAGCGGGCGGATCGCTTACCTGAAACGGAAATCACCGATTCCGTAACTGTGCATTGTGACGTGAATTTTAAAGAGTCCATCCTAGAAAGGAGCTTATTTTTTAAGTAGCATTTCAAGGAATTATTTTTGTTTATGTACAAAAAAGGCAGAAGGCCAAGTAGAAGGTTTCAAGTAAGCGAGGGGCGCGCTGCACTATTGCGAACGGTTTACAACACCACTCGCACCCCGTATTATTTCAATCAGGACGAAACATAAAATCGACTGGTCCCGTATCCGCCTAAATGGTGTCATTTATGCCAGCGAAAGAGTTTCTTTAACTGCTTTTGTTTGAATCGCAGTAGGGATTATACCCAAAAGTCCCTGTTCCATATAATGTTATGGTTCAACGCAAATAAAGGGTGTTTTGTCCTCGCCTTAGAGAAACTTAAGCCTTGAAATGATCCATGGACAAAATCTCGCGATGCGTCCTTTCGTGAGCGAATGAGGGTCTACAGGGTCATCGTTTAATCCTGCAACCCGCGCGCGCGCGAACTTGTAAAATTGCAACACCGCCTCACGGACGCATTCCATTACAACCATGCACCGGCCCAGCGAAGAGTTGCCAGCGACCGCTGAACAAGAGCGATGCCCGGGCTTCGAAAATTTTAGCGTTGCAAAGAGCTAGGTATTGGGAATTTTCCAATCCCGGTAATCGAGCCGCGCGCTCCGCTTTTATGATCGGTTTACCACTCGCACCCCAGATTACTGTAATGAGGTTTGAAAATAATGTCAACTGATCTCGTACCCTTCTCAATTTCAAAAATTTTAGCTACGACAGGGTTGACCGCGGCGCTATAACCTTGTACGGAGAGATTTTTCGCCACCTGCTTGTAAAAGCCACAATAATGGCACATCATTAAAAAAAATGACATTATCGGAAGCCGATATATGCGTGGCATTTAGTAGCTAAAACATTCAAACACAAAATTCTAGAAAAAAAATTCAAACACCGCTACAATCAAAGACACGTCGCATTAGTTACCCCTTACGTCTGATCTAGGTATGCACCGCATTAAGGATAAAATCATAAAAAAGAAAACCAGAACAATAGATTCTGAGGTCTGCAGAACTAACACATAATTGAATAAAAATTGAATTTCTCAATTTATGAAAGTAATGATACAGAAACAACTAGCCGATTGTTTATCAACACCACGAATTTTAAAAATAGTGTTAAACACATCATCAAATAAACAGTTTGCAAAAGCTTTTTAAACAATTATGGTTAAAAAATTGATAAAAGAAAAATTAAGTAAACGTAAAATATGTTAAATTATCCATCATTAAGGAGGGAGACCACTGTGACGGTCCGAAATGTAAGGGTGTTTTCGGGAATTTATTTCAACCAAACAACGCAAGTAAATCACTGTATTGCTTAGTATAGTTAACAGTGTACATATCGAAAGGTAAGAAAAAATTTTTTTCAATCAAATTCATAAATCCGTTTCCTGTATACTGTTCGTCGTAATTTGTGCTGCGGCAAAAACATGCTAGTCGCGTTGACAGTCCCCAGGCCATATGGTTAATCGGAATTAAAAAAAAAATAATATTTAGAAACTAGATGCCTGCCTCTATTACGTGACGATCAAAAAATGTCAAAATTGTAAAAAATAACAAAATTGCGGACCACTGGAAAAAGAGTCATGTTTTCGGGGTACAAAATTGGAGAAATGTTGCTAAAAAAATTAGAAGCAGGTCGAAAATTGAAAAAAGCTGACCGTCACGTAATAGCGACGGGTTTTACGTACAATAAATGTCCTTGCTCATGTCAATTGGACGTATAGTTTTCTCTGTAGACTGTCAACACGGTTGAAAAATGTCATTCTGAGGAAAACGCGTTCAAAGTTCCGGGTGGCTCAGTCGCGCCTTTGACACCGTTTCACGGAAAACACCATATCTCCGTCAATTTTGCGAGTTTCTTCATAAAATTTGGTGAGATCATTCTTGAAACGTACGTCGTTCAGAAAATGTAAAAAAGAAAAAATCGATTTTTCAGATTTCTGACAGTAATTTCTCAATTTATAAATGTAATGATACAGAATCAACTAGCCTATTGTTTATCAACACCACGAATTTTAAAAACTTTGTACACTGTTAACTATACTAAGCAATACAGTGATTTACTTGCGTTGTTTGGTTGAAATAAATTCCCGAAAACACCCTTACATTTCGGACCGTCACAGTGGTCTCCCTCCTTAATGATGGATAATTTAACATATTTTACGTTTACTTAATTTTTCTTTTATCAATTTTTTAACCATAATTGTTTAAAAAGCTGTTGGAAACTGTTTATTTGATAATGTATTTAACGCTGTTTTTAAAATTCGTGGTGTTGATAAACAATAGGCTAGTTGATTCTGTATCATTACATTTATAAATTGAGAAATTACTGTCAGAAATCTGGAAAATCGATTTTTTCTTTTTTACATTTTCTGAAAGACGTACGTTTCAAGAATGATCTCACCAAATTTTATGAAGAAATTCGCAAAATTGACGGAGATATGGTGTTTTCCGTGAAGCGGTGTCAAAGGCGCGACTGAGCCACCCGGAACTTTGAACGCGTTTTCCTCAGAATGACATTTTTCAACCGCGTTGACAGTCTACAGAGAAAACTATACGTCCAATTGACATGAGCAAGGACATTTATTGTACGTAAAACCCGTCGCTATTACGTGACGGTCAGCTTTTTTCAATTTTCGACCTGCTTCTATTTTTTTAAGCAACATTTCTCCAATTTTGTACCCCGAAAACATGACTTTTTTTCCAGTGGTCCGCAATTTTGTTATTTTTTACAATTTTGACATTTTTTGATCGTCACGTAATAGAGGCAGGCATCTAGTTTCTAAATATTATTTTTTTTTTAATTCCGATTAACCATATGGCCTGGGGACTGTCAACGCGACTAGCATGTTTTTGCCGCAGCACAAATTTCGACGAACAGTATACAGGAAACGGATTTATGAATTTGATTGAAAAAAATTTTTTCTTACCTTTCGATATGTACACTGTTAACTATACTAAGCAATACAGTGATTTACTTGCGTTGTTTGGTTGAAATAAATTCCCGAAAACACCCTTACATTTCGGACCGTCACAGTGGTCTCCCTCCTTAATGATGGATAATTTAACATATTTTACGTTTACTTAATTTTTCTTTTATCAATTTTTTAACCATAATTGTTTAAAAAGCTTTTGCAAACTGTTTATTTGATGATGTGTTTAACACTATTTTTAAAATTCGTGGTGTTGATAAACAATAGGCTAGTTGTTTCTGTATCATTACTTTCATAAATTGAGAAATTCAATTTTTATTCAATTATGTGTTAGTTCTGCAGACCTCAGAATCTATTGTTCTGGTTTTCTTTTTTATGATTTTATCCTTAATGCGGTGCATACCTAGATCAGACGTAAGGGGTAACTAATGCGACGTGTCTTTGATTGTAGCGGTGTTTGAATTTTTTTTCTAGAATTTTGTGTTTGAATGTTTTAGCTACTAAATGCCACGCATATATCGGTTTCCGATAATGTCATTTTTTTTAATGATGTGCCATTATTGTGGCTTTTACAAGCAGGTGGCGAAAAATCTCTCCGTACAAGGTTATAGCGCCGCGGTCAACCCTGTCGTAGCTAAAATTTTTGAAATTGAGAAGGGTACGAGATCAGTTGACATTATTTTCAAACCTCATTACAGTAATCTGGGGTGCGAGTGGTAAACCGATCATAAAAGCGGAGCGCGCGGCTCGATTACCGGGATTGGAAAATTCCCAATACCTAGCTCTTTGCAACGCTAAAATTTTCGAAGCTCGGGCATCGCTCTTGTTCAGCGGTCGCTGGCAACTCTTCGCTGGGCCGGTGCATGGTTGTAATGGAATGCGTCCGTGAGGCGGTGTTGCCATTTTACAAGTTCGCGCGCGTGCGGGTGGCAGGATTAAACGATGACCCTGTACTCTCTTCATAAAAGTGAAATTGGTTCCTGAGTTACAGAAAATTTCTAACTTGGACAGGGATTCTTTTCTACGGGTAATTCCACGGCAACGCGATTACTTTTTGCACTCGATGCCAGGCATTTTTTTTAAAGATGCAGTCCACATAAAATCATGGGAGGTGCGCGGGTTTAGATCACCATTTTGCTATTTTCGCATTTATTTAAAAAGTATCGGCCGTCAAAGTTTGCAATTTTTACATCTTTTCGTGAGCCCGAGCTGTGCTTAAGCATTTATATCTTCGAAACTGATTTATCGTATTGAATTCATTCTTCTCTTATTGTCACGTAGAAGGATTGGCCCATTTTATTAATATTTTTTTAAATTGAAAAATTATTTTTGTAACATTTTAATTAATAAAAAAATTCTTATTTTGCCAATTTTGCCTGCAAGATCATATATTTTTAAATTCGAAATAAATATGACTATGTTTGTAGCCTACTGTTTACAAAATAAGGTTTTTTCTAGAATGGTACGTTCAAAATTAACGTCGCAATGATCCATCGGATGCAGCGGTGCGCCCCGTTTTAGGAAAGCGAGGTGTGCGCTGCACTATTGCGGACGGTTTACAATACCATTCGCACCCGCTATTATTTCAATGAGGACGAAACATAAAATCGACTGGTCCCATATCCGCCATGGCTTTCCCTGTCGAAGCTCAAACGATGACCAGTTATATGATCCTAAGTGGAGCGTCTACCGGCGGGCTAATTAACCGCGGGCCATGGAGGCGTACTTGTCATAAAACTATCACCCACCTTACTTCCTTCTTACCCTTCCCTTTCCTCCACAACTTTTCAATAACCAATAAGAATCGTTCTGAGTTTACCCATATAATGAGGAAATTCGTGCGACAAGGACAGAGTCACTTTGGCAACGCTAAAGTGAACACCAAAAATCTCTTTGACACGATCGTGTTGTGTTTGAACATACAATCGGTCTTTTTCAAGCCCAAGTTAATTTTAATTATTTTAGAGCTCGGAGTTTAGTGTAATTTCGTTATATTTCATAAGTTTCTAATTTTTTTTTAATCGTAATTGCAATATGGCATTTCGTGCTAGAAAGCAATGCCATCCGGTTCGCGCGTATTTTTCGTATATCGAGGAAGATAATACATCGGAATGTATTATTAAAGTCGGTAATCAGATTTGCGGGTACAAGTGTAAGGGCGACCATGCCACAAACTTGGAGCGGCATATGTCATTGAAACATCCAAGTGAATATTGTGAACTAAGTAGATTAAAAGTGTGTGAGAAAAGAAGAAGGAGCAACAGTGACACGGTGAACTGCGGTGCAAAAAAAATAAAAAAGAAAATATGTGTGTAGTGCAGTTAAGTGACAGTGACGTACTTGACGCTTGTGTAGAATTAGTAACTGTAAACGCTCGTCCATTTACCTTAATGGAAGACAGTGGTTTTAAAAAGTTATTAAATCCAATCCTCGCAGGATTGGAAAATAAAATTATTATAAACGCGGAGAACATTAGGTCTGAAATAACGGTGCGGGCACAGTGTATTCGGCGCGATATTCAGAATGAAATTATAGGCCGTTTGGTATGCTTAAAAGTGGACACCGCGTCGCGTCTTGGACGATCGTTTCTCGGATTGAATATGCAATATATTAAGGACGGTAAGGTAGTGTTGCGAACATTATGCGCTAAAGAGATACTCGGGTCTCATACAGCGGCGAATTTGAAATTAGAAATTAAGAGTGTATTAGCGATGTACGGACTAACTTTGCGTAATGTGTATTCAGTTACAACAGACAATGCGAGTAACATGGTGAAGTGCGTTCAACTAATGGCCGAGGAAATTCAAGAGGAACAACCCAGTGAATTGGAAGAGGACTGCGGCGAAGAGGATACCACGGAAAATTTGCCGTTATGGGATTTGGAAGAGGATTTGGAAATAAAAGGTGTGAGATGCGCTGCGCACACACTGCAACTCGCAGTGTGTGCTGTAATTAAGAATGATCCATATGTAGGGATCATCGAGAAAGTTAGGGAACTTAGCAAACAATTGCGCCTACCCTCAATGTCGGTGACCCTAAAGGCCCTAGGTTTACTAAAACCGCCAATCGACTGCCCGACGCGTTGGAATTCGACCTACGATATGTGTAAGTATGTTTACGACAACCGAGATGTGTGCCGCGAAATTGCTTCCAATTCCGACGAATTTACCGAAGCGACCTGGAAGCAATTAGAAGAGATTGTAGACGCGTTAGGACCCGCGAAAATTGCAACGAAACAGTTGCAGGAGGAGCAACTCGTAATGGGCGATTTTTTCAGAGCATGGCTGATGTGTAAAATTAGTATTAAGAAGCTCGATACCGTCGCGTCAAAAGCGTTAATAGTGAGCATGGAAAACCGCGAGCGTGATTTATTTAAGAATGATGTGTTTCGTGCCGCGATTTTTATGGATCCACGATATAATGTATTATTGAGCGAATCGGATAAAACAGCGGCGAAAGAACAATTAGTGTCATTATGGAAAAGATTGCATGATCTTACAGTAGAGAATGGCGAGAATGTGGCAGCGAGCAGTGTGAATGAGTGCGAGAATGAATGTGACGCTATCGAGCAGTTGTTGTTAAAATCTGAAACGGAAATAAATTCATCCCCCGCCCAAACCGCAATAAATATTAACAATATTTTATGTTCATATCTTTCGTGGAAGCGTGTATCCAAAGATACAGATTTATTATTATATTGGGAATCAATGAAAACCGCGGAACCAGTATTATATAAGTTAGCGTGTGTAGTTCAGAGTGCGCCTGCTACACAAGTCAGCGTGGAGAGATTGTTTTCCGGTGTAAAGCATGTAGTTTCGAATCTGCGATATAATCTACAAATGCATGTCATCGATGATATAATGGTTGTTAGATGTAATATATTATTTAAGTCGTAATATTATTAATTAGTGTAAGCGTGAGTGGCTGTGTAGTGCAGTGCAGTGCCGTGTAGTGTTGTGCGGTGTAGTATTGTTGCGGTGTAGTGTACTGTAGTCTAGTGCAGGGTAGTGCAGTGTTTTATAGTGTAGTGTAGTGAATATAATAACTGCAATCACAACATCAAGGAACAACATCGTCATCGAGGGACTTCGACGCGGGTATCGACTACGGACAACAGCAATCACCTCCCCATTGGATCGAAACGGACGAGGAACAGCGGTCTGGCACGTGAAGGATTTCAAGCGACGACCGTGATATGGGCATTATGGCTTCTTCACCACTCATCAAAAGATAAGTTCCATTTTTATTAAGCACAATCTACTTTCGCCACTAATTGTTTTGCTAAGACACTACTATTGAATCTTTTACAGGTAATGCAGAATGGCAACCACCTCCCATTGGATCGAAACGGACGAGGAACAGCGGCCTGGCACGTGAAGGATTTCAAGCGACGACCGTGATATGGGCATTATGGCTTCTTCACCACTCATCAAAAGATAAGTTCCATTTTTATTAAGCACAATCTACTTTCGCCACTAATTGTTTTGCTAAGACACTACTATTGAATCTTTTACAGGTAATGCAGAATGGCAATCTCCTCCCATTGGATCGAAACGGACGAGGAACAGCGGCCTGGCACGTGAAGGATTTCAAGCGACGACCGTGATATGGGCATTATGGCTTCTTCACCACTCATCAAAAGATAAGTTTCATGTTTATTAAGCACAATTGAAGTCTCGGGTGCAATTAATGGACTAGCCCTCGTAAAATGGGAATAATTATTGACCAAACGCTAAGAAAGATTGGAAAATTAAATTGTTGTTAAATTCTACTTTAAAAATATAGTGTTGTAAAGCTCGTCACGACACATCAGTGTGAAAATTGGTGAAAATCTTGCTTGTATATTAAGGAAAAATTTTGTCGCAGCATGTTATATATACCTCAAAATTCCCTCGATACTTTTTAACGGTGAACGTTGAAAAACATGAGTCATGTCCAGTATTACTTTTTAATTAAATATTATTACATTTTTTAACATAAGGGTTTTGTGCATACATTTTACGGCTTCGCTAGAGTTTTCTGAAGTTATGTTTTAAATCTCATAACGATCCTTGAATATTTATTCAAGTTATCGCAATTTATGTTTTAAAGAAATAATGATTTTGGACGATGAAAAATTTTTGGTTCATAATTTTTAACTTTAATAGTAATGATTGGATAAATAAACTGTAAATAGAAAAAATATGTGTCGTGACGAACTTTACAACGAACTTAAAATTCATTTTAATAACATGTAATTTTCCAATCTTTTTTAGCGTTTAAATAACAATTTTTCCCATTTTCGAGCACTAGTCCTCTTATTGCATCCGATCCTTCAATTTACTTTCTCCACAAATTGTTTTGATAAGAAACTAATTTTAATTCTTTTACAGGTACTAAAGAATGGCAACGAACAATCATGACGGGGCCATCCTTGTCTTACGTTAGATGTACTACTCGCATCACAGGAGTATTTTCCGATGTACCACTCTCTTTTCTTATATATGTATATCGTATTAAAAATTGAAGAAGTAACGCTTATACAACTGATTCATAAGATGTTAAATAATATTTTCACACGTTATTCCGAGAGATAAAAATTGAAACATTATAATAAATTTTGCTGTGAAATTTGTTATTTATGCTATTGTTAAATATATTTAAATTTTATTACATTCCTATCTTCTGTTTTTCCACACTTGGACATACTTTTAAAATAATCACATGAAGAATTATATTTTCAACCATTTTCTTGTTATTTGTATATTAACAATAATTTATTTATATTAACTACTTGTATTAAAATAATACATAACTAGTGTTTGAAATACAATAATATCTCGGCAGATCGACATAGTTTGGAATGGACAGTGTTACAGTAACAAATAACTGCAAAAGTCTGCTATCAACAAACCCCTCACGAGAGTGACAAACAGTGTTAGCGGCAGTGATGCCAGAATCGTGGGACGTGGGACAGAACGCTTACCCCCACTATGACCTACCGTCGTCTCCCACTATGGCCTACCGTCGCCCCCCACTTTCTTTCCATCGCACTGCACACAAGCATATCCCTACCCCTGTCCGTGTGCATGGCAGCCCAACAAGCAGCTCACACGGACATGAGTAAAAATATGCTTGTGAGCAGTGCGGTGGGAAGAAAGTGGGGGACGCAGGTAGGGCATAGTGGGAGACGACGGTAGGTCATAGTGGGGGTAAGCGTTCTGTCCCACGTCCCACGATTCTGGCACCACTGGTTAGCGGCAGGAATAGCATCCATACCTTCCCGGCTTATTCAGCTAGGTTGAACCGATCCGAACAGAACCGAACCGCTCCGAACCGTTCCGACTCGTAATTTATGGAGAGGAACAGAAATCTCTCCATAAATTAACGCGACCGGTCAAGACCGGTTAAGACCGAAAGTCTGAGAGAAATTCTCTCTCGAGTTTTGGTCGAGAGAAAACTCCTGACCGCTCGTCGCTCTCTAGTTCGGTCGAGAGAAAAATCCTGACCGTTCGGTCGCTCTCTAGTTCGGTCGAGAGAACCGTAAATGCCATATTGGTCGGTCTCACTGACCGCGACCGCGACCGAAACCGAAATTCTATCGGTCTCGACTCCCTGCCCTCCAGGCGGTACGGGCAGTGATGCCTGAACGGTGGGTTTTCGCCCACGGCTGCTACCATCACTCCACGACCAAGCGTACCCCCTCCTAGCGCCCGTACCGTACCACACAAACATACCCGTCCCACCATCCGTGTGCCGTACGCGCTGCCCGGCCGGCGCTCTCCGACGAGAATTCGTTTTCCCGACATCGAATCGGTTGTGTCGCAAGCAACGAATCAAGAGTTCAAATGTCGGTGCGGAATTGCTGCTAAAGATGCGATCCCTCCTGACTAAGGTTACTGACGTAGTACGGTATAAGTTTTCCCTTCTGACTTGTACGGTACAAGTTTTCCCTTCTGTTTTGAACGATACAAGTTTTAGCAGCAATTCGAGCTTTGTAAATCAAGGGCGGATCCAGAGGGGGCGATAGGGGCGATCGCACCCTCCCCCAAGAGTAATAAAATAGAAAAATATTATGACATTGTGTACTATTCTGTATAAATAATTAATGTGAATTTAATTATTTAGGCTATAGTATCAGATAGAAATATTAAAATATAAATTACAAGCAAATTTTAAATCTTGTAAAAGAAGGTTAACAAATGTAATTATGTACTTTTACATATTTCGTCCCCTCCAAGAAAACTCCTGAATCCGCCACTGTTCTAAATGCTTTGTAAATTAATAGTTTTCAAGCCTTTTGCCTTCTGAGAATATAGAAAGAGAAATTAGAGTATTAATTTAAATAAAAGTTGTATTTCCGAATATTTTGTATATAAACAATTGTAAATTAATATTGTAATGTCAAAGTGAATAAATTAACGGATTTAAAATGGAAAACACAAATATATAAAGCGGTGTGGTGGGGTATTAAGGACAAAAATGGAAAGTCTTGTGGTATTTTTTTCGTAGCAGTCTTCATAGATTAAAATCTTAGACGCTCATTATTAGTCGAAATGTGTAGAGCAAAGAAATATGCTTTTTTTCTAAATCTTCTATCCGTTATTTTATGTTAACAACGGGAAAATAAACATAACCGAAGCAATGTAAATTAAATTTTGTGACGGGAGAGCGCGAACGTCTCTTATGTTTGATGGCGTCACAGTGATGTTTCCTCACGAAATAGAAGTGTTCTAGACGGGAACCTGTGGCTTGGCAGTGTCCCCACCATATTCACGAAATACTGTAGAATCGTAGCGATGCAAAAAAGTCAGCCCTAGTAAGCTCGAATGCAATCGAAGTTTGCAACTCGAGTTTCGATTGCATTCAAGCTTACTAGGGCTGACTTTTTTGCATCGCTACGATTCTACAGTATTTCGTGAATATGGTGGGGGCACTGCCAAGCCACAGGTTCCCGTCTAGAACACTTCCAATTCATGTTGAAACACCACTGTGGCACCATCTGCCTATGATTGTCATAATTATATAAATCCGCGCGATCGGTTCTGTTCGCGATGCTGTAGCGAAAATGACACAAAGGATAAATGTCAAATGACTTTTATTGCAATGAACCTAAAAAAAAATCATAATAATTTTGCCACTATAAACGATAAACTTGTAATGTCCAAAGTAAATCAATCAACGGATTTATATATAAATCCATTGATTATTATAATGGAAAACACAAATAAATAAAGCGGGAAACTAGAGTAGTAATGATAAGAATGGAAACGAATGTTATGTACTTCGTAGAGATGGCAAGGGTTAGGAAACCAGAATACTCAGATGAAAGTCTTGTTGATGTAAAATAAATGGTTTCCGATGTCAGATTCAAACGAAATACTTATTTATTTGGCGAAGAATACAAAACCTTCGAACTCTTTTTAAAATATATTGAAACGCACGAGCACATGGCTCCTTCTCGACAAAATATATATAACCGGCAGGACAGCTTCCTTTGTTCTCAAGCAAGCAGTCTCCATGGCTGCCAACTGCAAAACCATTGCCAACATACAAAATAATCTTATTGGTTTTCATCACACGCCCCCTCAATAAAATTATTTTACTCATTATACATACAAAATAAAAGAGATCAAAAAAGAACTTAAAAAAAACGAACTTAAGCTTTCACATCTAACTTAATCTAATTCTTTACAGTCAACTCGACGCAAATCTTAATTGGCCGATAGGCCTAAGCTCCCTTTAAACTTCTCGAATTTGACTCTAGCCAATGGCTTGGTGAATATGTCTGCGACTTGGTCCTCGGTACCAATATGCCCCACACTCACCACACCTTTATCTATTTCCTCCGTTATGAACTGTAATCTTATATCAACGTGTCTCAATTGCTTACTATTTTCAGGATTATACGCTACCCTGATAGCAGACTGATTATCTTCATATATCAACACCGGATTATCTTTGTCGAAAACGTTAAACTCCTTTAGAATTCTTTTCATCCAGCCAGCTTCGGTTACCGCTATACTTAACGCTCTATATTCTGACTCCGTAGACGATATTGCAACACATTGCTGTTTCTAACTTGCCCAAGCTATCGAACAATCACACAATTTGAATATATAACCCGTTGTTGATTTTCTATCCTGAACATCTCCACCCCAGTCAGAATCAACGTACGCGCATAAACCAATGTTATTATTTACCTTAAGGACTAACTTATTACCTAGTGTTCCTTTAACATATCTTAACACTCTTTTTAACGCTTTTAACAAGTTTGCTCCTGCTTTATCCTGAAATCTGCTTAATATGTTTACGCTTACACACAGGTCAGGCCTAGTGTCTTGTACAGCATACATTAGACTGCCAATAATTTTCCTACAGAGCTTCTGCATTTTAGGGTTATTTTCCTCGCTAATAAGAGAGTCCAAAGGGTTATTTGCGTCCATCGGCGTACTTACGGGTTTACAGTCATACATTTCGTACTTTTGTAAGACCTTCTTTAAATATTTTTCCTGACTAATCTCGGTATAACCCTCCTTTAAATTTTGCTTAACGTCAATCCCCAAACACTGGTTAATCAGCCCTAAGTCTTTCATAGAAAAATTGCTATTTAAAATTTGTTTTAACTTTTGAACTTGTTTTAAGTCAGTACCTAGTATTAGAACATCATCGACATAAAGCAAGACATACAATTTACTGATGTCTGAGCACTTTGTATATAAACAATGATCTTTCTCAGATCTAACGAAACCCTTGTTTTTCAATAGGCTGTCAAATTTATTATTCCAGCATTTAGGGGATTTCTTTAACCCATAGATTGACTTGTTCAACTTACATGCTATTTTGCTATTATTTACAGTTTTACCTGGTAAGGCCATGTATACCTCTTCAGTAATATCACCATACAGAAACGCACTCTTCACGTCCATTTGGTAAATGGGTCTTTTTAACATGTTTGCAACAACGAGCAACATTCTAAATGTCGTTAACTTAGCTACCGGCGCGTAAATGTCATATAAGCTCCTGTCTGTTTCCTGTTGAAAGCCCCTAGCCACTAGTCGAGCTTTAAACTCGTTTTCACCTTTTACTTTAAACACCCATTTACTTTCTATTACTTTTTTGTTAACAGGCCATTGCACTTCATCCCACGTATTGTTCTCACGCAACACTTTTAACTCCTTCTCCATAGCTTCCTTCCATTTCGCGTTGTTCTCCCCTGATATCGCCTCTTCATAGGTGATTGGGTCCTCGCTAACGGAATAGAACACCATGTCAGTGCTCAAATCGTAGTCCTTCATCCACCCTGGTCTTCTTGTTTTCCTCTTTCCGGGTCTGTCGTTGCTATCCTCTTCTTGTGTATCATATGCGTCCTCAAAAGAATCACTTGTGTCACTGTCTGGAACCGCGTCAGCTGCGTCATGTTTTGATCCATCCATGTCGTTATCCACTTCTAGGAAGTTGTCGATGTCTGGAACTTCTTCGTTTTGCAATTCGGCTTCGTGATCCTCGGTCTGAACATCCAATGTTACTACTTTTTCCCCTGAGACAATTTCATTCTTCATTTCTTCGGTTGTTGTCACCTCAGGTAGGAAAACCACATCTCTATGAATTTCGACGTCTTCCTTGTGAGGTAAGTAAATTCTGTATCCTTTTACTTCCTCACTGTACCCAACAAATACTCCTGTTTCGCTTTTTGGGTCCAGCTTACGTCTTTTCTCTTTAGGAATGTGAACTCCAACCTTTGTCCCAAATTCCTTGAATATTTTCAAGTCACAGTCTTTGTTACACCAAGCCTTGTATGGTGTCTTATCCTTTTGTGGACTACTTCCCGCTCTATTTAATGTGAATACTACTGTATTCACAGCTTCTGCCCAAAAACTTTGTCTAAGTCTTTAGAATTCAGCATGGTTCTTGAGTAAGTACTCCTTCCACAATAGTTCTCATTTCCCTCTCTGCTCGGCCGTTTTGTTGAGGAGTGTAGACACATGTTTTCTCGAGGTGGATTCCCCTTTTCTCACATAACTTGGACAATTCTTGATTATTAAACTCGGTTCCATTATCTGTGCGTATCGTCACTATTTTATTTCCTGTAACATTTTTGGCTAATGGAAGAAAGTTCTCAATTTTTTCTTTGACTTCGGATTTGTTTTTCAAAAAATATACTTTCCTATACCCAGAGTAGTCATCTTTTAAGAGCAAGAAATATTTTGCTCCATCAAGCGAGGGTACTTCAAAAGGTCCACACAGATCGGCATGAATCAATTCACACAGTTTTGTAGCCCTCGAATCACTTACAGGGAATGGCAACCTGTGCTGTTTTCCTATTAGACAATCTGCACAGAACGGATCGTGTTCATCATCAAACACTGCTTTGTTATCCTTCAGCGTCTTTCTAACCTGACCATAATGGATATGTGCCAATTTGCGGTGCCATTCTGTCAAGCTCTGCACTGCATTGCACTGTGAGAGTTATTCCTCTATTTTAAATTTCATTTTGTACAGGTTACCTAGCCGTTCCGCCATTGCTCTCACCATGCCATCTCTGTCCAAAAACTCACACTTGGTTTTATTTGACATCATTTCAAACCCTTTGTCCAGGGCCGTGCTCAGGGAGAATAGGTTAACCGCTAAACTTGGCACCAGTAAAACATTATTCAAATCCGTCTCGATCCATTCGCTTCCATTCCAAGCTTGTACTTGCACCGTTCCAGTTCCGCATACATCAACCAATGTTCCGTTACCCACTCGGACTTGTCGGTTTCCCTCCATATTTTTAACCGACTTGAATTGATTAATGTCGAAACACATGTGTTCAGTTGCTCCACTGTCCATCCACCAATCATATTTGTTAGGATGATCCTCACCGAACAATGCTGCACTTCCAGTGTGGTTTAAAATGCTCGAAACGGTTACCATTGCTTGTTTCACTTTATTATCACTGTCAGTGTTGTCTTTTTCTTCTGTATCCTTCTTTTTCTTGGACCAGCAATTCTGACTTAGATGCCCATTTTTTTTACAAAAAGAACAAACTTTGGTTTTTAAACGTGGACAATTCCTTTTAACATGTCCTAGTTTGTTGCACTCAAAGCATTTTATATCCTTTTTATGCTTAGACCATTTTGATTTAGCTGCTAACGCAGTTGACTTCTCTGCACTTTTGTTTCTTTCTTCTTCAATCATCAGCCTTGACATTAAATTCGCCAACGTTTGACTTTCAGAGGGTGTAGACTCCCACGCAGATACAAAGTGCTTCATTCTTTCTGGGAGTGACATTAGTACTTTGGTAACGACCATTTTATCACTTATCTTCTCGCCTAGATGTCCTAGATTTCCTTTTATCTCTTCAATCTGAGATATGAACCCTGCTGCGTTACCCTCTTCATATTCCAATGAGAAGAATCTTTGTTGCAATAAATGCACGCTTACTTGCGACTGATTTTCGTAGACTGTTTTAAGCTTGGTCCACATTTCCGCCGAAGAAGTGCATATTAAGATGTGAGTTAGTACCTTCTCGTCGAGCCTGGTTACTACTACTTCCTGCGCTTTTGCGTCTTTGTTGTCCCATTCAGTGGTATTTTGAAGCGGTCTTGGGACTATTCCAGTAACTATGTCATAATAGCCCTTAGATTTCAATATAACCTCAATTTGAAACTTCCACGTGGTCCAATTCTTGCCACTAAATTTCACCACATTTGTAGCTATCTGATCACCCATTTTGTCTGACTTCAACACTGCTGTATATACCCTTTTTACTGCGGCCCTGTAATTTTCCGTCTCAGCTTAGCGGTATTCTTACCCTGACGTCGACCAAATCGTAATTTCCTTATACACACCATTTAGCCGTACTGGGCCCATAACCTGATGTAAAATAAATGGTTTCCGATGTCAGATTCAAACGAAATACTTATTTATTTGGCGAAGAATACAAAACCTTGGAACTCTTTTTAAAATATTGTTACGTTTTGGGCAAGGCATAACCCGCATTTACTGAACAACAACAATAACAGAACATTAACTAGGGGGGTAACAAGGCCAATACAGGAACGGGTAACGAATACAATCAGTAAGCGTAATAGGATATCGAGACGTCTGCTGGCAATGGCGGCTGACTATCGAATGACAACTTGACAGGCGATCGTCCCTTCTTCTCGCTGTCTCTTGTCTTCGTCGCGAGCACCAGCGGGCCATGAATCTTCTACATAGGGTGCTCGCAACACTGCTCCCCCCCTCGGGAAGCGGTCGTCCCGACCGCTGCAATATATTGAAACGCACGAGCACATGGCTCCTTCTCGACAAAATATATATAACCGGCAGGACAGCTTCCTTTGTTCTCAAGCAAGCAGTCTCCATGGCTGCCAACTGCAAAACCATTGCCAACATACAAAATAATCTTATTGGTTTTCATCACACTTGTCCAAAGTAAATAAATCAACGGATTTATATATAAATCCATTGATTATTATAATGGAAAACACAAATAAATAAAGCGGGAAACTAGAGTAGTAATGAAAAGAATGGAAACGAATGTTATGTATTTCGTAGAGATGGCAAGGGTTAGGAAACCAGAATACTCAGATGAAAGTATTGTCCAAAGTAAATAAATCAACGGATTTATATACTACAGATAGTAGATTTTGAAATAAATGCGTATTTCTTTGGTCTACACCATCCCGCTTTATTTATTTGTGTCTTCCATTATAAATCCGTTGATCTATTTACTTTGGACAAGACTTTCATGTGAGTATTCTGGTTTCTTAACCCTTGCCATCTCTACGAAATACATAACATTCGTTTCCATTCTTTTCATTACTACTCTAGTTTCCCGCTTTATTTATTTGTGTTTTCCATTATAATAATCAATGGATTTATATATAAATCCGTTGATCTATTTACTTTGGACAAGACTTTCATCTCAGTATTCTGGTTTCTTAACCCTTGCCATCTCTACGAAATACATAACATTCGTTTCCATTCTTTTCATTACTACTCTAGTTTCCCGCTTTATTTATTTGTGTTTTCCATTATAATAATCAATGGATTTATATATAAATCCGTTGATTTATTTACTTTGGACAAGACTTTCATCTGAGTATTCTGGTTTCCTAACCCTTGCCATTTCTACGAAATACATAACATTCGTTTTCATTTTAATAGTTTTTAGATTATATTTCGACCGTAAATCTTAAATAAAACTGGTATTGGCGCACTGATTCGGTCATAAATAAAGAATTATTTTATTTAGTTAAAAATAAAATAAAAGATCAAAGCTATTTCACAAATTAATTATACAATATTCCGACGTTTCGGTTCTTATTTGAACCATTCTCAAGGAAAGTAAGGAAATAATATAAAATTGCGTATGCTACTGATAACTATGTCGCAGCGTTCAAGTTTAGCAAACGACACCCGAGTCGGTTGGAAGAAGACTGAGGTAAACAGTAGACAAAGCAGACATAACTAGAGGTGAAACGAAATAATGGCCAAAGAAGGCCGTTGACAATTTCAAACATCTAAACCCCAAAAATTCATAATAATACTGTCTGTGTATAAACCAAAATTCTTGTTCATGTGATAGAATGTATATACGCTCATAGGTGTAATAGAGCGAGTTAGAATTACATAACGTTCAAAGGATATGTAAGAACTAGGGTGATCAAATGGAGTTAAATAGAGATGCACATCATAACACATTATTTTTTAATAATGTTGCGTAATAATCTTGTATCTTTGGTGTTTCATATCTAAGATTCACGCTAGGTAGTTTAATCATATGTAGTGTCTCTAAAATAATCCTCCGGTTCAGATTAGTTTCTTTATCAACAATTTTAGCATTGCTGAAGTCAAAACAATGATCAAACTCTAAAGAATGTTTAGTTAAGGCAGTATGTTGCTGGGGGGAAAGAAAGATATTTCTTTTATGCTCATATATACGTTTCTCTAGATGTCTAGAAGTTTGCCCAATGTATACCTCAGGCCTGCACAGCAAGGCTGTGACGGGCAAGAGCGCTCTCGATTGTTCGTGAGCAAAGCGAAGAGCGACGCCGCGAGCTGTTCCCCCACTCTGTGGCTACTAGCTGAAGTAGTATGCGTGTAAACTGTAAGGTGGGTTGCTAACGTTCAGCGGCACTCTCGGCCAGCAGAACGTATTGAATCGAAATGGGGTGAAATGCAACGAGTCATTGAGACATTGACAGCTAACTTTCTTTTTAAAAAGTATTGTAATTTTTAGATATCTTAACGTTACAAGGAAACAACAGCATTTTGTCGTATTTATATACATATAATAATGGATTAGCGTTTACAATACGGACATGACTTTTCACGTTTTCCGTGAACTGCCGTTCGTAAAGGATATAACCAGTCGTTTCAAAATTAGGCTGTAATAAAAGGAAAAATATTTAATTTAGTGCTGAAATTCCCATTTTCTGAGAGACAAAGAGAGTTTGACGTAGCTTTAACAGGGGAACGTCTTACTAATCATCGAAGCAACACCTTTTTTGCAAAATTATACAAGATGTTCCTGAACTTGCGTACAAAACTGTAGGTATCAGTTGATTGTAAAAAAGTGTGTAAAACATAAATAACGTATGATTCTAAGGTTTCAAAGAAAGAGATACTTTTAATGAATGCTGCTCGTAGGGTTGCCACCTTTTTTTACAGGAAAATAACGTAAATTTGTTTTCGTGGAGTATAAAAAAAAGTACGCTTGAAAAAACTAAAAGTACATTTTAATCTTATCAGTGTTTATTTCTTCCAAACATATTTCTTATTGCCTTTATCATTACAGAGCAACTTTTTATCATTTTTAATGAACTCAATGGCATTATTGCACTTAAGGAGTCTCCCTACTTTGACGGCCTAAAAAGGAGCGCGATATTTGTTCTTTTTTAGGAGAAACCCTCAAATTATATTAATTTAAAAAACATTTAAAAAAATTAATTAAAAACGATACCTGAAACTTTAAACACGTTTTTCTCAAAACGATGTTTGTTTGCGAATTAAGTGGTTGAGCACGCTGGAAAGTGAGGTTAGGGATCGACGGTGGGAAAGTAACACCCCACACAGCACACGGCGGTGAGAAGGCGCCTGTTTTCGGCCTGTTTTAGGCCTGTTTTAGGCCTGAGCGCCTGAGTGTCCGGATTTGTAACAAGGCGCATTCAAGATGCCTTTAAGGCACGATTTGGGCGTCTCAGATGCGCATCCTCGGCACCATGGGGTCGCCGTGTAACTCTACCCTGGCGCCATCTATAAAAAGTTTAACAGGCGCCGAGACGGCGCCAGAATGCGCCTCTTGAGGAACTGTCGACGGCCTTATACAGGGGCCTGTTTTCGGCCTGCTTTAGGCCTGAGCGCCTCACAGGCGCCCAATAAAGGCCGTCGTCAGTCGTGTATCTGCACTAACGCCATCTATACAACGTCGTCTATACTATGAAGTGCATTTCAGTCTTAAAGGGTGTTTCAGCGAAAGTGTATTACCGACTCCTAATTTGAAGACTGGTCGTAGCGCCCTCTGCTTATGCACAGCGTGCAATACAAGAACTACTATAAAATGTATCGAAATGTTGAAAGATTTGTTTGGAGCAAGAGTATGAAACAGGCGGCAGGTCTATAGACGTGTACGTGCGTTAGAGGTGTACGAATTTCTTCCGAAAATCTATGCGGGGAGTGAGAAGTCATATGGACCCGAATATGGTACATCCTGAGAATTTGTATTTTATCGGGTCTAAATTAGGGTTAAGGCATTGGGACGGTGTTGGAGATGGTTATCGATAGGATTAAAATAAAATTAAATTTGATAAAAATATATTTCCATTTATTTCATTACAGTACACTACAAATTATATCATTCACTGCATTACACTATGTGTGTTTACAAATATTGAAAAACTACAATACTACAATATTACTATTCTATTTGTTATAAATTATAAATTAAATTATTATATAATCAAATTACTGGTGCGTGCATGCGCGAAATGACTACAGAATGCACTTACAATTAAGTTGTGAATGCACCTGTAGTTGGTTGTAATATACAAAGCAGAGTATACAAAGTGTACACAGATCGCATACGCACTTAAAATATATGTACAATACATAAAATATATAAAAATATGACATATTGTAGAGATGGAAAAAAGGTTAATATTTATTATAAGGTACTGTGTAAAATGAGGTTATAAAAGATATATACGTAAAACTCGCACGACGCTCTCGCCGATCTCGCCACGCGGTCGCCTCCAGTCGCCTCTGCTCGTCGGTTGCTCCCCACGCCGGTCCCTTCACGCAAGAGCACACCCATACCACACTCACACGCATACCACACGCCGCGCATACGACACGCACGCGGAGTGTCCCTACAATATATTAATGTAATAAAACTTTTTTCTATTGATTAAACTACATTTCTATAGCAAATAAAAATATAAAAGTAATCAAATTATTGCTTTTAAAATGGTTTCTGAAGGCAATTTTGATGACATGTTTAAAAATTCATGCTTCGCTCGTGCAGGTGATTTCAGCAGTTGGACTTATCTGAAACAAAAAATACAAACAGGTTCTTGATCAATATGACTGTCGCTATGGCCCGAACTAGAATAAATGATTTATCTTTAAAATTAACAAAATGGCGAGCAAAATACAAGAATAAATGTATTTCGGCTGTGTTTTATGTGCTATTTTCGATTTTAAAAGCAGGTTAGGCTCAACATAAATACTTGGTTGTAGTCCCGGCCAGAGGCATAGGTGTGCAGAATAAGCAGTTCAATTTATAAAGCAATCGGTTCGATAGATTTTGAGATTTTACCTGCACCATGTGAAAAAATGACGTTCCGAGAAAAATTTGTTCAATGTTTTCATCTATGGTGGTCGACCCTCTGCGCTCCCTACAAAATTCCTATCTAGAAGCTAAAATAATTGGAATTTTTCAATGAAAATTTAACAGTACATTCTTGAGGATATGTACTTTCGAAAAATGTTTTAAAAATCGATTTTTTCAAACTGTCCAACCAGAATGACCCCTTAACACCCATCGTCGTGGTTAGTATAGTATATATAGCCAATGTTACACTTCTGTGGCTTGGAAAATACTTATAGCACTTATACACGTATGCGCTTTACCGTGGATATACCTTGTTGATCGTAGCAGAATGTTGTTCCAGCTTTGATGTCTGGGGAAGGCAGCGAACGACTCCTTTATCAATGTTGCGCTTCTTCCAGGCTCGTGAACGATGTTTTACTGCGGGATGTTTCCCGCAACTTCATTGAGAGAGGCGGCCAGAATCCGCATTCATCGACAGTCAGCCCGCACTGCTACTTTTTTTTTTCTTCTTTTTAACGTGGGGAAAATGCATTACGCACACCCGGCATGATGTTGTGCGCCGGGTAGTGTGGGACTCCTTGCAGGTGTCGGTCCCGCAAGTTTACCCACTAAAAACCACCAAGACCCCCCTCAATCATCTAAATTCTAAATAGACATACACATTAAATCAACAAGAAAACCTCGAAATCTGAATGTTGTTGTCATCATAAAGACATCATAAAGACATAATTTACATAAACCAGAAACATTGGACAAGTATTTTATATGTATGTCGGAAGAGTGGAGTGAAGTAGGGGGAAAATTATAACGTTATCTGAAGTTTCTAATTTGACACATTTATACGCTATTTCTGCTACATTGAAAATTTGACGAGGACCTAAGTTATTGTTGTATGTCGTTTCGAAAATTTCTAATTCGGAAGAGTTACACGGGTCGTCATAAAATTCTACCAATTGTAAAAATTTTCTGCCAATTATTTTGTGCTCGCTTTCGGATACGATAATGTTTTCTAAAATAATAATGCTGCCATCATTGAGACGGCAGCAATTGTTAGGGTGCCGGATCTGTAAAATAAAATTACTGAATCTAATAGGTTTAAATAGCTTTGCATTATTAATTCCTTCTATAAATGGACCACGAAAATGTTCCTTTTGGAAAATCGGATATACAGACGGATTATGTACTGTTTCTATACTAAAATGAGACTTTTCTAGTTGCCGTTTCACGATTTGTTGTAATGGTTTCTCACTCTTCCTAATACATTTTTTAATACTTTGCAAAAAGTTTTCAAACGGAAAGCAACTAAAATCATCAAGAGGTCCGTGATTTTTTACATCATCTACCAAGTGTAACAGATTGTGAACGTTGTGTGAGACGTGTTTTGATCCATATAATAATTTGAAGGTTTCAACAAAATACTTTAATAATTTTACTGCATAATCGAGGTGAATAAAATATTTTCTGTGCGACAAGATGACAAATGCGGCGTGTAGTGCAAGAAAATTTAAATACCTATCGGCAGTTATATTTTTTAATAAAACTACTGGCCCGGTGTACAATAAAAATTGACGGAATTCAGTTGCTTGCCACCGTTTTAAAATATCCAAGCTTCGAGGTTTTCTCATAAATTCTTTTGGCATGCTGGTAGATATGTTTATTAAGGCCAGTGATATTTTGCATTGAGATTTTAGTGAGATTTTGGTCTTTGGTTTGCCACAACACCACAGAGAGAGCAACTTTTTTGCGACGCCCAGACAAATCATGTGCATGTAATCTAACGGAAACGAATTAATCATATGGATGCCAGGAATTTTTTCTATAATCGAAGTTCCAGTATGGTGATGTTTGTCAGATTTGGATCTGAAATCATCATCTGTCCTTAAACGGAGATTATTTGTCCCAGGAAAGCACGTTCTCTTATCTATATTCTTACCTACTATATGGCATTTAGTGCAAGAGGAATAGCCGGCATGGCCTTTTGTATATTTGAGAAAGGACTTTGCAGGTACGTCGCATATAAATGATTTTATTTTTAAGTGATAAAGATGGCCGTTGATAGAAATTCCGTTACTAATTAAATCTATGGCTTCTTTGGCGAAATCTTCTAGAAAAACGTTGGCATCATTAGGCTTTTCATACCCATGACATATGCCAATCATACCTACTTCATTGTATCCGGCAATGCAGCCTAAAATCGGGTAAACTTGACTTTTGGAACTTTTACAAAGTGGTAAACCGTCCACATTGATGTTAATATAGATTGTGCAGTTTTCGATACGGGCTAAATCTACGGACTGAACGAGTTTTAAAATGCTGGATTCTAAACCAAAATGGTGATACTGACCTGGATCGACACATTTAATCTCTACATTCCTGGGAGTTTTTAAAAGGGTCCTGGCATCCGAGGGTAAATGAGTTGAAGAAATTGATTTCTTTAAAATGGATAATAAATCGTTAATGGCTTTATGGGTAATATTATGCTCTATAGCCCACTTTGCTAATGACTCGGATAAATTGGGACAATCGGTGGTCTGAGAATTTTCTAATGTAGCGAAATTTCCAATTTCTTCCACATTCTCAACGAATCCTACATCACTCTGAGAGATATTAACAGAAGGTTGATAATTAATGCCAGGTGAAATGGCATTTGTAGTGGTACTGAGATCGGAAGATGTTGATTCAGAAACTAACTGTGAACAACTAGTGCCAGGTGGGAGTGAATGTGGGAAAGTAGCATCTGATGATGTTGTGGCTCGGATTTCCTGAAGGGAACTATTTTGAGATCTCTTGGCACGCATATAGTACTTCTGTAATTTCATTTTGCCAGTCATTATTGCGGTAAAAAAAAGAAATATATAGAACTGACTGTATAGTTGGGAAGAGAATAGCGTAATGGAAGAAAATGGATATGGAACTCACGTGTGATAAAACCGGCCCTTGTATAATCTTGAATGTTAAAGAAACACAACACTTTGTAAAACTAAATAAATGTACGTCGTTTAAAATGTCACCCTTCGCCTTTGACGGTTCAGCAATACCTAGCGTGTCGCGTGCAGACTGCAGTGATGCCAGAAACCCCCACTCCACGAAAAAACGTACCCCCCCCCCCCTACCTAGCGCCTGTACCGCACCAATCAACCATACCTGGCCGGCGCGGCGCTCTCCTGCGAGAATTCGTTTTCCCGACATCGAATAAAAATATATAACAAAAATTTTATGTTAAACGATTTTATTAAAAGTGCGGTAAAAAATAAAAAATTATTCTTTTCTTGTACTGCAATTTCGATGGTGTTTTTTCACTTTGAATAAAATCGACGAGCAGGATATGTCAACAGATTACGAATCAATTTAATACAGGATCGAGCCACGAAATGAATTTGTTGTGATATATATATCCTGCTCCACGATTTTATTTAAAGTGAAAAAAAATCCATCGAATCAGCAGTACAAGAAAATAATAATTTTTTTCTTTTTAGTGCATTTTTAATAAAATCGTTTAACATAATATTTTTTTTATATATTTTTTATTTTCTAGGGTTTAGTGCTTATGAGTTTTCCCTCAACTCGATCGCAAGGGTTGAGGAATTAGTTGAAATTTCGCGAGATGAGCAAAATTTCCAAGATGCAGGTCCCAGTGGCAGCAGCAGCAGCAGCTGCAGCAGCAACGCTACTGACGGGCTTTTGCAAAAAATAATTGAGCAGAATATTGACATCATCGCTCAGAACCATTCATTGATATCGCAAATGAACATATTGCAAGTTTTATTAATTAATACCAGGGAGCGGGTGAATGCTCTGGAAAAAAATCAGGCGCATCAACAGTGATCGAGAAGGAGCACTTCTCCGAAAAAATCAGTTACTTGGAGTTTCCCCCCAATTCAGTTACAAAGCTTGAGGAATTCGAAGAAATTTTGCGAGATGAGCATAATTTTCAAGATGCAGGCCCCAGTGGCAGCAGCAGCAGCAACGCTACTGGTGGGCACTTAAAAATCATAATACAACAAAACCGTACAATAATGCAACAAAACAATTTAATGATTACATTATTGATAGACACGATGGAACGGCTTAAAACACTGGAAAATAAACCAATTGCAGCTGTGGTTGAAAAGAAACAATCATTCCTTGCCCAATTTAATCATTCTGAGTTTTCCCTCTACACGGTCGCAGGGGTTGGTAAAATTTCCAAGATGCAGTAAGTAAAATATCATTGTTAAGTATCACGTCCCGCGACGTGAAGTCTACTATTAATCAACCTTTTGAATCAATTATATTTACTATTTCGTACTTTAGAGGTGTTATAACCACCTCGCATAATTTACCAATATAATACATAGCCGATATGGCACTGTAATCGGAGATCGCGATAAGAAGAGTTCGAGTCGTGAATCTACCGACGGCAACAGCGAGCAGGAGAACCAGCACAAAGGAGGAATTTTACATCCTTTACGACAATGTATACCTGAGGTTCCCGTTCGCTACGCATAGCGAGTTCAATATAGTGTTTTTACTAAAACTGCCGAAATTGAAGAATTCTAATTATCCGTATTTCACAGTTTGGTCTGTAGTTTACATTGACTTATTTACGCCAAAATAGATGAATAACCTATAAGAAAAATGAGTAAAAATGACTACATTTTTATATATTTTTTTAAACAAATTGACGTATTATTCGTAATCTGATCACGATTGGCTGAATTTGTATAAAAAGATGCATCACTTTCATCTCAAAGATTTTCTTTATGGTGCCTACTTTCCGAGATACCTATTATTGCGGCGGACGAGTCTTTTTCACTCCCAACTTTGAGGGTCGCGCGCAGTCAAAGATCTACCCCTTTTGTTCCTGTGTCCCTCCGCCAAGCGTATTGACGATATAGTAAACGCGTGTGGTTTTTTAATGCAAAAGGGAGGTAGTGGGATTGGACAGATTAACAACAATACAGGACGCATTGAACAAAAAAAAGAGATGTTAAATAATAATTACTGTGAAGTACTATTACAGTACATCATATAGTCAATGCATATCGTTAAAAATGTATTGTGTATATACATATATATCTATTTTCTTTAAATGTTTATGAGAATATATTAGCAATGGATTGCAAATCCTATACGATACATGATACGAGTGTCACCTGACGATGATAACCAGGTGACAAAACTGCAAATGAATACGCAGGTTGATGTTTCCACAGAGTCGGCAATGTTTCCCCTCCGAAACGGGAAACCTGGAGACGGCCAATGTCACGCCGCCAGACACTCGGGCGGCTTTGCTCACCGTCCACTTGAATATATATGTACAATTTTCGGGTACATGTGGCCAACAGTGATTTGTAAGAGGCCGCTTAAAGCAAGGGGCGGGTTGTTGTATCCTACGACGATGGTGCCAAGTCGCTAGATACACATTGGCGACGATTTGTTGCCGGTCTACTCAGACGCACCTTAAAGGTATTACATAGGTCGGCTCGAAAAACCGAGCGGCTCGGATAGAACCAAATAATTACTTGATTTTTTTTCAACCGGCCCGAAAGAACAGGGCGAAATGGAAAGAAGCGAGCGGGTCGAATGAACTTCGAACAGATCGAAAACTATTTGTCCGATTTATTTGAAACGTAGTACACATATTCTTAATGGTATTATCTAAAATAAAACCGAAAAAATAAAACCGAAGAATTAAACTCTATGACATAAAACAACATAAATGCATTCTTAAAAGACATTTCATTTAGATATCATCTGATTCAGAAGATGATAAAGAGAAGATTTTCCTTCTCACTTTCTTTGCCGTATTTTTTGTTTCATTAGCCGTGCTATGTTCATTTTCTGGGGCTTTTTCACCTGTTCAAGTATCCCACGTCACACACTGATCAAGTATCCCTCAATGTACTCAATTTGAAAAAGGTGAAAAATTAAACTTACCTTAAATATTTAAATCAATCAATAAATAGCATTAATAAACCAGAAACTACTGTTTTTACTTAATATATTTTAAATTGTTGAAAATGCAACATTCAGTCGAAAAGGAAGAAGAACAAGGTGACCGAAATATTTACTTTTTGGCTGCAAATAAGATCTTCTCAAATCCGTATGCTAATTGCTTTCGGCGTCACCTTGTCCGCGCGGATTTAGCTGCAGGTAGGTACAGGTAAAACGGCCTTTCGCCCATACGGCGTAGGACCTATGCGGATATATACTACTACCAATAAAATAATAAAACGTGTAGCGGCCATCAGTGCTAACAAATACGAACATTTGGCAGGCAGATGGTCGGTATGGTTTATGACACGCGCGCCAGCAAAACTATTTTTGAGTAAGCCGCTTTCTGTTCCTTTCGCGATTGAATTTTGAACAAAGCATGTTTGCCTTCGAGACTTTCGTTACGGCCTCAGTAGTTATTGCGGGTATCATAAACCTCGAGTTTCCGAAGGGCCCATGAGGCGAGACCGCGCGGCCTGCGACCGGCCACGTCATGCGCCTCGGGGGCCTGGGGGAAAACCCGCTGCATTGCCAGGAGTAATTTCTCCCGCCAAATCTCACCCCCGCTACAGTGAAGCGCGCCGAAGACGCGCGAAATAGGTGGCGCGATTTTTGGGCCTGAGAAGTCCTGATTGGTTGACACCGGCATCGGGTCAACCAATTAGGAGGGGTAGTTTTGTAGCGCGAGTCTGGCTGGAAAATTGTGCGTCCAGCAGAGATCAGTCTTAGCAGACATCTCGACAAGGGCCGACGTCTTGTCAAGCATACCACTTTAAATAAAGACTTGCTCCGAACTATTGTGTTTTCAATAAGGAACTCGAGCTAACATACCTTCCTTTAGTGGTGACACCCGACGTGAGCACAAGTTCGAAGAGTTGTTGAGTTTTGTTTAAGTGAAGTATTTTGTGAGCAACTAAAATGTCAGTAGTGGATGATACAGCCTCCGCGAGTGGTAGTGATCGGGCGAACAATGAGAATGCCGTACCTACGGTTTCCTCCATGTTGCCGGCAGTGAATCGCGTTAGTATTCGCGTTCCGCCTTTCTGGCCAGAGCAGCCCGGCGTTTGGTTCCACCAAATAGAGGCTCAATTCGCGATAAATGGTATTACAGCGGATACTACATAGTTTTATTATGTGATGTCACAATTAGAGGCCAAGTACGCGTTGGAAGTAAAAGATATTTTCGACGCTCCCCCGACGACCGACAAATATGGAATGTTGAAGAGGGAATTAATTCATCGATTGTCTGCATCACAATCGGCACGGATTCGACAGCTTCTGGAGCAAGAAGAGATCGGAGACAGAACTCCGTCCCAGTTCCTCTGGCATATGCGAAATCTGGCAGGTACCACTGTGTCGGATGATTTTCTTCGGACATTATGGGCCAGCCGACTACCCGCCATGACTCGCGCCATCGTGACAGCGCAACCAGATCTGGAGTTGAATAAATTGGCGGAAATCAGTGACCAAATTCACGAAGGTGCTGGACGAACGCAAGTGGCGAGTGTGGCGCAAGACACGGTTGCCGACGCTTTGCTAAAACGCCTGGAAAGCCTGGAATTAAGGATCGCCGAGTTATCGAGAGCACGGCCACATGATCGTTTCGACGGAGGATCTCGCCGGCGGTCGGGTTCGCGTAGCGGTAGACGTTCTCTTTCGCCAGCAGCAAAGGAACACTGCTGGTATCACCGGATATTCGGAGACAAAGCAACGAAGTGTCGTCCCGGTTGCAAATATTCGGCGGGAAACGAGAAGAATCGGCACTGAATGCGGCTATCAGTGACGGCCCGATGGCAAGCCGCCTCTTCGTTGTCGATCAAGAAACGAAGGAACAGTTCTTGGTCGATACGGGCTCGGACCTTTGCGTGTATCCCCGTACGCGCATGAGAGGACGAGTCGCGAAGTCGAAATATGAGATGTTTGCGGCTAATGGCTCCGTCATCAGCACATATGGCGTGCGAGCATTTAACTTGAACCTGGGTCTTCGCCGCGTTTTCAACTGGAGGTTCATAATCGCCGACGTCTCCAAGCCGATCATTGGAGCTGATTTCCTCAGCTACTACGGCCTGCTGGTGGACCTGCGAGCTAGACGCCTTCTGGATCGGACTACATCCCTGTTTGCTATCGGAAAAGTAGCCACGGACAACATTGAATCGGTGAAAACCATCACCGGTGATTCATACTATCACCAATTGCTGGCGGAGTTTCCAGACGTCATGCGGCCGACAAGGATAGGCCGTGAGGTTAAACATGAGGTAGTCCACCATATTAACACCACTCCTGGGCCGCCGGTATTTTGTAAACCACGTAGATTATCCCCGGAATCGTTTAAGATCGCGCGAGCGGAATTTGAGATCCTCATCCGTCTAGGATACATACGCCCTTCAAAAAGCCAATGGTCTTCAGCCTTACACATGGTTGAGAAGGGGGAAGATGAAAAGAGGATAGTCGGTTATTTTCGCCCTCTCAAGTTTCGCACGGTACCGGACCGCTACCCGATTCCGCATATTGAGGATTTTTCGCGTATGTTAGACGGGAAAACAGTATTTTCTACTTTAGATCTGGTGCGTGCGTATCACCAGATACCGGTGCATCCGGATGATATCCCAAAGACCGCGGTGACGACGCCCTTCGGTTTATTCGAATATACGGTCATGCCATTTGGTTTGAGAAACGCTGCGCAAACGTTTCAGCGGTTCATCGATACCGTCTTGAGGGGCCTTGACTTCTGCTATGCATATTTAGATGATATATTGGTCGCCTCAAAGGACGAGATAGAACACAAAGAGCACGTGAAACAGCTTTTATCACGCTTAGATCAGTATGGCATAGTTATTAAACCAAGTAAATGTGTTTTCGCCGCGAAAGAGGTCAAGTTTCTCGGGTACACTGTGAATGAAAAAGGTACGAAACCACTTCCCGATAAAGTCCGAGCAATAATCGACTTTCCCAAACCACGCACGGTTAAGGAACTTCGCAGGTTTTTAGGCATGATAAATTTTTATCGCAGATTCATACCTAAAGCTGCGCAATTACAAACACCGCTTAATCAACTATTAAGGGAGGTGAAAGTTAAACGCGACGCCCCCGTGCAATGGTCGATCGAGACAGAAACCGCGTTGCAGCAACTTAAGGACGCGTTAGCGGATGCTGCGTTATTGGCACATCCATCAAACAATCGGCAACTCGCGATTATGGTAGACGCGTCGGATTTTGCAATAGGCGCGACATTGCAACAGCGAGAAGGGAATTCGTGGCAACCGTTAGCTTTTTATACGAAATCTTTGTCGCAGACGCAACGCAAGTATAGTGCATACGACCGGGAACTGTTAGCGATGTATTCGGCGGTGAAGCAATTTCGACATACAATAGAGGGTCGAACATTCACAGTGTACACCGATCATAAGCCTTTGATGTATGCATTTAGGCAAAAGCAAGATAAATGTACACCGAGGCAGTTTAGATATTCAGATTTAATCGGCCAGTTCACGACGGATATTCGGCACGTTAGTGGCAAAGAGAATGAGGTGGCAGACGCGTTATCAAGGGTAGAGTCCGTAACCACATCGCTGAATTACGATGATTTAGCTCGGTCACAAGGGTTGGACGAAGAATTGAAAGAACTTCTTACTGCGTCTGGTACCTCATTACAGCTCAAACGGGTCAAGTTGTTGGACAGCGATACCGAAATTTATTGCGATATTTCTATAGGTAGGGTCAGACTGTTTGTTACGAAACCTTTTCGACGACAGGCATTCATGTCCACGCATGAACTTTCACATCCCGGAATTAAAGCCACGGTGAACTTAGTTAAACAGCGTTTCGTGTGGCCTTCTATAGATAAAGATTGTCGCGAATGGACTCGTAGTTGTCTCGATTGTCAACGCGCTAAAATGATCAAACATGTATTTAGTCCTGTCGGTAATTTTGTCTTGCCATCCACTAGGTTCGAGCATGTACATATCGACCTAGTGGGTCCATTGCCTATATCACGAGGGAATAGGTATTGCCTGACGTGCGTGGACCGTTTCACGCGATGGCCGGAAGTTTTTCCGATTGAAAATATCGAGGCCGAAACAGTCGCGAGAGCGTTCGTTGCCGGTTGGGTGGCACGTTTCGGTACACCTGTACGTGTTACCACCGATCAGGGCAGACAATTTGAGTCGCATTTGTTTAGACAACTTAATGTTTTATTGGGTACTACGCATTTAAGAACTACCGCATATCATCCGGCAGCGAACGGTTTGGTGGAACGCTTTCATAGACAGCTGAAAGCAGCAATCAAATGTCACGATGACGAACGGTGGTCCGATGCGCTACTTGTAGTTTTATTAGGTGTTAGAGCGGCTTATCGGTTAGATTTAGAAGCATCAGCCGCTGAATTAGTGTACGGTGAGAATTTGCGCTTGCCAGCTGAATTCTTCGCCGATTCGACGAGAGGTGACGCGGAACCGGTAGAAATGGTTAGGCAACTTCGCGCACGGTTTCGAGATCTACGACCGGTGGCAGGATCACGACACGGGAAGAAAAGAGTTTTCGTCTTTAAGGATTTAGCCACTGTTTCGCACGTTTTTGTACGTATCGACGCAGTAAGGGGTTCGTTACAAAACCCTTATGAAGGACCGTTTCCCGTCGTTTCTCGTACCGAAAAAACGTATGTAGTCCGGTTTAAAGGAAAAGATATGACAATATCAATAGATAGACTCAAACCGGCGTACATATTCGAAAATAACGATGAGTCAACTCAGACGCAAGTGCAGACGTCATTGAGTACCTCGCAACCGGGTACCAGCGATACAACGCGGACTCCCGCACAAGAACCGGTACGGACACGTTCCGGTAGGCGTGTGAGATTTCCATCGCGTTTACAAGTCGGTGTCTAAGAAATTGTAGTGTAAATAGTTAGGTAGTTGTAGATTTATAAATAGCTTATATGTTAAATTTAGCGTAACTTAGCTGGTAACTTAGGGTAACTAGCACCACGACTTCGTAGAATAACGTTTGCACTGGCAGGGGGGTGATGTAGCGGCCATCAGTGCTAACAAATACGAACATTTGGCAGGCAGATGGTCGGTATGGTTTATGACACGCGCGCCAGCAAAACTATTTTTGAGTAAGCCGCTTTCTGTTCCTTTCGCGATTGAATTTTGAACAAAGCATGTTTGCCTTCGAGACTTTCGTTACGGCCTCAGTAGTTATTGCGGGTATCATAAACCTCGAGTTTCCGAAGGGCCCATGAGGCGAGACCGCGCGGCCTGCGACCGGCCACGTCATGCGCCTCGGGGGCCTGGGGGAAAACCCGCTGCATTGCCAGGAGTAATTTCTCCCGCCAAATCTCACCCCCGCACAGTGGGCCAAACGGCCGACCTAGCTGGACAAAAGTCATTTTGGCGACCATTTAAAAATGTTTTGATTTTTATTCTAAGTTGTTAGAAAAGGTTTGGAGCGACCGAAAACACATCAAAAAATTTATTTAGTAACGCTTAATGGCCGTGGTACCTCTGCAAAGATGCCCGTTCCGCGGGTATGGTTTGCGAACTGACATAGCCCCGAATGCAGCACCATGAACAAAAGTGTATTTTATAGGCGGTTGTTAGAATTTTTTTATATTCTCTTTTGGATATTGTTCCGTAAGGTATGTATTTTAAGATGTGATAAGCAAATATTTCGTTACTTTATTGGAAATATTTTTTTTAATACCTGAAAGTAACAGAAGAAATGTGCGAACCATGACAAAGCATTTCAACTTTATCTAGACATACAAAATGATGTCCACGAGTGTCCGCTTTCCTCCTTATCTCATTGTATTCTGTGATTCACCGCCTATAAGACCTGATTATTAACTTTTGCCGATAGGCGCCGATTCGAAAGATATTTCGTTTTTTATGAAGCGCTAGCGTGCTTTGCCGTACATGGGTTGAACGTTCCAAAACCTCGGAATGGTCTCTGATGGGGCTAAACGGTCCAAATTAGCTCTTTTGTGTATTTTACAATTATAGATATGGTATCCCATGTTTTCAGAAAAGTTATTACTTATTTTTCTTTGGTTTAGAACTCAGAAGCACTCTATTACCTATTACACATGTATATTATACTCAAACCTCTACTACGTATTGAATTCTTTACGTCTAGCGTGTCTTATAATTGTGTGTTAATTTGAAGGATAGATCATTATTGTTTAGGTCGGGCGGGAGAGTTGGTCGAGTTACTATATTCAGACTCTACATCTGTGTATATGTAAAAATGTGTTAAGGTTCAGAACAATTAATTCTCTAGAAATCAACTGTTTCGACCAACTCTCCAGCCCGACTGCGTCTCCCGGAATTACCCTAATTCGGAATTTCCCTACATCGTAATAAAATACTGACGGCCTTGGTACGGATTAACTCAGGTAAAGTATTTCAATTTATTGGAGCCTACCTTATACCCAGGCATCCCTAAGGTTCGTGGAGCTATATTTAGATGTACCAGAACTGTCTATATATCCATTATTGGTTTTCTTTAAACAGGGTGTGTCACGTACCTGTCATCATGAAATTTAAAAACCCTTGACCTTTTGTCCCCAAGGGTGTTGTAATTACTTTATTAGAGCTTACCTACCCTCAAGACAGGGACACTAATATTCATAAAACCCCAAAAGAATATGCATATTGTAAAAATTCAGAATTTTCGCTTCCCGACAATAAAGTAGCCCTTCCATGTCCACCTTTTTCCATCGTATTCCTCCTGTAGTCAAATTGACATCCCCAGATTAACCAATAAGAAACCGTCAATGTTAACGTCAAGAAACACAAGACAACCCCTCGGACAGTTCTTCACAAAACGTCGAAGACGCGCCTACACCTATAGACCATCAGTTTTGTCTTGTAGACTCAGTGTTGGACATCTTATAGATTATTGAAATCATTAGTTTCACTACAGAGAGCTGTAATTTAATAAGTTATAGTACAACAACACACGTGTCACGTACGTTTTATCATAAAACATGGATAGTACAGGTATGTTGTCTATGCATATATACATACACATATGAAAATGACCAAAATTTTCGGAAAGTTAGAATGTTCCTGTAATTTTGTATTTTTAGAATAAACAATTTAACAATTTAAATTGTTTAACTGACCGAACTAGTGCGCCGAAACCACTTATTGTTTAGTTTATTTTTATACTGAAATACAAAAACTGCGAGGTAATTAGAACTGATACATAGAGTGCATTAGGAAGGTCAAGTATGTAATATTCAAATCATTTCAGCACCTGCCATCTTGCGCCGAGATGTGTTTGCAGTTTGGAAAGAAGAGCCATATGCAAGAAGAAGAAAGGAAAGGGTTTTACAATATGTAATTGATACTTTGTCCCAAAGTGACATTGACCAGAATATTGTGCACTTAATCCGACAAAAAACCAATTTATTCTGCATAAAAATTGGTATCAAATGGGCGGCGAGCCATCGGACACTTAATCCATTTTTAAAGAAGGAAAAAATGTGGTTAGACGAAACTATTGACTTTGGGGACATAATTGGAAGCCATATTGATAAGCCAAGTACTTCCGGTGCAGTAACAGAACCTCATGCATCTGTTGGACGTCCTACAAAAAATTTTGGACAATGCAGCGCAAAAAGTAGAAAAAGAAAAATTCAACCAATTTTAGATATGGCAACCCATAAAGAAATATGTTTTGCGGCGGAGACTAGTTTGCGAGCCCAAGGTAAAAGAGATGCTGCTGCACTAATAAAACAAGCGACACAATATTCTCTCAAGAGGGCTAATAAAATAAAACAATCATACCGCTTATCACAGAAGGGTGTGGTGCAATATACTCCCGAGGAAGCCCTAGCATTGTACGTGGATGCAAAAATGACGAAGCATCAGTATAAAACAATATATGCGCAAGCAAAATCACGAAATGCGAAAATATATCCGTCATATAACAAAGTTGCACAGGCAAAAAAAGACTGCTATCCCTCTGCAGAAAGTATAGTAATTACAGAAACTACTGCAGAGATTAAATTGCAAAAGTTATTAGACCATACCGCTAGTCGATTAATAGATGCACAGCCGAAAATAGTGCGTCATATTGATGCTGATACGATGTTGACGCTAATTTACAAATGGGGTTGCGATGGCAGTTCAGGGCATTCTACATACAAACAAAAATTCAGTGAAGAAGAAAATATGTACCAACAGGATAATAACTTATTTGTAATATCTATGGTACCACTGAGATTGTCAAATGGAACGGACATAGTATGGCAAAATCCGCAGCCATCTTCTACACGATATTGTAGACCAATTAAATTAACATTTGCGAAGGAATCTGTAGAACTGATAACAGCAGAAACAACGAACATGGAAAACCAAATTAACATCCTCACGCCAACTATAGTCAAGATCAAGGATCGCGAAATAAAAATAAAACATCAGTTATTTATGACAATGGTGGATACAAAAATTTGTAATGACCTAACCGGAACCTCGTCCCAGACATGTTATATATGTGGAGCCACACCGAAAAAGATGAATTTTGTAACCTCAGAAGAAGCCGCAGAAAATGCAGACATTACAACATATAAATTTGGATTATCCGTATTACATACATGGATTCGGAGCTATGAGTGTTTACTCCATATTGGATACAAAATTGTTTTTCAAAAATGGCAAGCTAGGGGTGAGGATGCCAAGGATATTGTAAATAGAAGGAAAAGAGAAATTCAAGAACAATTTCGACTTCGAATGGGTCTAATAGTAGATCGTCCAAAACAAGGAAGCGGAAATACAAACGATGGAAACACCGCCAGACGATTCTTCGCAAATCCAAGTGTTTCAGCAAACATAACAGGGGTTAACGAAACATTAATTACACGATTTGATGTCCTTTTATCCACAATTTCAAGTGGATACGAAATTAAGATAGACGCTTTTAGTGCATATGCAAAAGAAACTGCTGCTCTTTATGTCCAGCTTTATCCCTGGTACTATATGCCTGTTTCGGTCCACAAATTATTATTTCATGCACCGGAAATAATAAACTCAGCTTTGTTACCCATTGGACAACTGTCCGAAGAGGCTCTAGAAGCAAGACATAAAGAATGTCGAAAATTTAGGGAAAACAACGCAAGAAAATCATCCAGAGAAAACAATATAACAGATTTAATCCACATGCTACTCATAACATCAGATCCCTACATTGCACACTTCAGAACAAAATATCCGACCAAAAAGAAGACACTGACATCTACAATGAAACATCTTTTAGAAGACCCTCCGCAAGAATGTAGTAGTTCGTCAACAGAAGATGAATCGTGTAACAGTTCTGGCAGCGAATAACTTGTTTTGTTAATGGTGAACATGTTACAATTTTATTTTTTAAATAAATTATTATATGTACAAATATGTGTGTTTAAAAGTGTATATTTCCCGTGCGAATTCTTATTTTACTCCTTTACTTTAATCATTAAAAATATGATTTATATTAAAAAAAAGGCAAATTTTTATAAAAAAATGGATTATTATTCATATTTCATGTAAATATAACTATAACAACAGATAGTTGCATTACCAGGAGTATTTTCTCCCGCCTAATCTCACCCCCGCTACAGTGAAGCGCGCCGAAGACGCGCGAAATAGGTGGCGCGATTTTTGGGCCTGAGAAGTCCTGATTGGTTGACACCGGCATCGGGTCAACCAATTAGGAGGGGTAGTTTTGTAGCGCGAGTCTGGCTGGAAAATTGTGCGTCCAGCAGAGATCAGTCTTAGCAGACATCTCGACAAGGGCCGACGTCTTGTCAAGCATACCACTTTAAATAAAGACTTGCTCCGAACTATTGTGTTTTCAATAAGGAACTCGAGCTAACATACCTTCCTTTAAACGTTTCGTACCGAGCGTAGCAAAGTATACTGACTTGCCACGTTTATTTCTTAAGGACCTCTGCTGAATTGTACGTGTCTTGTATTATTTTCGCCGAAATTATTAAACGGGACATTCCGTTGGAAAAAGAATTTCAAACAACGAGACGCGTATTTTCGTCGTAATTGCCACCGCATGAAATGAGACAAATTCAATGACATGTATTTTGTTGAACTTGCTCCTTTTTCACACATCATCATTCGTTCACCCTCGGCGTGAGCTATTTACGTTCAATATTAACCCTTTCGCTATGGCGTAAATTTCCGCGAAAGTGCTTTTAACTCATTTTTTTATTATATTTTTTTGTTTAAACTGTTGGAGATGCCGACTGAAGTCGGCGCTAGGAACGACGGCTCGTGTCGTATCGCCGGATATATCCGGCACTCGGCCACACAGGTTATCAGATGGCTGCCGGACATATCCGGCGCTCGAAGCGAAAGGGTGAATTACGTCTTTGTCTCGTAATATTTCTGCCACTTCCTTTCTTACGATACCCGAAAGACGTTTCTTTTAACGGGCTAACAATTTTTACCGGTCCCAAGTTTATCTAACATGAGAAAAACCATGATTCTATTGTTCATTAATAAAATATCTATAATGTAGCATACGTATTTCAGAAGAAAAAAATTATTGTACAAATGAGAGCAAGGTGAATATCACTATTAATTTTTTACTGAACAAGGCAAACTTAAAAAATTTATTATATACGAATGGATTATCTATACGTATATAATACATATTATTAAGTAATATGGGATTAAGAATATGTGTACCAAGTTTCAAATAAATCGGACAAATAGTTTTCAAACATTATGTTGCAAAGCCTGCAGTGCTAGTAAAAAAGACAATTTGGGGTTATTTGATTGACGAGTTTCTCGGGTTTTCGAGCAGCTTGGAGCATAAAAGAGAGGGTCGTCGTTGACAAGTGAGAGAACAGTCAATCGATACATCGAGGGCACAACACACTCGTTCTTCGGGACGCCGTGAAGATCCAAGGGGATGGTGTACATGAGAGAATGGAGGCGCTGTGCGGGATGATAAATTTGAAAATCACTCGTTAACATGATCGGGTCGATGTATTTCCCCGTCGTTGCGCGTGTCCTCGCCTAGCCGCCATATTCATTCCCTCCCTACGGCCACGTTCCGTCGACACACAAGAGTGTTTGCGCCAAACATCCGATGAGAGAAGAGTGATTGCTCCACGCGTCGTTTAAAACGTTTCTGTACCCCGGAATCCTCGTTGGCGCGGCTGCGCGAATTGGAACTTTGACGAACCTAAAGGCGCCGATGCCGCGAAAGGTGTGTAAGAAGACTCTACTTCGTACAATTGAAGAAAACGAGTCTCCCCGATCGCCCCATGTCTTTGTCGCGTTGTTGGTCGATCGTATACGAGACCGCGGGTCTCACCGGTCGTCCAGTCCACGGAAAAGCTTATTTTTCCACGGTTCCCTCTGCTGCGAGTCACTGCTCGAGGCGTGAAGGGATAGCGGAATCTCAAAGCTAATAATAGCGGACGGACGTTAAAATAAAAACCGGTGGGGTCGTTCTGCGAGAGTCTCCTCCCGGATCGAATCGACGATGCGCGACGAAAAGACACTTTGGCGAGGCGTAAAATAATAGAGATAGGGGGGACTAAATATTCTCTCGATTATAGAAGAAGAAGGGAGTCCAAATATACCTTTTCTCTGGTATCGTGCGATGGCACCTCTGGATATACATACACGAGATCGGATCACATCGATCCGTCATCGGGTCAGGTTATGAGCCGGGATGTGTACGGGGGGAACCCGTACTCCCGCCGGCCGGGAGACCCGTTCGTGATACAATATCCAAAAGAGGGAGCACGATTTATAATACCGAAGGGAGGCACGTGCCTGCTTCTCCAAAAATATCTTCTCTCTACTTCGCGGTCTCGGCTTTTTTCTCTGGTGGCACATAATTTTTATATAATAACGATTGACGACCTCAGAGTAGGCGAGATTACCCGCTGAATTTAAGCATATTACTAAGCGGAGGAAAAGAAACTAACAAGGATTTCCTTAGTAGCGGCGAGCGAACAGGAATTAGCCCAGCACTGAATCCCGCGGTTCCGCCGCAGGGAATTGTAGTGTTCAGGAGGATCCGTTTATCCCGTGACGTCGCACCGCGTCCAAGTCCATCTTGAATGGGGCCACTTACCCGGAGAGGGTGCCAGGCCCGTAGCGACCGGTACGCGTTTCGGGAGGATCTCTCCATAGAGTCGGGTTGCTTGAGAGTGCAACCCTAAGTGGGTGGTAAACTCCATCTAAGGCTAAATACAACCACGAGACCGATAGCGAACAAGTACCGTGAGGGAAAGTTGAAAAGAACTTTGAAGAGAGAGTTCAAGAGTACGTGAAACCGTTCAGGGGTAAACCTGAGAAACCCAAAAGATCGAATGGGGAGATTCGTCGTCGACGAGGCTGGCTCCCGTCGGTGCGCGATACTCCGGGTGGACCTTCGTGGTTCCATTAGCGAGGGTACACCACTGGCGGCGAATGTTCCGGCCACGTAGTCGTGCACTTCTCCCCTAGTAGAACGTCGCGACCCGTTGCGTGTCGGTCTACGGCCCGAGCGGTTGCCTGTTTCGTTGCTCCCAGAGCACGCGACAGACCCTCGGCCGCCCGGCCGGCTGCGCGACGGTACTCCGAGACGGTATCGGGCCGCAACCAATCCATTTTCGAATGTGTTTGCGTCAGGCCCGTCGCAAGCCCGGTCAGTTCTTACCCGGAGGCACGGACCTGGTGCCGTCCCCGGGCCTGGCCAGCTGTTAGCAGGCGGTGTCCTTGGACTGGGCCAAGCTTCGAATTACCGGTCGGCGACGCTACTGCTTTGGGTACTCTCAGGACCCGTCTTGAAACACGGACCAAGGAGTCTAACATGTGCGCGAGTCATTGGGAGAAAGAAACCTAAAGGCGGAATGAAAGTGAAGGTCGACCTTTGCGTCGACCGAGGGAGGATCGGCCGCGTTACGATGCGGCCTCGCACTCCCGGGGCGTCTCGTTCTCATTGCGAGAAGAGGCGCACCTAGAACGTACACGTTGGGACCCGAAAGATGGTGAACTATGCCTGGTCAGGACGAAGTCAGGGGAAACCCTGATGGAGGTCCGTAGCGATTCTGACGTGCAAATCGATCGTCGGAACTGGGAATAGGGCCGTCAGATCTCAAAGTCCACCGGCACCATCGTCCAAAAGCCAAACTCGTCCGATCGCTAAAACAATTATAGATCCTTGTTCCTCGTTGCATTGCGAACGTATTACATTAATGGTTCGACCGCGGTCGTCGCGCTCGTTTTCGAGAAAAACGCGAAAAACACCTTTCGGTCCGAAATATTTCCAAGTCCCGTCAGATCTCAAAGTCCACCGGCACCATCGTCCAAAAGCCAAACTCGTCCGATCGCCAAAACAATTATAGATCCTAGTTCCTCGTTGCATTGCGAACGTATTACATTAATGGTTCGAACGCGGTCGTCGCGCTCGTTTTCGAGAAAAAAGAGAAAAACACCTTTCGACCCGAAATATTTCTAAGTTGCGAGAAATTATTTTCAAATGTCGTTTGGGACAGTGTATTTATCGTGATAATGTTCCCGGCGATTGTTTATAATAATTTGTTTATTCGGTTTACTCTTGTCTCCGACGCTCTCCGCGGCTAAGTCCAAACGTGCCGGGCGGCCGGGCTGTTGTAGCGGCGGTTTTCACCCATAAGCGCCCGTGCGTAAGGTACGGCGGCGCCGGCGTTCCGGCCGGCCGTTCGGTATCTATAAGGGAGAGCGACGGTCCGAACGTCTCGGTCGGAGCAGCGTTGGGCGCGTGGCTATTCTATGACCTCGGTTGAGAAGCAGTCACCGCTCCTCGAGATTCTTTCTCAACTGTTCTTACCGTGTTGCGTTTTGGATTTCTCCACACAGCATTACCACGGGTCGGTGTCTAAGACCGAATGGCCCTTACGTGGTGAGCGTCCAAAAGTGACGTTGGTGACATGTATGCAGTTATCTGTATGCTTGTACTACCTTATGCATTCAACTCTTTATCCACGCAGATGGACGATGTAAATTTAACAAAACGCTAAGGAAGGCTAGCGTCGGGTACATATAAAGTATCGAACTTAAAAGTTCGAACTTTGAAAGAGGGAGAAAGTAGATACAAACCCAAGAGGTGTCAGATCTCGATATGCCTAGCGCGCACATTACGTGCCAACTCGTTATGAACAGCATGGCACGATTCGCGCTTTCCCGTTTGCTCAGCATGCACTTGTCCGCGCTATTACGTACATGACCAGCGTGAATGATACGCGCTTTGTCGATATGTCCAGCGTGTAGTGGTCCGTGCTTCTACGGTTGATGCTAGCGTGCGTGTACTCCGTGCTTCCCGATGGATGCAGCAGCACGCGTGATACGCGCTTTATCGTGCATCCGATGCCATCCCCTTATTTATAAGGGGAAATGTAATGAATTTTGTCTGAATCCGAGATCTTTCTGTGAACGTATATATAAAAGGGGCACATATCCGATTCACATATTAGTCCGTGGAAGAATCAAAACGATATGATGTCGAAATATAATAGAGAAGGAAGGGAAAAAGGCACATACGCGTATCCGATGGAGCGAGTTAGTCTGTGGAAAATCCTCCAGGATATATACGGTGTGTCTAGAAGGGAGTATTGAGCTAAGAGAGGAGGAGGAGGTAGGCACATATCCGAGATGATAGAATTAGTGGAACAAATCGAGGATATGATGTCTCAAACTGCACGCTATGTGCAAGTTTATAAAATCAAACGTGGGGCATCGTCGATCCGTCTCTAAAAGAGCGGACGACGCGATGAGAACAGAAAGAACACGAAAGTGTGTGAATTCGAATAGAGGGGAATGCTTCGCGAAGCTCCCTGGTTGATCCTGCCAGTAGTCATATGCTTGTCTCAAAGATTAAGCCATGCATGTCTCAGTACATACCGTATTAAGGTGAAACCGCGAATGGCTCATTAAATCAGTTATGGTTCCTTAGATCGTACCCACATTTACTTGGATAACTGTGGTAATTCTAGAGCTAATACATGCAAAACAGAGTTCCGACCAGAGATGGAAGGAACGCTTTTATTAGATCAAAACCAATCGGTGGCGGATGGTTCTCCTTCCGTCCCATCGTTTGCTTTGGTGACTCTGAATAACTTTGTGCTGATCGCATGGTCATCTAGCACCGGCGACGCATCTTTCAAATGTCTGCCTTATCAACTGTCGATGGTAGGTTCTGCGCCTACCATGGTTGTAACGGGTAACGGGGAATCAGGGTTCGATTCCGGAGAGGGAGCCTGAGAAACGGCTACCACATCCAAGGAAGGCAGCAGGCGCGCAAATTACCCACTCCCGGCACGGGGAGGTAGTGACGAAAAATAACGATACGGGACTCATCCGAGGCCCCGTAATCGGAATGAGTACACTTTAAATCCTTTAACAAGGATCCATTGGAGGGCAAGTCTGGTGCCAGCAGCCGCGATAATTCCAGCTCCAGTAGCGTATATTAAAGTTGTTGCGGTTAAAAAGCTCGTAGTTGAATCTGTGTGTCACAGTGTCGGTTCACCGCTCGCGGTGTTTAACTGGCATTATGTGGTACGTCCTACCGGTGGGCTTAGCTCTTCACGGGGCGGTCCAACTAATATCCCATCGCGGTGCTCTTCACTGAGTGTCGAGGTGGGCCGGTACGTTTACTTTGAACAAATTAGAGTGCTCAAAGCAGGCTACCTTCGCCTGAATACTGTGTGCATGGAATAATGGAATAGGACCTCGGTTCTATTTTGTTGGTTTTCGGAACCCCGAGGTAATGATTAATAGGGACAGATGGGGGCATTCGTATTGCGACGTTAGAGGTGAAATTCTTGGATCGTCGCAAGACGGACAGAAGCGAAAGCATTTGCCAAAAATGTTTTCATTAATCAAGAACGAAAGTTAGAGGTTCGAAGGCGATCAGATACCGCCCTAGTTCTAACCATAAACGATGCCAGCTAGCGATCCGCCGAAGTTCCTCCGATGACTCGGCGGGCAGCTTCCGGGAAACCAAAGCTTTTGGGTTCCGGGGGAAGTATGGTTGCAAAGCTGAAACTTAAAGGAATTGACGGAAGGGCACCACCAGGAGTGGAGCCTGCGGCTTAATTTGACTCAACACGGGAAACCTCACCAGGCCCGGACACCGGAAGGATTGACAGATTTATAGCTCTTTCTTGATTCGGTGGGTGGTGGTGCATGGCCGTTCTTAGTTGGTGGAGCGATTTGTCTGGTTAATTCCGATAACGAACGAGACTCTAGCCTGCTAAATAGACGTAACTTATGGTATCACGAAGGTCCCCGACTTCGGTCGGTGGGTTTTTACTACCAACGTACAAACAAATCTTCTTAGAGGGACAGGCGGCTTCTAGCCGCACGAGATTGAGCAATAACAGGTCTGCGATGCCCTTAGATGTTCTGGGCCGCACGCGCGCTACACTGAAGGAATCAGCGTGTTTTCCCTGGCCGAAAGGCCCGGGTAACCCGCTGAACCTCCTTCGTGCTACGGATTGGGGCTTGCAATTATTCCCCATGAACGAGGAATTCCCAGTAAGCGCGAGTCATAAGCTCGCGTTGATTACGTCCCTGCCCTTTGTACATACCGCCCGTCGCTACTACCGATTGAATGATTTAGTGAGGTCTTCGGACTGGTGCGCGGCAATGTCTCGGCATTGCCGATGTATCCGGGAAGATGACCAAACTTGATCATTTAGAGGAAGTAAAAGTCGTAACAAGGTTTCCGTAGGTGAACCTGCGGAAGGATCATTAACAAGGCTCAAAGAGCAAAAAGCAGAAAGGTTGAAACCGTAACTATGCAAAAACACTATATAAATGCGAAAGCATTTATATAAACAGATACCAAAAACTAAATGCGAATGCATTTTAAACAGATACCAAAAACTAAATGCGAATGCATTTAAACAGATACCAAAAACTAAATGCGAATGCATTTAAACAGATACCAAAAACTAAATGCGAATGCATTTAAACAGATACCAAAAATGAAATGCGAATGCATTTTAAACAGATACCAAAAACTAAATGCGAATGCATTTAAACAGATACCAAAAACTAAATGCGAATGCATTTAAACAGATACCAAAAATGAAATGCGAATGCATTTATCACCGCCGTGGCACGGCTTACGCGCGGAGGTCGCTACAGACGGAGAGAACCTGGTTTCTCATCGCGACTCTCCCGTCCGCTGTCATCGGTGAAGCGCAAAGAGCCAAGCGCGCCAGACCGCCGGATGCGCCCTCCTCTTTGAGAACGGGACGATAATAATACGAACGCAATCACGAGTGCGCTCGCGCGACGTTTCTCGAGAGGCCGTTGTTAACTGATCGGGAAAAACTAGACCCGTCGTTGCGATCGTCCTCTACGATAACCCGCCGCCTCGTCGATTCGCGTTCACCTCGTATGGGAGACCCCGTGTCTGTGCGTGTTGTCTGCGCTAGTAGCGTGTAGAGGCTCGTATCGAGAAAGGAGTCACTCGCGACCCAAGACAGGGACGAGAAAACACACCATAAGCGCTCCGAGTGGTCAAGTAAAGCTCGCGAGAGAGAGAGAGAGAGAGAGAGAGAGAGCAGGAACGAGCCGCCGTCGAAGCCCCTCGGTTTCTCGCGACGTTTCTCTCTCTCTTTCTGGACGACGCTTCTTCCACTCTCATATCCCGCTTCCTCAGTTTTGGTCGCGCTCTCCGAAAAGTCCTGTGACGGACGACACTCTCCTTGGAGAGGATCCGGGTAACCTAGGGCGCGGCATCTATCGCGTCGACGTGCATCCCGCGTATCGCTTGCTTAAACGCGCATCCCCGATAACCGAAAAAAGGGACCGGCTGTGAAGCTTCGATAGCGAAAGTCCGATTGGACCGATCGAAGCCGGCCGTGCGTCCGCTTTCGGGGGAGCGTGTTGTAAGTAGAGGATGCTGTCGCGTGCGGTGGCCTCGCCCCGAGTACATCTCGAAGGTTTTTAAATGAATATGTACGCTCGGCCGTCGGACGTGTCGCGGTGTTTCCGCGGTACGCGTCGACGGTGTTCCCGTCCTGGACACAAATCACACACCGTGTCGTCATCGCAGGCGACGCCCGGACCTCCTTCGCGCGCTGGTTGGAGGCGCACCGGCCTCGGCTTTATCCGAACCGAGAACAAAGATAATAACGAACATAATAACATGATTATCCTGAACGGTGGATCACTTGGCTCGTGGGTCGATGAAGAACGCAGCTAATTGCGCGTCAACGTGTGAACTGCAGGACACATGAACATCGACATTTCGAACGCACATTGCGGTCCACGGATACAATTCCTGGACCACGCCTGGCTGAGGGTCGTTATCACATACAAAAGACTGCTTGCGTCTGTCTGCGTATAATCACATCCTCGCCGTCACGCGTTTCCGACGATATAACGCGTTTCGGAGTCGGGTCGGATGATACACGTCAGATACGCGACGTACGAGCGAAAGTTGGGCCGTTCGTCGGCGTTTGCAACGGCTCGCGTGAGAATCGTGAAGCGTGTGTTGTACTCTCACCCGTGCGAGAACCAGAAAGGGAGAGCCGAAATGTGATGAATGATGATCGCGTTATCAGGGACTCGCGTGCGTGCGTGCTTTCACGGCGTTGTGCGTCGTTGTTTTATAACGACCGCCCGTGTGCTGCACCGCTCCCCTGGATCATCATCATCACACACAGCGGTCTCTCCACTCGCACTGGTGGTGCAGAATTTGCCTTCACGTTCTGCGCGAGATCTTTTACCGTGCTCCCGACGTCGCCTGAAATGAAAAATTTGTCCTGAGAAAGAGAGACCAAAGAGCGAGAGATAAAGATAGAGTGAGAAAGAGCAGGGTGCGGCGCGGCATATGTGCGCCATTCTGTATCGTCGCGTTCACGCGGCCCCAGGGATTTTATAAAAGAGAGGGTCGTCGTTGACAAGTGAGAGAACAGTCAATCGATACATCGAGGGCACAACACACTCGTTCTTCGGGACGCCGTGAAGATCCAAGGGGATGGTGTACATGAGAGAATGGAGGCGCTGTGCGGGATGATAAATTTGAAAATCACTCGTTAACATGATCGGGTCGATGTATTTCCCCGTCGTTGCGCGTGTCCTCGCCTAGCCGCCATATTCATTCCCTCCCTACGGCCACGTTCCGTCGACACACAAGAGTGTTTGCGCCAAACATCCGATGAGAGAAGAGTGATTGCTCCACGCGTCGTTTAAAACGTTTCTGTACCCCGGAATCCTCGTTGGCGCGGCTGCGCGAATTGGAACTTTGACGAACCTAAAGGCGCCGATGCCGCGAAAGGTGTGTAAGAAGACTCTACTTCGTACAATTGAAGAAAACGAGTCTCCCCGATCGCCCCATGTCTTTGTCGCGTTGTTGGTCGATCGTATACGAGACCGCGGGTCTCACCGGTCGTCCAGTCCACGGAAAAGCTTATTTTTCCACGGTTCCCTCTGCTGCGAGTCACTGCTCGAGGCGTGAAGGGATAGCGGAATCTCAAAGCTAATAATAGCGGACGGACGTTAAAATAAAAACCGGTGGGGTCGTTCTGCGAGAGTCTCCTCCCGGATCGAATCGACGATGCGCGACGAAAAGACACTTTGGCGAGGCGTAAAATAATAGAGATAGGGGGGACTAAATATTCTCTCGATTATAGAAGAAGAAGGGAGTCCAAATATACCTTTTCTCTGGTATCGTACGATGGCACCTCTGGATATACATACACGAGATCGGATCACATCGATCCGTCATCGGGTCAGGTTATGAGCCGGGATGTGTACGGGGGGAACCCGTACTCCCGCCGGCCGGGAGACCCGTTCGTGATACAATATCCAAAAGAGGGAGCACGATTTATAATACCGAAGGGAGGCACGTGCCTGCTTCTCCAAAAATATCTTCTCTCTACTTCGCGGTCTCGGCTTTTTTCTCTGGTGGCACATAATTTTTATATAATAACGATTGACGACCTCAGAGTAGGCGAGATTACCCGCTGAATTTAAGCATATTACTAAGCGGAGGAAAAGAAACTAACAAGGATTTCCTTAGTAGCGGCGAGCGAACAGGAATTAGCCCAGCACTGAATCCCGCGGTTCCGCCGCAGGGAATTGTAGTGTTCAGGAGGATCCGTTTATCCCGTGACGTCGCACCGCGTCCAAGTCCATCTTGAATGGGGCCACTTACCCGGAGAGGGTGCCAGGCCCGTAGCGACCGGTACGGTCGGGAGTTTCGGGAGGATCTCTCCATAGAGTCGGGTTGCTTGAGAGTGCAACCCTAAGTGGGTGGTAAACTCCATCTAAGGCTACATACAACCACGAGACCGATAGCGAACAAGTACCGTGAGGGAAAGTTGAAAAGAACTTTGAAGAGAGAGTTCAAGAGTACGTGAAACCGTTCAGGGGTAAACCTGAGAAACCCAAAAGATCGAATGGGGAGATTCGTCGTCGACGAGGCTGGCTCCCGTCGGTGCGCGATACTCCGGGTGGACCTTCGTGGTTCCATTAGCGAGGGTACACCACTGGCGGCGAATGTTCCGGCCACGTAGTCGTGCACTTCTCCCCTAGTAGAACGTCGCGACCCGTTGCGTGTCGGTCTACGGCCCGAGCGGTTGCCTGTTTCGTTGCTCCCAGAGCACGCGACAGACCCTCGGCCGCCCGGCCGGCTGCGCGACGGTACTCCGAGACGGTATCGGGCCGCAACCAATCCATTTTCGAATGTGTTTGCGTCAGGCCCGTCGCAAGCCCGGTCAGTTCTTACCCGGAGGCACGGACCTGGTGCCGTCCCCGGGCCTGGCCAGCTGTTAGCAGGCGGTGTCCTTGGACTGGGCCAAGCTTCGAATTACCGGTCGGCGACGCTACTGCTTTGGGTACTCTCAGGACCCGTCTTGAAACACGGACCAAGGAGTCTAACATGTGCGCGAGTCATTGGGAGAAAGAAACCTAAAGGCGGAATGAAAGTGAAGGTCGACCTTTGCGTCGACCGAGGGAGGATCGGCCGCGTTACGATGCGGCCTCGCACTCCCGGGGCGTCTCGTTCTCATTGCGAGAAGAGGCGCACCTAGAACGTACACGTTGGGACCCGAAAGATGGTGAACTATGCCTGGTCAGGACGAAGTCAGGGGAAACCCTGATGGAGGTCCGTAGCGATTCTGACGTGCAAATCGATCGTCGGAACTGGGAATAGGGCCGTCAGATCTCAAAGTCCACCGGCACCATCGTCCAAAAGCCAAACTCGTCCGATCGCTAAAACAATTATAGATCCTTGTTCCTCGTTGCATTGCGAACGTATTACATTAATGGTTCGACCGCGGTCGTCGCGCTCGTTTTCGAGAAAAACGAGAAAAACACCTTTCGGTCCGAAATATTTCCAAGTCCCGTCAGATCTCAAAGTCCACCGGCACCATCGTCCAAAAGCCAAACTCGTCCGATCGCCAAAACAATTATAGATCCTAGTTCCTCGTTGCATTGCGAACGTATTACATTAATGGTTCGACCGCGGTCGTCGCGCTCGTTTTCGAGAAAAACGCGAAAAACACCTTTCGGTCCGAAATATTTCCATGTCCCGTCAGATCTCAAAGTCCACCGGCACCATCGTCCAAAAGCCAAACTCGTCCGATCGCCAAAACAATTATAGATCCTTGTTCCTCGTTGCATTGCGAACGTATTACATTAATGGTTCGAACGCGGTCGTCGCGCTCGTTTTCGAGAAAAAAGAGAAAAACACCTTTCGACCCGAAATATTTCTAAGTTGCGAGAAATTATTTTCAAATGTCGTTTGGGACAGTGTATTTATCGTGATAATGTTCCCGGCGATTGTTTATAATAATTTGTTTATTCGGTTTACTCTTGTCTCCGACGCTCTCCGCGGCTAAGTCCAAACGTGCCGGGCGGCCGGGCTGTTGTAGCGGCGGTTTTCACCCATAAGCGCCCGTGCGTAAGGTACGGCGGCGCCGGCGTTCCGGCCGGCCGTTCGGTATCTATAAGGGAGAGCGACGGTCCGAACGTCTCGGTCGGAGCAGCGTTGGGCGCGTGGCTATTCTATGACCTCGGTTGAGAAGCAGTCACCGCTCCTCGAGATTCTTTCTCAACTGTTCTTACCGTGTTGCGTTTTGGATTTCTCCACACAGCATTACCACGGGTCGGTGTCTAAGACCGAATGGCCCTTACGTGGTGAGCGTCCAAAAGTGACGTTGGTGACATGTATGCAGTTATCTGTATGCTTGTACTACCTTATGCATTCAACTCTTTATCCACGCAGATGGACGATGTAAATTTAACAAAACGCTAAGGAAGGCTAGCGTCGGGTACATATAAAGTATCGAACTTAAAAGTTCGAACTTTGAAAGAGGGAGAAAGTAGATACAAACCCAAGAGGTGTCAGATCTCGATATGCCTAGCGCGCACATTACGTGCCAACTCGTTATGAACAGCATGGCACGATTCGCGCTTTCCCGTTTGCTCAGCATGCACTTGTCCGCGCTATTACGTACATGACCAGCGTGAATGATACGCGCTTTGTCGATATGTCCAGCGTGTAGTGGTCCGTGCTTCTACGGTTGATGCTAGCGTGCGTGTACTCCGTGCTTCCCGATGGATGCAGCAGCACGCGTGATACGCGCTTTATCGTGCATCCGATGCCATCCCCTTATTTATAAGGGGAAATGTAATGAATTTTGTCTGAATCCGAGATCTTTCTGTGAACGTATATATAAAAGGGGCACATATCCGATTCACATATTAGTCCGTGGAAGAATCAAAACGATATGATGTCGAAATATAATAGAGAAGGAAGGGAAAAAGGCACATACGCGTATCCGATGGAGCGAGTTAGTCTGTGGAAAATCCTCCAGGATATATACGGTGTGTCTAGAAGGGAGTATTGAGCTAAGAGAGGAGGAGGAGGTAGGCACATATCCGAGATGATAGAATTAGTGGAACAAATCGAGGATATGATGTCTCAAACTGCACGCTATGTGCAAGTTTATAAAATCAAACGTGGGGCATCGTCGATCCGTCTCTAAAAGAGCGGACGACGCGATGAGAACAGAAAGAACACGAAAGTGTGTGAATTCGAATAGAGGGGAATGCTTCGCGAAGCTCCCTGGTTGATCCTGCCAGTAGTCATATGCTTGTCTCAAAGATTAAGCCATGCATGTCTCAGTACATACCGTATTAAGGTGAAACCGCGAATGGCTCATTAAATCAGTTATGGTTCCTTAGATCGTACCCACATTTACTTGGATAACTGTGGTAATTCTAGAGCTAATACATGCAAAACAGAGTTCCGACCAGAGATGGAAGGAACGCTTTTATTAGATCAAAACCAATCGGTGGCGGATGGTTCTCCTTCCGTCCCATCGTTTGCTTTGGTGACTCTGAATAACTTTGTGCTGATCGCATGGTCATCTAGCACCGGCGACGCATCTTTCAAATGTCTGCCTTATCAACTGTCGATGGTAGGTTCTGCGCCTACCATGGTTGTAACGGGTAACGGGGAATCAGGGTTCGATTCCGGAGAGGGAGCCTGAGAAACGGCTACCACATCCAAGGAAGGCAGCAGGCGCGCAAATTACCCACTCCCGGCACGGGGAGGTAGTGACGAAAAATAACGATACGGGACTCATCCGAGGCCCCGTAATCGGAATGAGTACACTTTAAATCCTTTAACAAGGATCCATTGGAGGGCAAGTCTGGTGCCAGCAGCCGCGATAATTCCAGCTCCAGTAGCGTATATTAAAGTTGTTGCGGTTAAAAAGCTCGTAGTTGAATCTGTGTGTCACAGTGTCGGTTCACCGCTCGCGGTGTTTAACTGGCATTATGTGGTACGTCCTACCGGTGGGCTTAGCTCTTCACGGGGCGGTCCAACTAATATCCCATCGCGGTGCTCTTCACTGAGTGTCGAGGTGGGCCGGTACGTTTACTTTGAACAAATTAGAGTGCTCAAAGCAGGCTACCTTCGCCTGAATACTGTGTGCATGGAATAATGGAATAGGACCACGGTTCTATTTTGTTGGTTTTCGGAACCCCGAGGTAATGATTAATAGGGACAGATGGGGGCATTCGTATTGCGACGTTAGAGGTGAAATTCTTGGATCGTCGCAAGACGGACAGAAGCGAAAGCATTTGCCAAAAATGTTTTCATTAATCAAGAACGAAAGTTAGAGGTTCGAAGGCGATCAGATACCGCCCTAGTTCTAACCATAAACGATGCCAGCTAGCGATCCGCCGAAGTTCCTCCGATGACTCGGCGGGCAGCTTCCGGGAAACCAAAGCTTTTGGGTTCCGGGGGAAGTATGGTTGCAAAGCTGAAACTTAAAGGAATTGACGGAAGGGCACCACCAGGAGTGGAGCCTGCGGCTTAATTTGACTCAACACGGGAAACCTCACCAGGCCCGGACACCGGAAGGATTGACAGATTTATAGCTCTTTCTTGATTCGGTGGGTGGTGGTGCATGGCCGTTCTTAGTTGGTGGAGCGATTTGTCTGGTTAATTCCGATAACGAACGAGACTCTAGCCTGCTAAATAGACGTAACTTATGGTATCACGAAGGTCCCCGACTTCGGTCGGTGGGTTTTTACTACCAACGTACAAACAAATCTTCTTAGAGGGACAGGCGGCTTCTAGCCGCACGAGATTGAGCAATAACAGGTCTGCGATGCCCTTAGATGTTCTGGGCCGCACGCGCGCTACACTGAAGGAATCAGCGTGTTTTCCCTGGCCGAAAGGCCCGGGTAACCCGCTGAACCTCCTTCGTGCTACGGATTGGGGCTTGCAATTATTCCCCATGAACGAGGAATTCCCAGTAAGCGCGAGTCATAAGCTCGCGTTGATTACGTCCCTGCCCTTTGTACATACCGCCCGTCGCTACTACCGATTGAATGATTTAGTGAGGTCTTCGGACTGGTGCGCGGCAATGTCTCGGCATTGCCGATGTATCCGGGAAGATGACCAAACTAGATCATTTAGAGGAAGTAAAAGTCGTAACAAGGTTTCCGTAGGTGAACCTGCGGAAGGATCATTAACAAGGCTCAAAGAGCAAAAAGCAGAAAGGTTGAAACCGTAACTATGCAAAAACACTATATAAATGCGAAAGCATTTATATAAACAGATACCAAAAACTAAATGCGAATGCATTTTAAACAGATACCAAAAACTAAATGCGAATGCATTTAAACAGATACCAAAAACTAAATGCGAATGCATTTAAACAGATACCAAAAAATAAATGCGAATGCATTTAAACAGATACCAAAAATGAAATGCGAATGCATTTTAAACAGATACCAAAAACTAAATGCGAATGCATTTAAACAGATACCAAAAACTAAATGCGAATGCATTTAAACAGATACCAAAAAATAAATGCGAATGCATTTAAACAGATACCAAAAATGAAATGCGAATGCATTTTAAACAGATACCAAAAACTAAATGCGAATGCATTTAAACAGATACCAAAAACTAAATGCGAATGCATTTAAACAGATACCAAAAATGAAATGCGAATGCATTTATCACCGCCGTGGCACGGCTTACGCGCGGAGGTCGCTACAGACGGAGAGAACCTGGTTTCTCATCGCGACTCTCCCGTCCGCTGTCATCGGTGAAGCGCAAAGAGCCAAGCGCGCCAGACCGCCGGATGCGCCCTCCTCTTTGAGAACGGGACGATAATAATACGAACGCAATCACGAGTGCGCTCGCGCGACGTTTCTCGAGAGGCCGTTGTTAACTGATCGGGAAAAACTAGACCCGTCGTTGCGATCGTCCTCTACGATAACCCGCCGCCTCGTCGATTCGCGTTCACCTCGTATGGGAGACCCCGTGTCTGTGCGTGTTGTCTGCGCTAGTAGCGTGTAGAGGCTCGTATCGAGAAAGGAGTCACTCGCGACCCAAGACAGGGACGAGAAAACACACCATAAGCGCTCCGAGTGGTCAAGTAAAGCTCGCGAGAGAGAGAGAGAGAGAGAGAGAGAGCAGGAACGAGCCGCCGTCGAAGCCCCTCGGTTTCTCGCGACGTTTCTCTCTCTCTTTCTGGACGACGCTTCTTCCACTCTCATATCCCGCTTCCTCAGTTTTGGTCGCGCTCTCCGAAAAGTCCTGTGACGGACGACACTCTCCTTGGAGAGGATCCGGGTAACCTAGGGCGCGGCATCTATCGCGTCGACGTGCATCCCGCGTATCGCTTGCTTAAACGCGCATCCCCGATAACCGAAAAAAGGGACCGGCTGTGAAGCTTCGATAGCGAAAGTCCGATTGGACCGATCGAAGCCGGCCGTGCGTCCGCTTTCGGGGGAGCGTGTTGTAAGTAGAGGATGCTGTCGCGTGCGGTGGCCTCGCCCCGAGTACATCTCGAAGGTTTTTAAATGAATATGTACGCTCGGCCGTCGGACGTGTCGCGGTGTTTCCGCGGTACGCGTCGACGGTGTTCCCGTCCTGGACACAAATCACACACCGTGTCGTCATCGCAGGCGACGCCCGGACCTCCTTCGCGCGCTGGTTGGAGGCGCACCGGCCTCGGCTTTATCCGAACCGAGAACAAAGATAATAACGAACATAATAACATGATTATCCTGAACGGTGGATCACTTGGCTCGTGGGTCGATGAAGAACGCAGCTAATTGCGCGTCAACGTGTGAACTGCAGGACACATGAACATCGACATTTCGAACGCACATTGCGGTCCACGGATACAATTCCTGGACCACGCCTGGCTGAGGGTCGTTATCACATACAAAAGACTGCTTGCGTCTGTCTGCGTATAATCACATCCTCGCCGTCACGCGTTTCCGACGATATAACGCGTTTCGGAGTCGGGTCGGATGATACACGTCAGATACGCGACGTACGAGCGAAAGTTGGGCCGTTCGTCGGCGTTTGCAACGGCTCGCGTGAGAATCGTGAAGCGTGTGTTGTACTCTCACCCGTGCGAGAACCAGAAAGGGAGAGCCGAAATGTGATGAATGATGATCGCGTTATCAGGGACTCGCGTGCGTGCGTGCTTTCACGGCGTTGTGCGTCGTTGTTTTATAACGACCGCCCGTGTGCTGCACCGCTCCCCTGGATCATCATCATCACACACAGCGGTCTCTCCACTCGCACTGGTGGTGCAGAATTTGCCTTCACGTTCTGCGCGAGATCTTTTACCGTGCTCCCGACGTCGCCTGAAATGAAAAATTTGTCCTGAGAAAGAGAGACCAAAGAGCGAGAGATAAAGATAGAGTGAGAAAGAGCAGGGTGCGGCGCGGCATATGTGCGCCATTCTGTATCGTCGCGTTCACGCGGCCCCAGGGATTTTATAAAAGAGAGGGTCGTCGTTGACAAGTGAGAGAACAGTCAATCGATACATCGAGGGCACAACACACTCGTTCTTCGGGACGCCGTGAAGATCCAAGGGGATGGTGTACATGAGAGAATGGAGGCGCTGTGCGGGATGATAAATTTGAAAATCACTCGTTAACATGATCGGGTCGATGTATTTCCCCGTCGTTGCGCGTGTCCTCGCCTAGCCGCCATATTCATTCCCTCCCTACGGCCACGTTCCGTCGACACACAAGAGTGTTTGCGCCAAACATCCGATGAGAGAAGAGTGATTGCTCCACGCGTCGTTTAAAACGTTTCTGTACCCCGGAATCCTCGTTGGCGCGGCTGCGCGAATTGGAACTTTGACGAACCTAAAGGCGCCGATGCCGCGAAAGGTGTGTAAGAAGACTCTACTTCGTACAATTGAAGAAAACGAGTCTCCCCGATCGCCCCATGTCTTTGTCGCGTTGTTGGTCGATCGTATACGAGACCGCGGGTCTCACCGGTCGTCCAGTCCACGGAAAAGCTTATTTTTCCACGGTTCCCTCTGCTGCGAGTCACTGCTCGAGGCGTGAAGGGATAGCGGAATCTCAAAGCTAATAATAGCGGACGGACGTTAAAATAAAAACCGGTGGGGTCGTTCTGCGAGAGTCTCCTCCCGGATCGAATCGACGATGCGCGACGAAAAGACACTTTGGCGAGGCGTAAAATAATAGAGATAGGGGGGACTAAATATTCTCTCGATTATAGAAGAAGAAGGGAGTCCAAATATACCTTTTCTCTGGTATCGTACGATGGCACCTCTGGATATACATACACGAGATCGGATCACATCGATCCGTCATCGGGTCAGGTTATGAGCCGGGATGTGTACGGGGGGAACCCGTACTCCCGCCGGCCGGGAGACCCGTTCGTGATACAATATCCAAAAGAGGGAGCACGATTTATAATACCGAAGGGAGGCACGTGCCTGCTTCTCCAAAAATATCTTCTCTCTACTTCGCGGTCTCGGCTTTTTTCTCTGGTGGCACATAATTTTTATATAATAACGATTGACGACCTCAGAGTAGGCGAGATTACCCGCTGAATTTAAGCATATTACTAAGCGGAGGAAAAGAAACTAACAAGGATTTCCTTAGTAGCGGCGAGCGAACAGGAATTAGCCCAGCACTGAATCCCGCGGTTCCGCCGCAGGGAATTGTAGTGTTCAGGAGGATCCGTTTATCCCGTGACGTCGCACCGCGTCCAAGTCCATCTTGAATGGGGCCACTTACCCGGAGAGGGTGCCAGGCCCGTAGCGACCGGTACGGTCGGGAGTTTCGGGAGGATCTCTCCATAGAGTCGGGTTGCTTGAGAGTGCAACCCTAAGTGGGTGGTAAACTCCATCTAAGGCTACATACAACCACGAGACCGATAGCGAACAAGTACCGTGAGGGAAAGTTGAAAAGAACTTTGAAGAGAGAGTTCAAGAGTACGTGAAACCGTTCAGGGGTAAACCTGAGAAACCCAAAAGATCGAATGGGGAGATTCGTCGTCGACGAGGCTGGCTCCCGTCGGTGCGCGATACTCCGGGTGGACCTTCGTGGTTCCATTAGCGAGGGTACACCACTGGCGGCGAATGTTCCGGCCACGTAGTCGTGCACTTCTCCCCTAGTAGAACGTCGCGACCCGTTGCGTGTCGGTCTACGGCCCGAGCGGTTGCCTGTTTCGTTGCTCCCAGAGCACGCGACAGACCCTCGGCCGCCCGGCCGGCTGCGCGACGGTACTCCGAGACGGTATCGGGCCGCAACCAATCCATTTTCGAATGTGTTTGCGTCAGGCCCGTCGCAAGCCCGGTCAGTTCTTACCCGGAGGCACGGACCTGGTGCCGTCCCCGGGCCTGGCCAGCTGTTAGCAGGCGGTGTCCTTGGACTGGGCCAAGCTTCGAATTACCGGTCGGCGACGCTACTGCTTTGGGTACTCTCAGGACCCGTCTTGAAACACGGACCAAGGAGTCTAACATGTGCGCGAGTCATTGGGAGAAAGAAACCTAAAGGCGGAATGAAAGTGAAGGTCGACCTTTGCGTCGACCGAGGGAGGATCGGCCGCGTTACGATGCGGCCTCGCACTCCCGGGGCGTCTCGTTCTCATTGCGAGAAGAGGCGCACCTAGAACGTACACGTTGGGACCCGAAAGATGGTGAACTATGCCTGGTCAGGACGAAGTCAGGGGAAACCCTGATGGAGGTCCGTAGCGATTCTGACGTGCAAATCGATCGTCGGAACTGGGAATAGGGCCGTCAGATCTCAAAGTCCACCGGCACCATCGTCCAAAAGCCAAACTCGTCCGATCGCTAAAACAATTATAGATCCTTGTTCCTCGTTGCATTGCGAACGTATTACATTAATGGTTCGACCGCGGTCGTCGCGCTCGTTTTCGAGAAAAACGAGAAAAACACCTTTCGGTCCGAAATATTTCCAAGTCCCGTCAGATCTCAAAGTCCACCGGCACCATCGTCCAAAAGCCAAACTCGTCCGATCGCCAAAACAATTATAGATCCTAGTTCCTCGTTGCATTGCGAACGTATTACATTAATGGTTCGACCGCGGTCGTCGCGCTCGTTTTCGAGAAAAACGCGAAAAACACCTTTCGGTCCGAAATATTTCCAAGTCCCGTCAGATCTCAAAGTCCACCGGCACCATCGTCCAAAAGCCAAACTCGTCCGATCGCCAAAACAATTATAGATCCTTGTTCCTCGTTGCATTGCGAACGTATTACATTAATGGTTCGAACGCGGTCGTCGCGCTCGTTTTCGAGAAAAAAGAGAAAAACACCTTTCGACCCGAAATATTTCTAAGTTGCGAGAAATTATTTTCAAATGTCGTTTGGGACAGTGTATTTATCGTGATAATGTTCCCGGCGATTGTTTATAATAATTTGTTTATTCGGTTTACTCTTGTCTCCAACGCTCTCCGCGGCTAAGTCCAAACGTGCCGGGCGGCCGGGCTGTTGTAGCGGCGGTTTTCACCCATAAGCGCCCGTGCGTAAGGTACGGCGGCGCCGGCGTTCCGGCCGGCCGTTCGGTATCTATAAGGGAGAGCGACGGTCCGAACGTCTCGGTCGGAGCAGCGTTGGGCGCGTGGCTATTCTATGACCTCGGTTGAGAAGCAGTCACCGCTCCTCGAGATTCTTTCTCAACTGTTCTTACCGTGTTGCGTTTTGGATTTCTCCACACAGCATTACCACGGGTCGGTGTCTAAGACCGAATGGCCCTTACGTGGTGAGCGTCCAAAAGTGACGTTGGTGACATGTATGCAGTTATCTGTATGCTTGTACTACCTTATGCATTCAACTCTTTATCCACGCAGATGGACGATGTAAATTTAACAAAACGCTAAGGAAGGCTAGCGTCGGGTACATATAAAGTATCGAACTTAAAAGTTCGAACTTTGAAAGAGGGAGAAAGTAGATACAAACCCAAGAGGTGTCAGATCTCGATATGCCTAGCGCGCACATTACGTGCCAACTCGTTATGAACAGCATGGCACGATTCGCGCTTTCCCGTTTGCTCAGCATGCACTTGTCCGCGCTATTACGTACATGACCAGCGTGAATGATACGCGCTTTGTCGATATGTCCAGCGTGTAGTGGTCCGTGCTTCTACGGTTGATGCTAGCGTGCGTGTACTCCGTGCTTCCCGATGGATGCAGCGGCACGCGTGATACGCGCTTT